>VZRW01001431.1:33341-139019 GCA_013398125.1 Aegotheles bennettii
TGTCAGCCACTCCTCCCAGCTTAGTGTCATCAGCAAACTTGCTGAGGATACATTCTGTACCCTCATCCAGGTCGTTGATGAAGATATTGAACAACACCGGTCCCAGTACCGACCCCTGAGGGACTCCACTAGTTACTGACCTCCAACTAGATTCTGTCCCATTGACTACAACTCTCTGACTTCTTCCCTTTAACCAGTTCTTGATCCACCTCACTACCTGATCACCAAACCCATACTTTATTAGCTTATCTACGAGGATGCTGTGGGAGACAGTGTCAAATGCTTTGCTGAAATCAAGATAAACCACATCTACCACTCTACCATCATCCATCCACCTAGTTATTTCCTCATAGAAGGCTATAAGGTTGGTCAAACATGACTTACCCTTGGTAAAGCCATGTTGACTACTCTTAATGACCCCCTCATCCTTGATGTGCCTAGAGATAGCAATGTTAGTAAGACCTTTCTCTATCATAAAGGGAGTCCTGCATTCCTCCCCCTCCCTGAAAGAAATGAAAATCTGTTCCAGCAAAGTAATATCTGTGCCCTCTGCTGACTTCTCATTTACTGTAAGAAGATATATAAGATGGAGATTTAGAGGTCCATTGGGGATGTCACTACCTAAGATGCTCAGATATGAAGGAACAGGCAGCTGTTTTTAACATAGCAATTGGCAGGTGAAGATCATTGTAAAAGACCAGTTTGGCAATGTCCACCATCTGGCAGTAAGTTCTTTGCATCCTAAAAACTTACACTGTCAAAGAAACACTGAGGTGTTTGCTTTTTAAAGATAGTTAATAGCTGAAGGAACAGTCCTCTCTGTGATTATGATGACTTGTCAGATACCACGATGCTAACATCTCATTTAAGGCCAGATAAACATTGCAAGCTCATTATTTGTTGTTTTAGTGGAGGTTTTTATTACACACAAAGGGAACAAGTTCAAATATACCCACTGCCAAAATGTTTCATACCAATTGGAAGTGTTTTGGTCTTTGATTTTGGACAGGTCATCCTTGTCCAAAACCCCTTCATCCTTGCATAAAGGCTTGCTTGTGCTCCCCAAAGGTCCTCTGTTAATGTTAGAGCTTTTCAGCCCAAGGAACATTATTTAAGGTCATCCCATATGTAAGAGTTCATTGGTATTCTTTCTCAGACTTTCTAAAATGAGAAATCTTGGCTTCCAGATTCAAACACCAAAGCATACCATACTTGTTCTGCACAGACTTTTACAACTCATTTTTTTTTCTGTGGGAAACTTCCTCTCCTGCAAAGTAAATCAACTAATGAATCCAAATAAAGTTCAGCAGTTTTATGTAAAAATAATAAATACCACAAAATAACAAACGACACACAGAGAATTACTTCTTCCTTCTCGCAGAATAGGTTGAATTGCAAAGATCTGGAGCAGTACTCTGTGAAAGACTGGGGAAAAGAACCTGCTCTAAATTCCTTCAGCCTCTCATGCTGCAGAGAGATTGCATTACATGATATTGGCTAAATTGGCACGTAACAGTGCAGTGGCTGACGTATCCAACACCCTTTTTTCTCTGTGCTGGATTTACTCCTTAATGAAGGCATGAAGCTAGTCCAGCCTTTATTGTTAAAAACCACAAAGGTAAGCTAGAGCTTGAATTACTTTTCCAGTCATTGGCAAAGAATAGTCACTGTCTATATTCTCTGCATTAGTACATGTAGGCAAGTGATAATTCAGAAGAAGTCATGCATCTGTCAGTCAATGTTTCCATGCCCAGAGTTACTGCAGTCACAGAATGATTTGCCGTGGCAGCAACTTCATTTAAATGTAGTAAACATTGTCTCATCCAATTATTTTTGTTGCATGTACCTATTTGATCTAGGCTATTGTTCAAACTTGGCCTTAATCTTGAATTCTGTAAAATACCAAAGTGGAGAGTAGCAGGTATGTTCTCAGCATACAAGCCATTGCAGCTTTCTTTTGCAGAATTTATACAAACAAGTATGTGACACTAATGATATATCTACAGTACCTTTAAACTTGCCTCTGCAGTCAATTCATCTTCTTTCATTTCTAAGTTCATAGTTCTGAGAAATGCCATAATCAATAAACCAGCTCCAGCTATCAATCTGAAGTAAAGCAGGGTCTCCCCATTACCTTAGCAGCAAAGGATACCATTTTTCACCGTTTTGTTATGCAGTATTAAGGGAGAGCTATAATTATACTCTCCAGGGATTGGAAAACGGCATGCAGAACAGCTAAGACAAGACTTTCAAAGCTGCTGGCAGTATTTTCAGAAGCATCAAAGCACTTCAGCTATTAAATCCAAAGATCCCCTTAAGTGTTATTTAGGCACCTAATCCACTCAGATGTTAACTAACTCCATCTGGTCCCATGTCAGCATCCTGACCACATGCTACCTCTGTGGATCACATGGGGTCACAACCAAACCAAAGAGCAACCAGCTCCTGCTCTTTCTTGGAGCCAGCTCTCACTGGCTGTTCATCAAGGCTTCTAGTTTGCTGATGAGGTGTCACATTGGTCCTCTCCTACAGCAAAACAGAAGTATTTGACTCTGATTATCTGTATGATTCTTGGGTAGCTGGTAGATCTTGATGCACCTGGGATGGAAGCACAGCATGTTCCCTGTTTCCATAATGACCATAAGAGACTATAGCAGAATCCGCAGTATTTGTCCTTGAAGAATCTCAGACTTCCTACTCACAGGTCACCTAAGGAAGACAAACAGCATGGGCAAGTGTCCAAAGTGGGGCAGAAAAGGCAGTACTTTGCTTTGCATTGATTAAATGATAAGTGGTTGGCAGTCTTCACTTGTTATTAACTGGATCCCTCTCTCAGTCCCAGTTCCTACCAAGAGCTGTGTGAAAGTCTGAGCTTGATGTAAGCTGTACTGTTGATTTTAATGGCCTCTATGAATTTACTGCAAATAAAGTAGCACCTGGCAAAGCACAGGTACTACAGGAGAATTGCTAACTTTCTTTCTCCAATTGATTGTTAATCCTGAAGCAATTATGGTTATGTTATTGTCTCCCTTCCTAAGCGGCCTAAATAGTGGACAGAGAAAAACAATGTACTATCAGATATACCTTAGTGAATTACTCCTGAAGGGACAGTGCTACAAAGCTGCTATTTCATAAATACTTCATTAAAACCTAATATGACCAAGGAATTTGTTATTCATGTGTATTTAAATTTATTCTTTGAGCTTTTTGCAAATTGGTTTCAAGGTAACTAGAGTCAACAGTCTTCACATTGTTCTCACACTCTCCTCTCATTATCATGGTACAGTTAGTTTCTTTTTCCCTCCCACACCTTTACTTTGAAATACTTATCTTCAGTCTTTAACTGAGAAGGCAGGCCACAAAATCACAAGACACTATAAAACATTTTTTATGAAACAGAAAAGGTGTTCTAGTTACCAAACATTCCTAAAATTATTTAAAAAAATTTAACAAGAGTCTGATCGGATATTAGCTTCTTGTTTACTGTTGAAAAAACCCCAAACAATTCAAATGTAAAAGTCAGCTATGAGCTTATGCTTGGCTGTTGGGCATTCGCAGGCTGCAAGGCAGTGCCTGGCCTGTGCGCTGCTCTGCAGAGGACCCTTGGTATTGGGCTTCTTCATGCTCAGCTGCATGGAGCAGCACCTGAGATGTGGCATGCCTCTTACCAGGAGGTGGGTCGTTGTATATTTAAAAGAAAGAAAAAAAATCTCTTACACTTTCCTGGCTTTGAAAGACAGAACACCACCAACCTGCCTTGCCAAAAGGTGCAAAGGTCTTGCTGAGTTCAAGTCCCAAGAAGAATTCTGTGAAGACTGTCAGCAAGAAGCTGATTACTACCAAAATGGAAACCTTTCCTCCCCAGATATAGCCTAACTGAAGGACACATGGATGCATGAAAATTAAAATATGCCTGTTTGAGGCTCGGTGCCCATTCTCACTGAAAACCTTTGTAAACTTGCCACTACCAGCACAGCAGCCACAAAACAGTGATCCATAACACTGAGAAGCTGGGGAACAGAGTATGATGAGGAGGCATGGCAGGGACTGCACTGGGTCAAGCCAAGCATCCCATGGATCCCCCAAAATCAGTGCAGTGGCTGCAAAGTGGAAGGGCTGGGGGCGTGCTGCCAGTAGGCTGCTAGCATGCTTGGTAAGGCTGCATCCAAGGTCACAGTGTAGGACTGCTGGAGAGTGTCCCATTCCTGCCCCCATACCCTGGTGGCTTGTGATTCTTCTTCGAGACTTTCCCCGAACTAAGACAAT
This sequence comes from Aegotheles bennettii, assembly GCA_013398125.1. NCBI lineage: Eukaryota > Metazoa > Chordata > Aves > Caprimulgiformes > Aegothelidae > Aegotheles > Aegotheles bennettii. The sequence goes on from VZRW01001431.1 coordinate 37,608, forward strand.
GACTTCCAAGAAGTGTCCGCTGCCGCCACCCTCGCTGGGTTTTGCTATGTGGTTTAGCAACTGTCGGTAGCTGTGGCAGGAGCCGACAGGGAGGATCTGTGGTAAACGGCTCACAGCAGAGGCATAAAAACACTTTTAACACAGATGTTGTACTCACAACCATGCAGACCCACAAGTTGAAAACGTGGCTGGTGCCCAGTGTTTTTGAAGCTTTGGGCTGTGTCTGCAGGGAGCACTCCCAGTGACCCTAGATAGGACCAGAACCCATCTTTTCTTATGGGTGTCCTAAATCAGAAGGACACACTGGCCATAAGAGATGAACAGGTGTTAAGAGCTGTTTTGACTGAGCAGAAGGGGAGAGGAGGCTTTCCCCAGAATCCAGCTTACCCATCACTGGTGCAGCAAAGTAGCTAATATACAGAATGCTCTTACTAAGCTTAACCCTCTGTCAATCTTTCTAATACTCTCAAATTTTAACAGGCCCTTGTATCAAAAATAAATTAAAAAAATTCCCTTCAGTGACTGCTGTGGGGAATTGTTTCTGGAGAGCATTTGCATTACCTTGACTTGCTGCTTTGCACTGCCACCCCAAGCCCAGTGGTGAACCATTGATGCATGTGGTCGTGTAGGCCAGCAGATGTTGGATGCAAAAGAAACACACCTTAATCTGAACAAGCTGCTGTGGCTGCTGAGGTCAGTAGAAGTGTGCCGATTTGCAGCCAGGACAGATCTGATCCAAGCTGTCTGTGCAGGCTCTGGAAATGGGGATTTACCTCTCCCCACGGTGGTGCCGCATGTGTGGTAAGTTCAAAGAGTGCCCAGCGTGCTGCTAGAAACCTTGGGTGAAACTAATGCTCTTTCATCCAAAATACAGTGACTGTCAATCACACATTAATGGTTTTGATAGTAGTGCAGAATCGTCTGCCATACAGACAGACAGCTGAGCATGCACAAAGGACACTCAACAGACACCTCTGTTTGCATCAGTGTATGCAACTTTCTCTGCCGAGGCCAGCGGTACTTTCATAAGCACTGGCAAAACACAGTCCTGTGCTTACATAGTTGAAGAATTGTAGACATTTTGCCTCTCTCCAACATGTCTCAATAGACGTTGGTTTTCTACCGAGTGCAAGATACCAAATGTGAAAACATGATACCATCATGTGAAAGCCCCAAACACTTAGATTACAAGAATTTTAAAGTTGCTGTCTCTCTCTTTTCTTTTGCTTACTTCAAAATGCCTGATACATGAGGGACAGACAAGGAAAGAAGCCCCCCTGTCGACTTACACATTCCTTAAAAAAAAATAAATATTCACATACAGCAAAAATGTCAAAATATAAAATAGGAGATTTTTCTTTCTTCTTTATAAGCCATGCTACAATGTAAAATTTGTATCCCACAGGAAGAATACATGAGGAACGCACATTGCAGCGACTGCAATGCTAGCATGGTTAATGATGCTTGGCAATTGCTTGCCATTTTTATTTACACTGAAGCTTAAAGATCCATGGAAGACAGAAAACACTAATTTCCATCTTTTGATTCTCCACCTTTCTAGCAACACTGATACCCGTGGCCCTTGCACAAGGATGAGCCCTCCCGTGCCCCACAGAACAGGGGTACACATCGGTGTGGCATGGCCTCCGGTGTCCCATGTTTCCTCCAGGCGCAGCCACGGGCTACTTACCCCCAAGACCGGGAGCACCCTGCTCTGGTGCCCCTCAGTTGTGGCCCCTCCCTGAGGAACATGGGCAAGTTCTGGCACCACGCTATAATAGCCTCCCAGGCCTGAGACTGATCTCCCTCTTCACAGTCTCACCAGGGGGAATACTGGTTTTTTTTTTTTATTTAAAAACCCCCAAACAAGTAGCATAGCTTGGTAAGTGTATTATTTGCTCAATTGTAGTCCAGTGTGTTTACCAAAATGTGCTGGTTGTTGGAAATTGAAAATATACATGCTTCTAATTTATAGTTTCATAACTATATATATAAGCATCATTGATGCTTAACTCAAGCTCCACTTAGTACAGGAAAAGTTTTGGAGAAATCAATGTTTTGTTTCATCATTTTTAAAACAAAACATACTGGAACTCTACCTCATAATCAGTTTAAATATACACAGGCTGTTTTACAAGTAAAAGAACCAAAAATCCTCAGCAAAGATACTTTACCAGGAAAGGGAGGAGGGAGGCAAAAAAAAGCAAAGCATTTCTGAGCCAAGTCAGTATTTTTCTTCTTTTTCCTTGATTTAAGAATTACAAAGGAAGTCTGAATAAAGAAAATACTAGGCAATGAAACGTACAATAAGGCTTACCACACGGAATTTATGAGAACTGAGTATAGATACCACCTGCAGGATAAGTATTGTGAGATTTTCATAAGATTTCAGATTTTACACAAGAACAAGGAGCACACTGGCTGGGTTGGTGGCCAGGCTGCAGGCATAGGGTATTGCGAGTCCTCAGATGATGAACAGCTAACTTTGATCACAGTGACTGAGAAGCCATTTATTCAAGAAGATTATACAGCTGAAGTTTTTATGGGTTATGTCCAGTATCACAAAGCTGCCAGATGGGCTTGACTGTGGGAAATGAGAACAAAAGGAGTTTGGAAAGCGGGTCTGCTGGGGAGTTTCCCCCAGCACATCTTCTTCATAACTTAGTAAACATGTGCAATTCATTGCTCATGTAACGGAACAAATTTTCTCCAGATTTTGAAAGCTATTCACCTGAAGCACAATTCTGAAATATGGGAAGTTCATTATGGTCCCAAACTCCTACCTTAAAGTGCCTTTGTAATTCACACTGTGGTATCACCTGAAGGCTGGAGTGTCATTGCTGCACGTGCAGCGCATATGTGCTGCCAGAAGACTTGCAGACGTCACGATCAAAGATTAATAAGAAAAGACGTGGATGAAGCACAGGTAGGACTGCAAGGCAGTAATATGTAAGGAAGGCAATAACTGGAGAAAGTAACTTTCAGTGTGCTCACACCAAGACCTACCCTAATACTGCTCAAGCCCCAGGTTGCTGGCAGAGTGGGTATTACATTGACTATGGGTGCTAATGCTGCAGCAATCCAGACAGCAGTGTTATAGTGGTAAATGGAAATCTGCATGGTGGAACAAGCAAAAAAGAAAGTAATCAGATTTTAATCAGAAAATCTAACAATTTTCTAAGCTAGGTGAAACTTTATTGAGACCTGAAAATCTTTGCAAGACTAAGTAAGCTTTGTGTGTATTTAAGCATTTTTTAACATTTTGATGCATTTTAATCCTTGGAGCTTTAAAAATGTTTTTAAGAACAGGCTCACATTCATGTACATTTTTCTGCCACGTGTTCCAGGATGTTGCAAGTACCCCTATTTATGGGTAAAAATGATGCATCTTCCTGAGTATTGCACAGAGGTATATATTATCCAGCAAGCTATATGCCACCTCTGACAACCTGCCTTTCAATATATGTTTGCTTGATATTTTCTCTTATTTTAAAGGGGAATTTAATGCTGATCTGAAAATGCTACTGTATTCCCCATCTCCTGGATTCAGCTAACACAGTAGGTGAGAAATCAAGATATTGTGACAATTATTCTTCCAACTCAAAACTATGTAGCAATTTATATTTCAAAAGGTCTCAAATACTAATGTTGTAATTTATAGCACCTTTGAATGCTTTTTTGTACTAGCTAAAAGTTCAGATAAACCTAACCTTGCCACAGTCCCTCAAGCTCGCAGTGAAAGGCAAAGCTGTGAAAACTTTCTCAGCTCAAAGCTCTGCAACTGCACATGACAACTTATGCAGCAGAGTTCCCATCAGGTCTCTGGAAATGATTACAGGGTTTTTCATGTTGTCACCATGGAAGATAGTGAAAGTGTTAAATCAGTGGGATTTGATGGATCAAATTCTAACCATTCACAGAAAGTGCAACTGCAGTGTATTCTAATGCTTCCTGCATCTCAGCATCAGCTAGGCTTTTGCAAGTTAAAACAAAGATAGGTTTGCACAAACTTTCCTGGCGTAGTCAAACGTCAAACAAGGTACACCAGAAACCCATTTTAGAAAATACTTCTTATACTTCACATATGTCTGGAGAGAAATACAGCTCTTTGTATTGGACAACAGTGTTGTCCTGTTTCTGGTGTTTTTTGTTTTGTTTTGTTGTTTTGTTTTTTTGTTTTGTTTTGTTTTTTAAATTTATTTAAGATACTGCTCTTCAATTGCACTTATTTCAGCGGTATGGGACCAAATTCCTCTAACACACTACTACTGCTACCAGCTGAGCTATTATTATTGGATTATATCTAGCTCACTGTCTGGAGGAGTAAAACCTGGTGAAATGATGAGATTATTATTATTATTATAATTTTGAAAGCATCTGTGATCATGGCAAACTATCCTAGAACCTCTGTACAAACTGTGAGAAAAAGATGGTTCTTGCCCAAAAGAACCTGTAGTTTAAGAGAGACTCACGCTGCATCTGTTCCTGCTCATCACCTGTTTCTGGGTCTATGCACTTTACACCTTGCACAATCCTGACACATATCTAAAATCTCCCTCGCTGTTTTAGTGGTGAAGTATAATGCAAGCAGCAGGCAAACAAGTTGCCTATGCGCACGTTTCAAGTTGCTGTTTCTCTGATGACCTTCTTTCATGCTCTGTCATCTCTAAATTTAGCTAGCTACTGAAGTGGGAGTCTAGCATACCTGGTGACACAGGAAACACTAATACAGAGATGATATATAATCACTCTTAAAAGAACAGCACAGATTATGAGACAGTGTAATTACTATTCCGTAGCCAAATGAAGTTTATTTTACGAAATTGCACCTTTTCAAGTCCAGCAAACCATTACAGACATTCACTCAAGACCAACAATTGCAGCACAAAATTAGAAGTATTATTTAAGGGCTGATACTCAGAACTCTGAAATCTGTCCACGCTAGGATTTTTATGTTCATATTTGAACAGATAACATTGTAACTGCCAGGCACAAGTACATTTTAAATCTGATATTTAATCTTTTAAGTAGCTGCCTCAGTGCCATCTAATGAGGAGAAAATACTGCAGAATCACAGCAAACATTTAAGAATGTGAAATAAAGTATTGAGATTCAGAAAAGTACTGTACAGATACTGGAACTGTGACTGAGACACAATGAGGTAACTATACCAAGTTTCATGAAATTGCAGAAAAGTTATAATATGTTAAATTCTGGTTTGTTATTTTCAGATACAATAAATATGGTAAAATAGGAAATGTTCTATGTTGCTTGGGTGAGATAAATGACAAGTAGTTTTATTCCCTGGTTCATATATATAAAATCTGATTAAAATATTAATAATCTTTGTGCTTATATAGATGAGATAATTCAAAAGTTTTTAATTACTCTTGTTCTCAGAAATCATACTTCCAGTATTATAGTCAAAAAGCCTTCCCTTCTTTTTAAGAAAACAGCACAAGCACAGCCCAGAAAATTTGTTAATTCTTTCTTTAATAAAGCGGGCTAAATGTTCTTCCAGAGTAAAGATACAAAGTTCCATGACTAGATGAATACCCAGTCAAAATACCATACTGCCTTTCTGCAGTACATACACTTGGCATGACATGCAAGAGACTTTAAACAGTCATAAATTACAGATGTGAGATAGAATACAACAGTCTCGGGTACATATCTTAATTCCATACTATTTTTCATCAGTAATTTGCAATGCATATATTTTTTCTATTGGATTATCATTATCCATGAACATTACAAGCAGGTCATCTTTGGGGAAAAAGAATAATCTTGTATTTTAAATGACAATTTATTTCTTGGTGTATTCTTAACATAAAGCAAGACAGGGTGTTGATTTGACATTCTGTCAAACTTACAAGTTTCTGACTTCATGAATATACAAAATTTTAACTATCTCCACACTGTGATCAAGTACCAGAGACAACATATTTGAGATGTCGAAGGACTTGGTATAACCAAAGCAGATTTATTTACTGGAATTTGCTCTGATCTTATTTGTATAATCATCTCTCTGCTTCTGAAGATTTTTATCATATCCCATGGCGTAACAGGCATTCGGTTCAGCAATATTCACTGATTAGTGAAAACTTGTTAGAAACTTCCAAAATCTTTATATACTTTTAGCACTGTTTTAAAATATGTAATATTAAAGATACAACTAATTTACAAAAGTAAAAGAACAGTATAAATCACACTCTTCCATTGGCAATGAGACTGTTCAAGAAAATAGCAATGTGATCCCTGAAACAAACAACCAGAACAGAATCAAAAGACTGATGCTTAAAAAAATAAAAAAAAAGAAGTAAAAACATCTTCCTCTGCCAAAGTACTGGAATCTTTGAAGGCTTATGTATCACAGAATATAAAACTTTTTTCTCTGTCCCCAGAATATTTCTTTCCTCTTTCCATAGGTACTTCTTGAACAGATTCCCCTTTGTTGGTAGTGTGGCACAAGTCTTGCTGAATGAGTTAAGGCTAGAAAATCTTCAAAGACCTAAATAAATCAACAGTCACCTAATCCCCTGGCATTCATGCAAACTCAGGGAAATAAAATAAACCTGAAGACAGGAATGCATGATGAATTTCAAAGTGATTTTCTATGAAGTTTAAAATTAAACCAAAATAAACACCCCTCTGAAATGTTATGCATTTAAGATCTTCCATCTAAACAGCCATCTGACTGTTCATATCGCTCTGTCAGACATACGATGCTGTGCCTGCACACAACATTCTAGCATTTTATCGTTTTACAAGGCACAAATAATCTCACAAGAACTACATGGTGTCTTTTGAGCATGTAAGGATACATCAGCTACCATGTAATTACATGACAATTATCTCTTCATTGCAGTCACTGACACGGACCTTGTAAAATCTAAGACCAGCAAACTACATGTCACCTCATCTTAGGAATATGATACTTAACTCCATTTGCAATTACAGCTTAAGCAGCAAATAACTACCATTTCTTAACAAACACAAGCTTTGCTATGCAATTATGAAGTTGTTGCATGGTATACTGTATATGTATCTTCAAAGTAAACAATGCATTTTTTGCTGTTGTTGCAGATAAGAGTGACTTTCTAGCATTCCTTCCTCAAGCTAGTTCTGTTTAGGTCCTACTAGAGCAGGTGTCCATTCACCACCAGTTTCTTTTTGTGAATTTCAAGAGTTTAAAGGGATCAGCAAATGCAAAAACTCCCCTACATCTACTTGAAAAAACTGTTATTAGATGTACTATGTACTTGATGGGAAAGAAATACATTTTTCCATAGAAGAACAAGTTCTAGAGTTAATTAGAAAATTTCTGTTGGTTAACGCTGCTGCACCATTATGCTTTTCTTTACTAGAAATGTGGAAATCGTATAGGAATATATGTAAACAGAGTCTATAGAAGACAATAGTAACGAGACATAAAGTGCTTTTAATTATGAACAATTAATTTAGCTTTGCACCCTTCCCTGGTAAGTTATACTCAAGCTAGTTTTAGTTCAACTGGCTCAGGTCTACCCTATGAAATATTCTAATTTCCCTTGCACCTACAGTTTTAGCCGTGGTAATCTCAGTAAAATAAAAATGCCAGGGAGAGCAGAAGTAGACAGATATAAAGAGGGAAAGAGGTCAAGTGGGAACTCTCAAGGGGAAGAAAAAGTAGGCAAAGGGAAATAAGGCTCTGCTGTGTAGGTCCTCATTTTCAATGAATTTGCCACACATTCTCCTGCAAGACAGCGCTGAGGAACAACTACACAAACCTATGCCTCGAACACACCTCAGGCTACTGCCAGATGAAAATGAAAAAACTAGGATTCCTCAACTGAGAACAAGCTTGCTGCCAGGATAACACTTTTTATCTTTCTGACACACAGTCCCTACTTCTCTAAACACAGTCTCTACAGAAACACTATCCTTTACTACTCAGAAAACCCAGTTGAGCATATTTTGTAAAAGGATGATATTAAATCTAGCTTGTCTTTGCTGCTTCAGGTCTGATGCCAAGTATCTATGGATTTCCTAATCCATTATGGTACCTAGCACATACTATTCTATATTTTGGGAAAGCAACAGCTCTATAGTAACAAAGCTCCTAAGATAACTCTATAACTAAGAATAACTATATTAGAACTGGGTTTTACTGGGTCTTTATTTAAGGCAGTTATTACAAGGTGTCTACTTTTTTGGAAGAGTTGTAAATTCATGGGTTTTGGTGGGTTTTTGGTTTTTGTGGTTGTTGGGGTTTTTTGTTTGTCTTTTTTTTTATTTAGGCTTTTGGCAGCTGAAATGGGTTACCTTTATCTATTTTCTGTCCTTCTGATTCAAAGAACCATCCAGCCTGTGGAATCATAGGAATTTAAGCTGAGATGTAATGACCAACCTCTCAAACTCTCCCAACCTGTTTCTTTAGATGTCCAGTGGGCTGACAATAGCAAAATCGGAATCTTTGCTGTTATTACTACTGTCATCATCAGGGCTGGAGCTCAGGTTGCTGGAGGAGGCTGAAATGGAGCCCATCAGTGGGTCAGAGAACACCAAAGAAGACCGAGATGGAGCTTCTGGCTTCACCATTGCCTCCTTTTGTGCCTGATGTGACTGCATTGGCTCCAGGACAGCACTTCTACAGCTTTCCTCTTCTTTGGAAACCATAATATAGTCGTCAGCACTCTTGCTCTCATTAGTGCTTGAATCAGTTGTAGACTGTGAGAAACAGCAAAGAAAGGACTCAAATTTAGTACCAGTTTTACCACTTAATGAGGTTCATGATGCATGTCAGTGATATGGAAATGGGATAAAGGAATAATCATTATCCAAAAGTAGCAGTGCCAAAATCAAGAAGTAAAAAATAAAATAGGTATTAACTTTGGATGAAACAATTTATTTGTTATTTACAAAAGCATTAAAAGGTAACACTCTAAAAATACGTTATTAGGTATAGCAGCCTTACATGTTTCATCATCGTAGTGTATCCATGTAGTGATCGCAGCAGCTAGGCAACTAACATACATTACAGTTGTGAAGATTTTCAGTAATTATATTCTCACTGCTGTTAGTTTTCTGTAGTTATTTATGAAGTAGCATTGAGGAATTTTTTTGCTGGTTTGCATGTACAATGGCATTTTCGAGCTTGTCATGTGAATGGTTTGAAATAAAATTTCCCAGCAAAACACTGACCTGTGGAATTTGAGCCGTACATAGACCTGGCTTAATGTGCACCAGTTCAGGTTTGGCAGATCAGGGCTCCCAGGGCTTCCAGGCTTAGTGTCATCGAGTATTTCCTAACTACAAAAAAATCAGGGTCCAGGGATCCCTCATCTGTCTAGTTAGACCTTGGGAAACATGTGTCCCTGAACGTGTCCCTGAGCGCTCGGTAGCAGATGAAGACTACACATCAGTGTACCAGAAAACTCTCTATGAACTGGCTATCTTCTATTCCAACTAGCCATATTCAGGAGAAATCCAGCTTTTCAATAGTCAGAGTTACATGTAATTAGAAGGGAAGACTGCCATATACAGCAGAGTGGGAGTTCTCACTTGTTGACAACTGGCAGCCTACTAACTTGGTTGCAACCCAAATGGACAATACTTTGCTCTCTTCCGCAAGAGCTGCATTCAGCTCCTATGTAGCACTACGTTCCTCTGACAAGAACATGACTGCTTTCTTTGTGTGACTGCCGTCACACAAATTTTTTCAGCATAACAATGCAATCTGCCAGGCAGCCTGTGGAGACAAACATCTGAAGTGGTGCGATATTGAAACCAATATATTTGATTACACTAATGCGAGACTGAGAAAAAGGAGAATAAGTAGAGGGGCAGCTGCGGAAATGTGTATGTCAACATGTATGTCAACTACAAGCCCTTCAGCTGTGACTCTTTCACTAAATAAAAAAATGTAAATTAATTCTGGGGTAAAAGAGAGATTGTAGGTATTAAGAGAAAAAAAGAAAGCAATTTACAAAGAAGAATAGCAAGAATCTGAATGAGATAAAGTTAGACCCTCAGCACAGTATATAATATTGGAGTATGGAGGTCATCACAAGCATCAGCAAGCCACAACTTGGAGTTATGGTATCCATGGCCTCCAGCAAAACTTATTTTGCCAAATTTATTTTAACAGCTGAAAACAATTTTCCATTGCTCTGGTTACTGATTATAGAGCAGAACTCTCTTGAAAGAGAACTGTAGAGTAGTCTAGGGAGAAAAACCCACCAGTGATTAAGAATGACTGTAATATGAAACAAGGGAGCTGGAAGTCTTTGGTTGTTATTTACAAAGTTGCTCCAAATTGTTAAAAGTTAAAAACAAGATAAATGTCATCTGAATGTGAAAATATGTTCAAATACAGAATTATCCCCCTCCATAATTAATACAAATAAGGATCCAAATATCTCCCTTTGCATTAAATTTTTAGAACGTCCTGTTTTTTAGAATTTATAACTTTTGCGTGTTATCTAGATAGTCTCTAGGTATAATACTACTATATTATCTAACTATAATAATATATAGAATCCTGTTTTGTAATTAACCCATTTTCATACTTTCTCATTAATCAAGTCCAGAACACTGGTTACAATTTTAAAGGTCCCAATGCAAGACAGTTGTCAAGCTGATAGAAATTTACATCTAGTATTTTTTTATACTAATTCATTTTCCTCAGATGACCTAATAAAATTCATACCAAACCGAGCAAATTGCTTTTAGAAATTTCAACATCTATCCTGTGCTGAGTGCTATCAAAACTGATCTCAAACTTCCTGATCTGAGCAGAAGCAGTAGTAGTTCAAACGCCAACAACTTCAATGTTGAATGTTCTTCATGTGAATATCAGGAAAAACTTCTTTACTGTGAGAGTGACAGAGCACTGGAACAGGCTGCCCAGAGAGGTTGTGGAGTCTCCTTCGCTGGAGACATTCAAAACCCGCCTGGATGCGTTCCTGTGTGATGTACTCTAGGTGACCCTGCTCTGGCAGGGGGGTTCGACTAGATGATCCTTCGAGGTCCCTTCCAACCCCTAGGATTCTGTGATTCTGTGAGTCAAGCACTTTCCACAAAGTTAAAAACGAACAGATCTATCCTACCAGGAAGGATATTTCACTATTTAAGCACATCTGAATGGAAACATAATTTGTTACTAATTAGCCTTTTGCTTTCATCTGGCCTGTTTGAAAAGCTATCTTCATGAGCTGTGAGTCAATTTGCTGCCATCTCCAGGGGGCTGAGGACTTCGGCAGCGCACAACTGTGGCTCTGCTCCACCAACGTGTTAGTCATCATCTGATTTTGTAGGCACCCAGAGCAGCCACAAGATAGGGTCAGGTGAGGCTTTTTCTGGAGCTTTAAATGCTGAGTTTAAAATTTTAGCACTCTGCTTTTCTCCCCCTGGACAACAGACATATATGTTCCTTTAAACAACTACCATTGCATAATTCACCTGGCTTCTTTCCACGCTTCTGTTTAAAAGCTCTCAGGGAATGCAGTACAGTATCATTTTGCAAAATTATGCACTTTTTTATCCCAAGCTATCAAGATCACGTTATTTCAGTCCTCACAGCCCTCACATCTGAGATGGCTCCATTTTGCACAGGGTGACGCAGATGTCACTGAGTGACACACTTGCCTAGCGAGATTGGTATTTTCCTCACTGGCACCTACAAGGATGCTAACGGGGTGTCTTGCTTTTGGCAGCAAGCCCCAGCAAGGGCCCTCTGTCACAAACCCTTTGTGCTGGTGTTGCAATTTCCTAAATTCTGCTTCCAAAAATGTGCTCTTGTGCAGTTAAAAAAAGCATTCTGCCCTTTAATAAATGGAAAGGAAAATAAAACTACTCACCCCACTTTCTTGTTGTTACATGTTGAGCTTTGCAACACTACTTTTCATTCTACCCACACTTTTTGGTTCAGTTAAAGAGACCTATAGCTCACTGAAGTGTCAGAGAAGCAGCAAAACATAGATATTGACTCCAAAAAGCTATAAAAGGGTCCCTCGTAAATGTTTGCCTATCCCTGGCATACATTGGTATTTGGGTACTGGTATTTCCAGAGGTAAAATACCTCCTCCCTTCTTCAGCCTGTTTCTGTTTCAGGAAACTCATGCTGACGTGAACCATGTTTTCTCCCATCTGCTGCCACTACTGAATAAATGAAAAATGACAGAATTATACTTCCAATAGCTTTGAAAGTTAACAACCTTTCACCCGTTGCCATATGGCTTCTCCAAACATTTTTTCCTGATGAATATCAGCTACTAGGATCAGGCTTATTTCAAATTCCTTCATACTGTGAATGAGTTAAAACTAACTGTAAGGATACAATTCAAGAAAGCTTGGAAGAACAGCAGCTCATTTTGCCTCCTCCTTTGAACAGACATAAAGGCAAGATAATGTGTTAATTATCATTCATTATTTAGCAACAGAAGCCTTCTGTTTGTCAACTACACACCAAAGCCAAACATTCCAAACAATGCTCTATTTCTTTGAGCCCTTATATTAATTTTTTTGCATTTTTAATTTTGCAGCTTTCCTTTCCAAAGAAGGGCTGTATCCTTATCCTTCACTTTGCAGAGAGGGATTTTGAGGCAAAAAAAAAGGAAGAGCACTTTTAAAAAACGTAAAGGTGATAAATAATTTATACTTATATAACAACCAAGCACAAAAGATCATATTTTAATCTCAATTACACAATAGCTACATCTGTAACCTTTCCAGTAATCCTAGAAAATATCCCTGTAATTCCACCAGAGAAAAATCTCTACAGTAGAAGTCACATCAAACAGAATTACATGTATTAGCAAACTCATAGAACATATAAATATAGTAAAATTTATTTAGCAACAAATGTATTAAATGGTCTAGAAGTGGCTGGAATTTTTAATCCCCCTGCAGCTCTCAGTAAGTACTCCTCGCTTGACCCAGGGCATCAGTGCAACCCATTTCCTTCAGCAGAGCTAAAAGCCTGGTCTGTGGCCCAGTTTGGGCCAACAACTGACCCCATCAATTAACAGTCGAATGTCACAGCCCACCAAATTCAGCAGTTTTATTTTCTTGTGGTTTATTAAAAGGGGTCCAAAGCTCTCCTCTTTTTGTTTTATTTTAGACGCTATGGTTGAAAATACTGGACTTGGAAACAGTACAGACTGTCGGGACACTGACAGTCCTTCTGGACTTCCATTTCTAACCCTAATCTTTTATTTTTCTTTCTATCACAGGGGCTGCTGCTCGTTATCATAACTGGAAATTCCAGAAGATAAAAGGAGAGGAGGCTAATCTGTATAGAATGTACTGCACCTCCCAACGTAAACCACGCAGTGCTGAAGCCTCACTAATGCTCTGTTGGAGCTCAGCTTGTACAACCTTTACTCATGTTGCTCATAGCTGGCTAACTAGTAGCCTCCAAAATTGTGAGACCCATAGATGCTTCTCAGTTCCTGGGGCTGCATTTATATACCCTGACTACACACTGGGGCAAGACCAGACCACATCACACATTGCCCCAAAAGCTTCCATTGGAATAAAACCCGTGCAGACCAGGCTACACCTGCTCCATTCTCAATACTCAAAGTGCAAAGCCCCATTGCCTCTGTCCGGTGACACACTGTTTAGACCAGCACCTGAGTAAGGGCTTCATGAGTAGGGTCTGCACACACTCATACAGCATGTTGTCATTCTATATGGCATTCTACCTTCCGGTTTCTAGAATAAATCCAAGTAAAAGTCATCAAAAAAGTACTATTTGCCATTTTGGCAAGAAGGGCAAAATCAGGAGGTCATTATATGAACACTTCAATATGCTACATCAGTTTAACCTATGCCTTTATTATGGCAGAAAGAAGTGATTGTAATGATAACAGCTAAAGAAGCAATGAAAGCTTTCTAGCAAAGCTTTGCTCTTTAAACCTGCCATCACTAAGTTAAAAAAGAAACCATAAATCTCAGTATTGCTGTTAATACTGAAATACAACTAAAATATGATTGTGTGTAATAAATAAAAAAACCCCTGTGTCATTATTTGAAAATTAATAAATATTTCCTTAGTTGCTAAGTAAACATTGCAAGAGTAACCCCATTGCAGACTCAGTGAGACTCTGAGGTGATAGTGCTGCCACTGACTTACAAGTGTGAGCATCAGTAGTGGAGTGGCAGACTTAACAGAACTCCAATATAGAAATGTGCATATACAAAAGTACTTGTTTTTAAGATGACATTTGAGTCAGACTGAGTCTTAGACAGAGAGGGAGCTTTTAACATGAAAGGAAAATACTTCTTTCTGTGTATGAACTTGTCCTGTGACTGGACGCTTTTATGTGAAAAAATTGTTCACTGATTCAAGGAGAAAGACAATACAATGGAGTAGAAGGCAAAAGCAACCTCCTTGCTATTTCCTTTCGGCACTGGCCATGGATACACTGCAATGCAGATAATCAGCTCTTACATAATGGGATTCTGGAGGACAAAGACAATGAGAATAATCATATGGCAACATTTGATACAGGAACACTTACCTCAAATTTTTAGATCTTTTTGTAGGAAATTAGTCTGTGATTCAAAAATCTGAAAGAAATGCCCCAAACACTGCAGAACTCTTAAATATCTGTGTGTGGAGCACGAGGCTACAATAAAAATAATTGATGGGAGCAGGACACTAGCTAGAGAGACACTTTTAATCATGGCTCCACATGCACCAGCAATGCTGATATGTTCCCGTGCAATGTCTGGACACTCTAAAGGAAGTCCCAAAAAAGTATCAGACTAATTCCATTAATGACCTGTTTGAGATATTTTTATCTTACCTGCTGTCCTGAGATGAACTGTTGCTTTGTCATAACAGGTCCCTTTAGGACATCAACTGTCCCCTTGTTCTGACTGTTGGAACAGTAATGATCATCAGCTATTGTGATTTGCTCATTTTCTTCAGCTTCCAGCTGGCTCTGATTGAAACGCAGTGAACCTTTCAAGATGTCCTTGATCTGTTGTTGAAGGGGAAAAAAATTAAGTTAGAAATTTGAAAGAACTCTAAATTTTCTAAAGCTCCATGCAGCATGCTTTCATACAGCATTTCCCCAAAATTGCTTTTAAGAAATAGGAGGAAAGTCAATATTCATATCTATATTGACTAAAGATAAAACTATCAGTCAAATGTGGTTGTACCAGAGTCTGGAAAACAAGTACCCAAGAAATCTAAAGAGAAACAATTAAGATTATTCTCTGCCTTGTTATAGATTTAACATATGTCACATTGTTCTGCATAAAATGTATTTCAAGGGAGCAGAGGGCAGTATAATCAGAGCTACAGGCGCTCAGCAGCATTCTCATTTTATGTACATAGTATTTTTTCTTTTAATTCAATGACATTCAGGTGTTGCCACATTTAAATAATGGGGACATAGACATGATTATTGCCTCATGTCTACATTTTGCAATATGAAAAACAGTGGCGTGGCTTAAGTCCAGAACTTGGTGCCACACTGCCTCAGCTCTGGCTCGAGGCCTCCAGAACTTTTCAGGAAGCAAATGCCATGCAAGTGATTTAAACTCTTTATAGCCGAATTTTACCTTTTTAAATAAAAGTATGCTGCAATGCTTGATGCATTAGTATTAGTAAAACAGCTACAGCAAGAGAAAACAGCAGTATACAAAAAGAGTAAAAAAAAGGAAAAAAAAACCAAGAAAGGATTAATAGCACTGAAGGGTACAAGCAGGTTAAGTTAAGCAATAGTTATACCTGCTTCAAACCAGCCAAAGAAACCAGAATTTCATCTTCTTTTTCCAAGTGTTCTTGTAATATGACTTCCTGGATATTTCCTGCAACATCAAAAGAAAAAAAGCTAAAGAGAGAAAATTCCCTAAGTAATCTCTAATATGCTGCCAACTTACCACTGACTTATGATCTCAAAACTAAACCCTGTGACCTGCAAACACAGTTTTGCATGCAGATCTAGAGGCTGACAACCTTATTAGCTGTGGAGGTAAGGCCAGCCCCAGCCTGGCATGGCTGCCAGGATGCCTCCAGCAATGCTGTGCTGCTGCAGGACTTCTACTGCCCCAGTGTACCTATTGCTCAGGCTACTACTGGCCCCTAGAAGAGAACATCATCCTCTGTGGAGGAGTTATATACATCTTTGAGCCTGCAAATACTCTGGAAAGCACTCAGGAATATTTACAGGAATCTGCTGCAGCTTGCAGAATGGGTTAGGGTAGGAGCTCAGCAATCTTCATCTCTATTCCGTGGCCACTGCAGATGCTAGAACACTCCTCTTTTTATAAAGACTGAAAGTTTCGTTCCCTTTCCAATGCCTTCTTTTAGGTAAAAGACCCAGGGCTGAGCAAAATTTGTTTGACTGAAAGAGCAGCGCAGTACCATCACTTCAGAAGACACTTGCCTTCCACACCTACAGTGCTGTCTTCCAAGGATGCATTTCAAAAATCTGGTGTGAGATGCAGGGCTGGAGGCTGGCTAACATATCAGAGCTGGAGCTGTGGTGGTCTTCCCTGTGCCAGGGAAATCCCAGGCAATGCCACAGTCCAAACCAGCCCAGAGAAACTATAGCTCAAATAGTTCTGCAGACTCTTTAAACTATGTCAGGTCCTTCTCTGGCCTCCTAGCTCAAACTTTCCCCTTCTTTAAGAAAACAGCAATGATTCCTAGTGACAGATTTACAGAACGAGATGGCGCCTGTCAACTGAAAATGACAGGATACTCTTTTGTGCCACTCCTTTCTTACAGACACAGAGCTGAGCCCAAATGCCTCAGTGACACTCACTTGGAAACAATGCTTTGCTGGTCATGAATATCTGTATCCCAGGTGTGTCACAATTGGACCTTTGTACCATTACTCCACACCTGCATTGCATTTGTTTGTTTTTAAAAATATCCTCCATGTTCAGGGCCCGAGCATGTGAAAAGCCAAAACTGTTGTCACAGATTATGCTGACAAGGACAAATACAGTGACGCTGCCAACTTTGACACAACACGAAGTTTCAAGTAAAAGCAACGAGCAATTTGGCATAAGTTTTGTGTTTACAGAATAAATAGCAAAAGAATGAGATGTGAGAGACCGGAGAAGAAGAAAGATTAAAAGTAGAGAGATGGATTTAAAACGCACATATAAACACATATGTTTGAAATTGTGTGGGGGCCAGAAATCAGTAACGGGTAAAAATGAAGAATGGAAATGGCAAACAGGAGAAAGGATCCAAGCCTAAATGAACCACTACTAAAGAAGCAATCTGAAAATTAGAAGGAATAAAAGAGACTGGAGCCATGAAAGTTGGTAGATGACAACAGTTCATGAAAGGTGGTGTGGTCAAGGTCAAGAGCAACAGTGGGGGTTGGATAACTCAGCTTTGCCTAAGCAGCCTATCTGAGAACAAGGAGATCCTCATTGTTTACTGTGTAACAGCAGCAGTGTCCTGCAGCAATAAAGTCAAATGCGGTATAATTGAACAATGTCTAGTATAAATTTTACATTAGAAAGTCACTGCATTATGAAGGCCAGTAAACTGGATCTTTCCACAAATATGTAGCTTCATGAATTGAGAGAAAGGATAAGTAATTCAACATTATACTTGCTTTTTATTTTTTTACATTTTATATTGGAACTATCTAGTCAAATTCAACTGTCTTTTCCACTTTGCAGCATTAGAAAGAAAAACATTTCTGTAGTGTTTGACCCCACATAAACTAAAGCCATACATTAAAAAACTAAGGTATGCATACTGACTAAGCAGATTGACGGAAAAATAATTCAAAACAAATCTCCAACGCGTTGAAGGGAGATCTAAAAAAATCAGGAAAATACGAGTGAGAGAACAAAAGCTGAAAGGCATTCCACATGATGCAGATATATACTATTTCTGTTCTTTAGAGAGGTTTGTAAGTCATTATTTTCAAAACCCAGTTGCAACTATGTTTGAAGAGCCAGTACACTGAAACATTTCTAAGAACTTGTGAATGGAATTGTGATAGTTAGTCAGCACTAAAAATTAATACAAACGTTCATATCATCACATATTTATTTCAGCAAAATTAATACCAGATTTTAATCTTAGTTTCAGAGAAAAAAAAAGATTAAGAGAGAAAAGCTTGGAAATGCAGCAAAATTTTCTAATATTGAACTGCTGAATTTCTAACATTTTTCCTTCAATTTGCAGTATGTTTTCAAGTACAGTGTGATGTATGTCTGAGATATATAGGGTCAGTTAAAATCACTAAAACATGTTTTGGAAAAATTTCCACTTGGAGTTTGCTCTAAGACCCCATTTTGGACTCAAAGAACACACTTCCACTTAACCCAGAAAAATGCCCCAGATGCAAATCACCATAATCAGCCATTCTCCCACCTCCCCCCCATTAAGCAACAGTTGTGACATAAGGTCATAAGTGGGGATGTCTTTCTCTAGTACAATGAGCAGAATGAAGGTTTCCCTGTGGAATTGGCAATGGATCTTTCTTCTCTAAATATGCTCTTGAACTCCACATGGCTTCTAATCTACTACCCTCATCCATTTTGAATGCAGAGTTTATTATCTACCAAGTAAGTGGTAAGCATGGAACCCAAATTACCAGTCCTCATTCTTTTTCTCTGGCTAACAAGTAGAGGAATTAAAAAAAAATTCCTGAGACAAGAGAAGCATATGGGCAATGTGATTTTGCATGAGTCCCTCCTTGATCACATCATCCTGCTGGGACCACCCTTCACAATGCATGTGGACTGGAAGCAGACCTTGGAAGGAGAGGAGAGATGGCCAGCAACTTGATATGTAGCTCTGCAGCTTCACTCCCATGAATGGCTGTGCCAGGGGCTCAGCAGTCCTCACTGGAGGGAACTGTATCCAAGCCTCTTCCCACTGCTGGGGGGAGCTCACAGGGCAGTCAGTTACTGAGATGAACTTGGAAACTGAGCTCTCAAGTGCAGACAAAAGCTTTTTATTTTACTCTTCTCTATCTCAAAAGATACCTTTCTAATTGTAAATACTTTTAAAACACTAGGTCTGTTAAGAGTGCTAGGAAGCATGATATTTGATACAATATTGCTCAGCTGAAGAACTTTTAGTCTAAGCTGAGATGCATCATTTAACTATTCATCCTTCATAGGAGATGTTACTATATTTTGACAGAAGTGCTTTATGTATATAAATGAATTGGCCATGTATTGATTTTTTTCCGTATCTGGAGCTCTATATCAGCACCTCACAGCTTTAATTATTTTTTTTTCATAAAACAATAGCTATCTTTTTTAAAAAAACCCATAGATATCAATTAGAAACTGAAAATGCCTTCCTACTTGTAAAAAAAGCCATTGGTACGATGAATCAAACAAATTGATTATGTGATTTCTAGATTATTCAAAACTGGTTCCAGTTTGCTTATATGCCTCAATATCTTATTGGGATAGATGTTATTAAAAAGTTAACACAATCCTACGGTACTTAGAAAACTAAGAGTAAGATCAAATATTTCTGGCTACTTTTTTTTCTTTTCTTTCAGCAAGATTTCATTGAGCTGATGCTAAATGCTTTCTGTAGAAAAAGAAAGTATTTCTGTTTCAGTGAAGTTCTTACCAGAAGAAAATGAAAAGATCTGTAGGAGATCCCAGACAGGCATTATATGCTCCTGTATTGTTTAAACAGTACTAACGAACCTGTAAGTTCCACAAAATGAACCATCATATCCTAAGTATACTCTCGATTAAGCCTCACAAATACTGGAGCTGTAGAACCAGTTGTTCTCTTCAGAAGACAGCAGGGTTATCTATTTTTATGGCTGCCCTCAAACAAGACTCACAATCCAAGGGTTGGCTTCTGTATAATTGAGTAGCATTAATTCTGGGTACTTCTTGTCAAATGAGCAGATTCGTTTAAGTTTGATAGATACTAGACCAGTAAATCAATAACTATTTGCTTAGCGAGACTGTGATCAGCTGCCGTGATATACTTTAAAGCCAACTATAACTACAGAGGAATAATACATAGATCACTGCATTTCTGTTTTCATTTTATAAAAAACATAGAAAAAACAATGTATCTAGTAGTTATTTGGTTAGCAACAGACTAGCTGAAACAGCTGAAGATTTAAGATGAAATGTATTTTTCATGTCTTGCTCTTACAGTTATCCCAAATTGTAAATAACTTCACATGCAAGCTCACCGTAGAAGTATTTTTTAAAATAATAAAGACTTCGATTTCCTTTCCCTAATTTCTAAAATTTCAATTGAAGACATGC
The DNA here is from genome assembly GCA_013398125.1 of Aegotheles bennettii. Classification (NCBI taxonomy): domain Eukaryota; kingdom Metazoa; phylum Chordata; class Aves; order Caprimulgiformes; family Aegothelidae; genus Aegotheles; species Aegotheles bennettii. The sequence continues at coordinate 57,837 of VZRW01001431.1, forward strand.
CATCAGCCTCTGTACAAAGATGGAAGAGGAAAATAATCCACAGCAACTCCCAGCAGGCAAATTAGAGAAGGCTTATGCACTTTGATGACTGAGCTGTTACATATTGTATGATGGTGTGGGCAGTCACTGCCATGTTCCCTAGACAGGGAAAGGGGCTGTTCAAAACTTTTGTCTCTGAATGTGGAAAAGCTCTTAGGTTTGGCCTAATTATTTTAGAGGCTTATTAAGAAAACTAACTTTCTCTGAAAATTTCACATGCAGTCAATACAGTCTGCAAGAAAACCACCCAGAGCTGTGTTAGATGAGTGGGAAAACTAGTCTGTTGGAGACAAGGTCCTCTCAGGCATCCCTTCATGCTCGTCCATCTGGAGGACAGACCTGCACCTCTTCCCTTCCACCAGAGAAGCAGGAATCAGGCAGAGCTACAGCTCAATGGGATGGAGGCACAATGCCAATTTAACTTCATACTGACACAAAATTAGATGGAGGTGGAGAAAACTGAACCCGGTAATAATTTTAATGTCCTTGTTCTTGTAGGTAATTTGTTTTATCCTGTATCTCTGCCTTTTTGTGGTGCATATCCCTCTTAATGATTTCTACTTTAAGCCAGTCTCTTTGGGGCCATTCCAGGAAAATAACTCCTGCTGAGAAGAGCTAGCTTGAAATAGCTGCAAGCTTAATTACGAATGCTGCCTTTCTGCTGCTAGTTCCTGATCAATGACTTGGGAATAATCGACAGTGCTGGAATCATGTTAAATTGACTTTTTTCACGCTTGCTTTTGATTACTGAGAAGACAGCTCAAACTCAGAGTGCAGAAGTACCTTCTCCTTGCCAAGACAGGCAGGAGTAAGGGGAGAGCTGAGCCTCTTTATTTTCCCAGAAGAGGAAAGCAAAAACATTCCACAAAGTTCCCATAGATGTCAAGACACAGTCAACTCTCTGGACTCATATTCCAGACCTTTTCTACGATAATTTTTATGAAATAAGGGTTTATAGAAAATGCTTCTGGCATTTCCTGCACAGAATACTGGCAATAGCAAGATGGCTTTTTCATTAACATTCAAAAGCTGGAAGGATGGATGGGGAATTTAGCTCCTGACAATATTTTTTTCTCTCTTTTCACAAAAAATACTTCTTACTTGGACTTTGAGCAATTGGTCATAAAATCTAGAACTTAACAGTGGTTTGTGACCTTTCTAGAAAGACTACATTGTACGACATAGTGATATTGCTGTTCAAGAATGCAGCTCCAGATATTTCCAAATACTCCATTTCCTTTCCACCATTAATAATAGAAATGTCAGGAGTTAAATTTACTTCTCAAACTACAGAGTTTGTGATCTAAGTATTGATGAAGGCAACACCACTAAGCAGTCCAGCTTTCATTTATCTCATTGTGCCAACTCAAATGTGACAACTATGTTGTGACATATATATTGTGACAATCAAAAGCATCACTTAGCAACATTTGAGTGTTAAAGAATTTAAGGATCTTAAAAATGTGAAGTATTAAAATATTTGGGAAGTATTGCATTCTTGAATATATTTACATATTTACATATATGTATTTGTATAGTACATACTTCTAATTCACATACGTGTGTCATGTGTGAAGCGCTCACATTTTATCATTTAATGTGTGGTAATGCTTATGATATAAGAGAAATGTGTGGTAAAAATTCACCAACTATCAACTCATAGCAATGCACGGAATTGCAGTTGTTATGAAAATGAGGTTGGGTCATGAAGCAATTTTATCCATCTCTTGCTCAAAGGCAAGATCAACTCTTAACTATGAACTCTAATTTACACAAGATGTAAGCAAGTCATGCTTAACATATGTGTCAGTACCAGGATGTACCAGGACATCCCGTGCTTCCAGAGAGAATATAAAAAAGCATGGGCACCATGCCTCCCACAGCACGTGACAGAGCATACTCTTCCTATCCAGAGCTAATTCTTTTGGAGAAATTTTGGTGCTGATAGTGATGACAGACTCTACCATCCCACACTCCTTACATGAATGTACAGAGTTGATCACTGTTAAGACAAATGAAGTCTGGGTAGACATCATGTGCCCTATGTTCCCCCATCTCCATTCTGCTCACTAAAACTCTTCACCCATGACTGCAAACACCTATCAGGAGGAGCAGACTCTGAGCAGCTCCAAGCAACATATTTTTCTTAAAAGTTCAAAGCGAGTTTTTTCCTCTCGCTCCTTCGGCAGAATTACTCTCTTCCTGTTGCCGTTTACATGTACTAGAAATAGAAAAAGTATCTGGTGAGAAGTGACAAGCAAATGAGTATTTGTTCTGCATAAGTGACAAACTTAATGGCCATGAGAAATTACAACCTTTCCTAAGGGGAAACTATACATTTTCACTTCCTTGTGATCTAAACACTTCATTTATACTGCCACAGAGCGCAGACATTACACCTTAAAATTGCTGTGGTTATGTAAAAGACAGTTACTGTAGATCATGTAGAGATTTCTAAAATGTAAGGTTTTCTACTTCTTGTATGGCTGAACTCATTAAAACTGTTTGTGATTTTACAAGCAGAATGATTTACTCAAATACCACTGTGGTAAATGGTATCTATAAACTTGAATAGATTGAGAGTTTTGAAAGCAAACATCCATAAATGCCTGAAATTCCTGAAATTCCATTTAAAACATTTGTAAGGGATTTTCTATAATGCATGTCATATATAGAATAAATGGCAACAAGCTGTGAAAGCCATTTTTAAAGCTTTCTATGAGATCATTTTCTCCAGTATAGAATGATTTTATCTCAACCTGCATTAATAAATTCTTCTGTATATATCATCATGTATTTTGCTTTAATTCATCATTGTTTAGAGTTTTCCTTATCTGTATGAAAAACACTCTTGCAGTTATTAGTTTCTACTGTGCTGTCAACCTAATTGCTTATGGTGAGGACTTATAGAAACAATTAAGCATACAAATGATTTAATTCCAGTTAGCTTTACGGTTTGACCTGTGTGGAGAAACTCGTGTGGTGTTAAAGCATTATGCATCTGGTTATTTCTGTATGTAAGGTAAGTGTACCCTGTGGCATTTTATGCTCTTTTCAACTGTAAAGACTGTATTATAAAAGGCTACAGAAATGAATGAATTTGCTTATTAGAAGAGATTGCAACTTACACTAGCTTTGACTTGAACTAGTTAAAAAAAGAAAAAAAAGATACTGTGATTCCTGAGACATGTTTGTACCACTTATTCAGAAGTCCTTAGGACTGGATTACTGACAGTAGAGCTGGATTTGTGCCCAGATTATAACTGAAAAGCAAGTCAACCCAAGCTGTGCAGTATGGTTACATTCACATTAATAAAAATAATTAGAAATGCATGTCAAAGTAAAGCCATTTTCCTCTGTTTGCCTTAATTTTGTTCCTTGCGCTTTTGAATGTCTTTTGCAGTTTTGATTAATGAACTAATTTTCTGTTTGCTGCCTCTGTATGGTTTTGAGTCATGCTGCTGCTCTGTTCTGAAGATGGAGACTTTTCCATGTCACCTGGTCCATCTACCTACTGCAGTCCTCTTCAGAGAAAACAGCTGTCTGGGATCATTCAAGTAGCTCTGTGCCCTTCCTCTAATGATGCTATGTATTCTGAACCCAATACGTGACCAGGAGAGGCTGAACAAAGTGTGAAGAGTGAACAAAATGTATCATATATGCTCTTGCTCACCTGGTTGGTTACAACATAGATATAACAATTTAAATTAAAGGTGGATCTTGAAGAACATAATAATAAGCAAACCAGTGACTATGGTAAGGTTCAGCTATAATAATGCCAAAGTTCTTTATAGAAATAATGAGGAAATTAACAATTCAGTCATGCCAGAATATAGCTTCTGCCAAGGTTTTATCCCTCTGAAACTGGCATCAGAAGAGAAACCAATGCCTAAGAGATGCTGGGAAGGAAAGGGTGGATTGGCAGTGGCCGTCAGCAGCAGGGAGGTGTTCACCACACAAATGGAAGGAAGCAAGAGGCCAATGGAAGTAAACACTGACAAGAATTCCCTGAAAGTAGCAAGGAAAGCTGGTGATCAGGTAATGATGCAATGCGTAAACTTTGTTCCTTTTATCCCCAGACTACTGGGATGAAAGGGTTTGTAGGTGCCTACAGTTGGACTTTTAAGGATTGACTTACTTGTTGTAAAAACAAAGTAGCTTTCTATCAGTTGAACTGTGTGGTTTTGACCTTAAAGGTTACCCTTAAGGGACAAAAAGGTGGTTAAAATTCATGGGGCATGAAGAATTATGCTTCTATTCTTCCTACATATATATAGAGCATGATCAGAAGTGGGACTCTGAAAGTCATGCAATACAACAAATATTTGTTTCCCAGTAACTATTCCTGTATTTGGTTTAATAAATTTGTTAATGTTCTTTATTCATAAGCTGTTTTTATAGGTTATTTTACATCATTATTCTTAACTAAAGGAGCAACCCCCTTACACTTCTAAGGCTGTATTTGATGTGGATTTTTTTACTTATGGCATTTCTAATCACACTGGGTTTATTAACTATGGATTACTTTATTTATGTCCCAAGCATAAGAGAACTCATTTAATGCACTTACTCCCTCAACAGATGCTGAATTATTTAATTTCAATCCAGGGCAGCAAAATAATTTCCATTTCACTTTATCCTTACAAAAATGTCATAACCTTTCATCTCATCACATTATACGTAAGATGTCAGTACTATCTTGCATACATTTAATGAGTGCTGCATCCAGATCTATACTGAGCAGTATATCAGCCCCTAAATAATAAGCAATTAAGACAACTTTCTCCTCTCCCTCCCTCACTGCAAATGATCTTTATAATGAAATGTATCCTTGTAACAATTGCATTTATTATTAAAGAAGGGATGGATGAAGTCAGTCTAATTAAGCCATTAAAGGTGCTATTTATTTCACACAATAACTAAAATTGCACTAGCAACTATATCGTGTAAGTTTTTATTCCTGTATTTTTATATTTTTCCTTCCTTGCTCATGGTGCTTGCAATAATCACAGTGAAAAGGTGGCTTTGAACTGTGTTTAATGAGTCTTCCAAATAATATTTGTCTGGGAGATGTCAGGCAGCGTAAGTGTAAATGAATCTCACAACTGTCAGCATTGCCTGATAGCTGTGGCAGGGACACATCCTGCAATTCCAACCAAAGAGCCCTCAAAAGACTAGCTTTCAATTTTTTTTGTTACTGTGATGCTGTAACTTCTGGGCATTTTGTAAATACATACAGTTATCTACAGGCTACCTATGACAGCCGAGAGCTGGCGTGACATGACAGTGTAATGCTGGTGGTGTTTACAAGAATGTGGGATGAAAACATCTTCTTTCCACATCCCTTCCATAATCCACACTGGAGGGGCAGAGATACAGGAACACTGGTGAAGGGCATAGCAACATATCACAGACAGCAGAAGAAAATGCCCTGTAAGGACAACCCAACCAGCCATGTACAGGTAGCTCAGGGAAGGATTTATTTGCTTTTAAGCATAAGCTTACTAGATGCAGGTCAGAGTTTAGAGGTTTTTGTGATGTTGTCTCTAATCCAAGAAGTGATTTAAAACCCTGGATATTGAGCAAGGTATTTCTGAGACCCACAAATGTCTCTCTAGCAGCTGGCTCAAGTTTAGCCGTATCAGTACAAAGATGAAATTAATAAAACCAGGCAGAGTTATGTTTCCTCTGTATAATTGGGTACCTTTGCACATATTTCTAGGCTGTTGTGCAGAACGCTGTGAGCTAACTTTGCAGAGCTGGTATGAGTCCACAGGGCTTATTAGCTGAGGCTCTACGCTGTGAGAAAGCAGCTAAATTGCTTCTGAATCTCAGCTAGGTGGGGAAGCAACCTTCTGCATTTACATAGTGCTGCCCTTAAGCAAAAGCAAGTGGGGAATGACCTTAGTTTCTCTACTTTCATAACCTGATAAATTGCCTATCATAAAAGAATAGTTTCTATATAAAGATCCCCATATCCAAGTTAATACTGAACCAATGTTCCTTTAAATTGCCTCTCATGAAAAGGACTTCCTGTACTACATGTGTAATTATTTAGTAAACTTTCATATACTTGGAGGTCTGAAAATATGCCTCTGTTGGAAACAAATGGTAGGTTCTTCTGTCTTAGAGAACAGTGATGGATTGGTTCCTGTCCCTTATAAACAGACAACATTTTAAAATCCAGCATTTTTCTCTCTGGAACAAAACTGGCAAGCTCATAAACATCCTTCACAATCACTCATATTAGTACTTGCCTATGGAGGATTGATACTTCTCCAGGGTTTTGATTTACTTTTTGTTAAGAGGCTGTGCTTTAATCCTGGGCCAGTGCTGACATGTCCCAAACTCTTAAGATACTAGAAAAGCAGAAGGTGTCAGATGGCAGTGTCTTTAACTGGTGTCACTTGAACTGCCATTTAACAGCTCTATGTTGGCTTGAGCTTGCAACATAATGAAGCTTCGCTCTTTGAGACCCTCCAGATTGACTTCATGTTAAACACCTCAAAGTACAAGTAAGAAGCCTTCCAGCAGATACTGTGGGGCTTTCTGAGTGATGTTGGCTGCATGTCTCTTAGACAAATTATTCATGATCTGCTTTAAGACCTCAGACAGAGGTCACATTTTCTTAGGAAAATATTCTTCTGAATGCCCTGGCTAGCTTGATGCTTTTCTTTCTGTATACTGAAAGAAGCGAGGAAACAATCAAAGTTCTGCAAAAAGTAAGTAACATTATGATGGGTTATAACACTGTAATACTTAACCGGTATATTACGGCTTTCTGAATCATTGAGCCTTGAGGTATTTATGTGCACTAACAGAAAAGTACCTCACAGAAAGAAAAATGCTGAAGAACATTACCGTATTACTGAGTGCACCAGGACCAATAATATTTCCTGAAAAAGGCCAGTGTATGTGAAAAAGTAACATCAAGAAAATGTATCTGTGATGATGTTAGAGTAGTAATAGCCATGGCAACTATACATTTTTCACTGTCAGTTGAGTAATATTCTGCATTTATATTGCAAACAAAGCCACAGGACAGGCTTACAAAATTGGATGTATCTTCATTTCATTAATGGAAAAACTGAACACAGGATTATTTTTTTTTTTTGAAAGCTATGACAAGCTTGTGAAAAAGGATGGGAACAGAAGTAAAATCTGCTTTCCTGTCTGGCCTTTTTATGTATAAAAATTTCAACATTTGTCCTTGGAGGCATTAAAAGGCATTCCACTTCAGCACTTCTTCAGTGGTTAAGGGAAAGGGTGAAGAGAAGTAAAGCTCTTTCTAATGTACAGCCCTAAGAAGGACACAAAGATCACAGAATGCCTTTCCCCCTTTTTCATAATCAAAACCCTATTTTTAATTTCTACACATAGTGCTAAGTAGTAATATTTCAGAACATCATTCATTCTCATGGTAATATCCCCTGATATTACAAGCAGTTAATTATGTCATTGCTGCGTGGTACACTGTGTGGTTTATTTACGGAAGGATATAAACATTTAATGAAACCATCTTTGAATATATGAACAAAATAAAGACTTCCGTTCTATCCCTCTGGTCTTTCCTCATGCTCTATGCAAAGAAAATGCAGTATTAGCAGATACCTGCTGAAACCTATAGAAACACAATGTTCTTGGTAAAGAAATATAATATCATTATATGGCAAAGAGGAGAATTCTTCCCAGGTATTTAATTAAACAAAATTATTTTTCAAAACGACATCGTATAAAAATATATTTGGTATAATTGGATTTGATAGAAATATAAATTACTAGGGATTCAAACCAGCATAGATGGCTTCATGATTATTTTCATAATTTCTGACCTAGAACACATGATATCTCTGTCCTGAAGTAACTGTCCCTGACTGTCATCAGGATCCCCCTTGCAAGGGAAAGAACCTGAGAAAAGATGGCCAAAAAATTCTGAATTGTTTCACTGGAAATCACAAAAAGACCATTCTATAATTGTCTGACACTCTGATTTATAGTGCAAATTAAATAATTCTGTGGTGAATGGTCACTGGATATGCACTCTTCTAAGCTTAAATTAATATTGTTTTGTTAAAAAGTGACCTGTAAATATAACACATTCAATTCAGGGAAAAGAATATTGGTTGAGTAATAATGTCTGAAAAAAATGTTGAAAATGTCAAGCTAATAAAATGTGTGGTTTGTTTTTTTTTTAATAAGAATCTTAAACTTTATTAAAATGAAAAGGTGGGCCTTGGATTAAAACCTGACTTACTGACAATTCTTTAAAATATTGTCTAACTCTTTGTTAAAGGAATTAGTTCTGGAAGGCTCCTCCAAATTTACATATCCATATGTTTTTATCAATAATTTAGACATCTATTAATTGTATGACAGCTTAGTCTGCAGTTAAAGTGGTAAAGGAAAACAGAGTACATTGCAGAGTTACTTGAATTATTCAGCTGAAAAGACAAATAACAAGAAGTGAATTTTAATATAATCAAATGCAAGGAACACATTCGGAAATCAACATTTCCTGATTTTGCCTACAATATAGGATCCTGTGTTTAGAAAGTCGCGATTCACCAAATTTTAAAGGTCATAATGGATTATCACCTCAACCTATCACTGTATCAAAGAGCACTAATGTACATTATAAAGGTCTAAAAAAAGGAATGCCACTTAAGAGAAGAGAGATGACCTTCCCTTTGCTAAGCAACCACTTTTTTGAGCCCAGTGCTGGTACAGCATATACTGATCTGATTAACCCACTTCAAAAGGCGTATGAAAACCCTGAAGAATTCAAAGGAAGACCACAAAAATGATTTGGACTGAAAAAGCCCTATGAAATGAATCTGGAAGTGTCCTACCTAGCAAAGACCGTGCTGAAAGATTACTGCGTAGAGGTAAGTTAAATAAGGATTTTCAACCTTGCTATCAAGAACACTACAAGAGCCAAAAGCTGGGTGATAAAGTCAGAAAAATTCAGCCTCACAGGAAGAAGTAATCTCCTTGAAGTTCAGTGTCCTGACAGATTACAAGAGGAGTGATATAACTCATCATTATCTGCTCTGCAGCCTCTGAAATGAAGCAATTTTAATGGGTAAGAGACACCTGGGGGGAGAAACAGATCAGGAGCAGTAGTAGCCCCTGCTAACTTTTCCCTTAACCCAGAAATGACAAGATATGCTCAGAGTTTTATTTTGCTGCTGTTCCCTGAAGCCCCGAGCAGCAGAGGGACACTGGAGATAATCCTCAGGGGGTATTCTGTGATGCTGTAGAGAATTCATTTTCTTGGACAGCCTGCTGGCATGTGCTCCTCAGATCAACAGGATAAACATGATGGACAGACTTCAGATCCAAAGGGATTTTGCACAGCTCAGACAAACAAGAATCCCGGTGGGTTTTTTTCCTGCCTTCCCGTGGATCACCTGCTGGCTGATCTGGGGATACCGAACCTCATCACTTTGCTACAAGTGCAGAAGATGTGAAGGTTGGTGGTATCTCGGTCTCTCTTGTGCTCTGTTTATCATGCATAACTGTTAATCTCTATAGGATTTAAACATGTTAGTGTAACCCAAATTTTCAAAGTTAATAGCTCATGATGTTGACAAGACAAGCAGGAATATTGTGAAGAAGTACAGGGAGTGGAACTTAGAAGAAACTTGGCTGGAAGGCTCTGAGAGCACTGCAGGGGTGCCACAATGCACCCAGGGCATCCCTGCAGCCAAAGCCATATAGGGGATGGCTTTTCCTGTCCTGCAAAGGTAACAAACTGCTCCATGATGCTCTTGGGAGCCTATTGGCCCTAAATGTTTTTGTTTATAACATATTTGGGAAAAAGAATTCAACACCTGGATATTATCACAAATCTTTTGCTTTCATTTTATGGATCCAGTGCCGCAAGGCAGACTACTTCAAGTACCTTTGGGTTTATTCTGATCTCTAGTCCCGAGCCATAGCTGGTGAAATGTTTATGCTTGTACTTGACCTGATACCCCTGATAAACACTCTTCATCTTCTTTCCTAAAGGAAAGACACTTCAGCTCTTCTTCTTGACACAGTAATCTTTCCCCTATCATTCCAGTAGCTAATAATTTATCCCTTTTGCTTGCTTCTAGTCTCAACATTGCTCACGTAACCTCCCAGAAGCCATACAATACATCAGACTAAAGCTGTTGGGGTTAGAGGTTTACACTTGGCTTTTATAGGCTGTGATTCCAAATTTTCAAATAACAAAATATTTATAGTTTTGCCTAGGCTCACAACAGCGGCTACTAAAACACTCATATAAAAGAAAATGAAAATACAATAATAATGTGGCTTTCACACCTGATCTTTTTGACCTGGCAAAGTTAGGTATCATATACTTAGTTCTACCCACCGAAATATTCAACTCCAATTTATTTTGCTTAGACGTTGCAGGCTATACATACAACTCAAAATTATTGCAATTGTGCCCTGATTTCTTAACAACAGTTCTTTTTCACATAACTAAATATACTAGCTTTTGGAGTTCAGTTCAATACAGTTTAAAAATGCTGCTTTTAATAAAGCATAGCTAAGCGTATTTACACCTGAATTGATTGAAACTCTTGGTTTACCTTCTCTTCTTTGTCTTGGCAATAAATACGATGGATTTTAGATTGGAGGCTTTGCTGATTTTGTTCCGAATGTATGGACTTCTATCTTATTGTATTTCTCCTGGTCTGAGCAAAATATTACAAACTAGCCAGCCTATAGTAGCACATTTTTACATAGTGAAGGTGATCAGCACAGATTGTGAAGATGCTACATTTAATGAAAGCATATAAATTTTATACAACTATCACTGCATGCACTGAGTATTGTTCTGGGACTGTTGAACTGCAAACAGGCTTAAATGTAAGCTCACATGATGTGAGCTCCAGCATGTCTCTTACAATACAAGAAATCTTAGGAACAGACAAAGGGCATCTGTGACAAAATGCCTCTACTTTTTTTCATGATTATCAGTGGCTATCATACTCCCAAGTTTAAAAATATGACAGTATATACAGCGATTGGCAGCACCTGATAGAACAACTGGGTACATGAATTCAATCTTCTTCATGGCCTATAAAATAATATTTACCATACTACATGAATATTATTTTAGTTCTAATACAAACATGCAAAGAGCCTTTGCAAAGATTTACAGGTTAAGACAGGGTACTGCACTTACCAAGATGTGTGTTCATCATCTTCGCGCAATATTTGCACATGGCTTCCAAGTCGTTTAATTGTCCTTGGAGAAATGAAATCTGGGCCTCCAATTCCTCCTCCTGCAATTAAGAACTTATTAGCATTAAAAAAACCCTTTTTATGATACACAGTAAAGTTGGTAAGCTAACCCTTGACATGCTTAGACATCGTATAATGTTTTACATTCCTTTGTTCTTGATAAAACTTTGGAAATAAAGAGAACCACCTTCCAACTGTATTTATCAGAAGACTTTTAATTTTTTTTGTCATTTCATGGAAATAGAGTTTAATTGTTATGTTTCAGTATTTATTAATACTATCCTTTTACCTTCTAAAGGGTCTAACAAAAATCTGCCTACATTGATCCAAGAAAGGTTAACAATTCATATTTCTTTCACAGATTACTACCACAGCAATGGCTGAAAAAAACTCACCAATGAAAAAATTTCTCATTTCTGATGGAGTAATTTTCACAGCAATTCCTTTAAAACATCAGGAAAATTGCTTTTTTTTTAATTTCAAGTCATGTATTTCATGAGACCTAATACCACACATCAAAGATGCATTACTGCCACATATTTTGGCATATTTCTTTGTGCAACACATCATGCCCTATATCTGTATAAAAAACCTGTGCAGCCAATGGCAATTCCACATGTCTTAAGTAACACTTAGGTGAAAACTATTTTCAACTCACATACTATAAAGCAGCTACTCTAAATTAATAAGTTATGTTTAATAAATATACATCAAGTGTAATTTAAAGTATGAATTAAAAAACCCCACATATTTATTTCAAGGCCTAGGAGAAGCATTACCATCTAGCCACACGCCCCGTATAAGCAGTGAGAACTACCTCAGCTAAGAATTTCTTTTTGAACTCCCTTCTTTACCAGTTCACAAATGCATCCACTCTTAACTTTGAAGACCACCCTGCAGAGAAAGTTCGCTAGTCCTTTAAAAAAATTTCTTCAAAGATTAAGAAGTTTTTTCTTTAAGTATGCAACTGAATTCAAGCAGATAAAGGCAAATAACTTTTAAGCCTCCTGTTTTTCTTAGGAGTTTTGCAGTTCTATCATACTCTTGCTTGATGGAGATTGCTGAACATTACAGTATGAATTACATTTCAAATGAAAAAAAATTCAAATCTGATTGGCAAGAATAAAGAGAATGAATCAATCATGATTTAAAGGTACAAGCAATCTTAATCTCCATCAGAAACTGAGTCAGAGCCAAGCAAAAGAAACTTTGCACTAATACAGCATATATCCAAAACCAATTAGAGAAATAAGAAGAAATTTACCAGTAGCATTTTGCAAGATCTACCAACAGCAATTTTTCCCTATGCACTTTTTCCTCATGCTTACAATCTACAGACACTAAACATTTTTCTTTGCTATTTCCTTAAATGAATACACCTTCACCTTATTTTACTTTACCTTATACTTTCACCACTTAAGCCTCAAAGGGATTAATTTTATATTGCCAATTTATAGTTGCTGAAAGATTAATCTCCTTCAAAATGTGCAGATTTGTCACAGCCTACACAACCCTACCTGCATTGCTATTTCTATTCAATGTTCCTGCAGAAGACCTTTTCCCAGTACATACAGCCAGTGATTGCAAGAAATAATCTACCATAAATTTTAAATTGCCAGTGCACTGCTAGTGCAGCTGTAAGACAGTGAAAGACAACAATATTTGAGTATTTTACTATCAAATAACATAATCAAATTCTAAAGTCATTAGCCAGTACGTGAAAGCCAGTTTATCTCCTACAAGTGAGTAAGCAAATTTAAGATTCTGGTAATAAATGTTTCCAAGACTATTTTCCCTTATTCATGGATCGGAACTGCAGTAAATTGATTTTAAAATGCTTTTGGACAGCTCTACCCACTCGGGCAGAATCTGAAACAAACCTTTTCAGCTGTACAACAGTACTCCGACATTTGGCAAGTGAGACTGGTGCTGAGTAAACTACATCCATTGTTCTTTCAGTTTGTTAGGATCCAGCATGAGGAGCAGAAATGTTCAGCAGAGCCAGTACTCAGAATGAGGGTACTGTGGCTGGGAACTCACACACAGGGCAAGAGGTTTCCTGCCAAGTGGGAAATCTTGCACAAGCCTAAGCGAATGCACTTGGAGTTCCTGCCTTACGTGGCACCCTCAGGAAGGGCACCAAGGAGAGCTGCCAGCGGGATGAGCAAATAAGCAAGACAGCTAGCTTGGCATTTGACATACCAGAGACCCAGATGTGCTGCTTGCATAAGAAGAAAACACGCAAATGGTGATGAGTTGCTACAAGACACCATTCCTGCCCCTGCTGTCACTGGCAGTGCTGTGGCAACCTCTGTGCAGATGGACCCCTGAGGATGACCTCCCTGGAGGGAGGTTTGCTCTGTTGTAGTTGCCACAGCAGCAGGTGAGGAGCTGCAAAAAGAGGCAGGTGTGTTTTATTGCATCAGGGGTGACAAACAGGTGATTGACAGGATCTTTCAAGGTGTGAAAGCTTATGAAACAGACAGGGAAGGTGAAACCGAGGCAAGATGCAGTGGGAAGAAGACAGGCACTCCAAAGAGGGTGGAAACTGGAAGCTTGTGACTTCTGGCAGCAGGAGGGCTGTCCAGTGGTGCAGGTCCCAGGCAGCAGAGGGGAATTCCTCCTCTGAGGAGGAATCCAGGTTGGACATTATATCAGAGTGCTACCAAGAGAAAGTGATGAGTGACAGAGTTGGTGACTCTCTTCCAGCCAGAGTCATCAACTAACAGGTTTCTTGCTCGTGTGGAGCCTTAGTTTGTGGTGTTGCCAAAAGACTGTTTGGGGTCACATACTGTTCTGCATTTTTTCTGATTATTCATGCATACACCAATGACATGGCGACGTGAAACCATTTCAGTTCAAAATTGACTGTAGGGCTCCTGAGTAAGGGTGAAGGGGACAGGAATCCTGGTGGCATTTCTCTTTAATCCTATGGCAAAAGGGAAAAGCCTGGATAGCAGCAGAGGTATCCAGTAGACCACACATGGCTACATATTTGGTGGTGCTAGGTGGGCTTCAACTATTTTGTTTGTGGCACCCAGTTTGATGAGGAAAGACAACTTAGAGAATAAGTCTACTTGGCAAAGAGAGGGAAGAACATCTTTGTGAACAGACTTGCTAATCTAGTGGGGAGGAGTTGTCCGTCAGAGAACAGGGACCTAACTCAGAAATACATGAGGAAGCAGTACATACGGACAAGGTATGCACAAGGTCCACTTGGCTGAGTAAGGAGCTTCTTGATGAACCAAAATGGGATGAGCACATACAGAGATGGAAATGGTAGAAATGGAGAGCACATATGTGGAAACAATGTCAGGAAACAAAGGACAAGCATACAATCATTGTTTGGGCACAGGAACAAAACTAGGAAGGACAAAACCCATCTGAAGTTAAAATTAATTGGAGACATTAAAGGATGACAAAAAGGAATTTTACAAGCATGAGACCAGCAAAAGGAGGTTCAAAGAAAATGTAAGTCTGTTGCTTACAAGGGGAGGTAAGATGATGACAGATGATACAGAAAAGGCTGCAACACTCAATACCATTTTTGCCTCTTACTTTTTAGGCCAAGTCTGCTCCCAGGCCTCTGCACGTACAGTTTGGGAAGGAGAGGGATGGCTGAGAGGAGCAATAGGCTGGTGAATACCTGAAGAAGCAGTATGTGTTCAAATATGTGGGGCCACATGGGATACACCCATGGGTGCTGAAACAGCTGACAGTGTGATTGCAAAACCACTGGCTATCATTCATGAAAAATCACTGCTATCACAGGACATTCTTGATGACTGGAGAAAGGTTAATTTTACATCCATATTAAAGGAAAGCGAGAAGGAGGAGTCAGGAAACTATACAATAGTTGGCCTCACCTTAGGAAAAACTGTGGAGCATATCCTCTTGGATATGTAAAGGACAAGACAATAATCAAGAAAAATCAACAAGGATTTGCCAAGAGCAAATTCTGCCTGACCAATCTGGTTGCCCACTTTGATGAAATGACTGGCCATGCAGATGAAGGGAGAGAAGTGAATGCAATATATTTTTACTTTAGTTAGGCTTTTGACACTTATTTCCCAAAGCATCATCATTTATAATATGATGAAGCATGGGCTGAACAAAAGGATTTTAGATGTTCTGAAAATTGGTCAGACTAACCAAGCTCAAAGAGTAGAGTCAATGGCTTGATGTCCAGTTGGTGGTTGGAAATGATGACAGTAACCAATGTACTGTCATGAAGGTACTATTCAGTATCTTCATCAACAGCCCATATGGAGACAGAATGGACAGTCAGTAGATTTTCAGTTGATGTAAAACTGGAAGGTGTTGCTGCCATGCTAGTTGGTAGAACTTCTATTCAGAAACACCATGAGACATTGGAAGCCTAGGCAAAGGAAACCTTTTCAACGTTTCCGTTTTAGAAACTCAACTAAGTGCAAAATTCCACACCTGAGAAGAAAAAACCCAATGCACCAGTGCACATAGGGAAGGAACTTGCTATGTTTCAGGCCTGCTGAAAAGGATCTGGAGGCTACAGTGACTGCTTAGTTGTTTATAAACTAACAAAATTCTCTTATCATGGGTAATGTAAACAGTGCACTGGGCTACATGGAATTTGGTCAGCAGATCCAGGGAAATCCTTACCCTCCTCTACTCAGGGCTACTTGTGAGCCCTTGCCTTAAATAATGTTTTGGGCCTCCAGTTCAAGAAGGATGTTAAGAAATTGGAGAGGGTCCACTGCAGAGCTACTATGACAGTTACAGGTCTAGAGGACAGGGTGAGGGAGTTGGGCTTATTTATTTTTGTGAAAGGAGCCTAAGGGGGATCTGCTGGGAGTGTGCAACTGCTTGGAGCTACAAAGATGATGTAATTAAACTCTTTCCAGCAGTGGCAGATGACATAGGTAGGATGATTGCCCAAATTTGCCCCTTGGAAAGTTCAAAGTGGTAATTAAGAAAATATTCTTCATTGGAAGGGCAGTGCAGCACCAGAACAGGTTATTCATAGAAACTGTAGAGTTTCTATTGAAAGTCACTGACCTGATCCAATGTTAGTGATTGTCCTGCTCCAAGCAGCAGCTTGAGCAAAGGTCTCTTCTAATCAACATTTCTAAGCCCAATCTTTTCACAGTATTTTTCTAAAACTGTTCTGAAAATTACGAATGTTTTAGTGTTTGTATAGGTAAGCAGCAAAATCACAAAGTCCCTCAGAAAAAAGGATGATTTTTTTCAGTATTCTCAAGTCAAATTTTTCAGCAGTAATAGATGAAACAACTGATTTATAGGCACATTGTGCAGATGCTCTCGATTCTCGTCTGGACAGTATTCACTGCCCTTTTCTCTAAGTGCCAACTTTTGAGTTTCACTGTGCTGAGTAAGTGAGTACCTGGGATACCATTTTTATTTTGTGTACAAATAGCAATGCTGATTTGATCTCTCTTATGCCTGAACAGAGACTTATAAATTCTTTGAACAGGTCCTAATTCTGTGATTCTGTGATCAATAGCAAAACATGTGATTCTGTGTCAATAGCAAAACACTGTCTATGCTTCCTTGAGAAAGCAACCTTTCAGCTGATCAGACACACACAGTACCAGAAACACGTGAACAGTGATTCAAACAGATTCAACAGATTCAAACAGAACAGTGAACAGTGATTCAAACTCATTCAGCCACATCTCTCAAAGGTTAACCAGTTGACCACAAAATAAAAATGAATAATGTAAATAACTAACCAAAATAAGAAACCAATGTCAATTTACTGAACAACGTATCCTATAAAGCATATAAATTCAACATTTCTAATACTAGGAACTGCATTACGAGGAAGAAAAACAAATCAAGCAGCAAATCAAACAAAGAAATTACTGCATCAGCCATGGGAGACCAAGATGTGCGAATTTAATGATGCAATCTCGCAGAAAAACAACTTAATAATACTTTCTGAAAATTTAGTCCTAGAGTCCTCAAAAAACTTTTCTACACCTTTAATATGCCAGATGATGTAGAGTCTTACAGATAATATTGAATATGAGAAAGAAAATGAAGTAGATTATTTGTGATGCCACATTGATTTATAGTTCATTAACAATATAAAGCAGGCTAGTATTTATGTCTCCAGTCAAAGCAAGATTCTATTTGAGAGCTTCCATATACATATCTCCAACTATTTTCCTTGTTGTGGCAAGACTGAATCTGCAAAAATCTTGATTTACATTTGTGTTTCTCATATTCATCTGTCTTCTTATCCACATCCAAAATTTTGCTTATTGTTACATTTCCTTTTTTCTTTTGCCATGAAAACTAATTTCTTTATGATTAATTATTTGCCTTTTCTTTGCTATTTTTCCCCAATCTATACAATCCTGGAACTCTCCATTTGTCCAAAGCTCACTCTTTTCTTTTTATTACCTTTCCTTTCATCTATCTTCTCACCTTCACAAAGACAGCTAGAGAAATAAATTTTTTATATCCTTCCTTCTGAGCTCATAATGAGATCAGTGATGCCTCTACCATGCTCCGTTTTTCATCAAATTTTACTGTTTCAGAAAAACAGCTGTGACTGAAAGTGGTCAGCACCTTTAAGGACAGAATACAGAAAGTTTTACAGTTTTGACATTGTAATCCTGTCCTTTTACAGCTCATGGCTTTACAAGTTGCAATAAGGTTTGCAGACATGGGTAAGGGCACTGAAATTTAACACCCTACACAGCCAAGGTCTGAAGAAATATAATTTTGGAAGAAGTCGCTCTTTCTCAACCTTGTTTTTACAAGTATAAACAAATTTTCTCCCAAATACATGACATGTAACTTTAACACAGAAGTATGGAAGACAGGGAATATGAACTCACAAAATCAGGACTGTAATGTCTTTTTTTCATAATACCATTTAGTTTTCAGTCTTACTGTACAGGAAAATAAAGAAAAATTGTATTTTTGTCTGTTTTACTCATGTAGAATCTCAAGGAAGAGTAAACTCTGTTGTCAAAAGCTTACAACAATGTATGTCCAAGCATTTCATTCATGAACATTCAGAACAGCAAAACTCCATTCATTTTAAAGCTGAATCCTGAGTATGAATTAACTTGGCAGCACTATCAAGTGTTAACTGCCACTGAAAAGAAACTGTCTTCAAAGAGAAGAGTATTTAAAGGTATTTAAGGTGTTTATGCAACAATGCTGCAATTTAAAACATAATGCAAAAAGTGACAGAATTGTGTCTTGTCTGATGCTGGTCAATGATGGGTTTGGTAAAGTGTAATGAAAAAAGTGTCATGCAACAAAAAACATGCAACGGTACTGCCCAGAATACTCTTCCAGACTACACAGATTTGCAGATGAGGGATTTCTTGAACTTGCGGTGGGTTTTTTTTTTTGTAGTTAAAATCTACTTTTCCTGTATTAATTTGTCCAGACACATTTTCTGTTCTTTTAGTATTCATAGTAAGAGCACTAAGGAAGCATCCCCTGAGCTCTTGGCAAATTGGCAAGGCAAATTAGAAAATAATTCTGGTGAGGTATTGAAACATTTAGAGGAAAATAATTGGAAAAATGAGCTTGATTCAAGGAAATCCTGAAGCCAGGGACTTGCTAAGAGTCTTACCAATACTTAAGTGCTTGTTCATAAAACATACATGGAGTATACCTTTTGGATATTGGCAGCATTTTACATCTCAAACAAGATTCAGATGCATGGCCTAAATCACTTTCTCATTTAATTTTATGCAAATTTCCCTGGAGTAAAAAGCAGTGGTTACTATTTTCACTTTGTGAGAATTTATTTAGTTTTCATTTTTTAGTCTAACAATTAAATACAAGATTTAACCTTTTAATCTTGAACCCCTGACAGCTGAATGTTGGTTGACGCTCTCATAATTTTTTCATGATCTGTGCCAGACACAGAATAGTCTGTTGCATATGCTGACATTTAAAGCAGAAACTACTGTTTTTGAACAATGAATTACATACAGTGAAATTTAAAACAATTTTAAAATTTAATTTACTCATTTAACTTATTTATTATTTCATTGTATCACTCATGGGCCCTCATCAGGGCCAAGACTCACTTCACCGGGTGCGGTACAAACATAAAGAAAAAAATCTGCTTACCTGACTTAAAAGTGTAAGCCAAGAGACAACAGATGGCTACTGGCACACATATGGGGAGGACATGGAAACAATATGGCTATGTTAGTCAGTCTTACAGTCATGGCTTCAGCATGATAGCAACCAAACTGTTGTCAATGGAAAGGTGGAATTTTTAGGAGAGTTTTCGCAAGTCATTTGCTTTGCAGATGTTTAGAGAGTTTCTTCTGTGTGGAAGGGGCTATGAAATGATTAGATGCAAGTTCACCAAACATATCAGAGTCAAGGGTGGAATATACATTGTCACTTTAACATTGAGAATATTGCTACTGTGAAATGTTTCCACAAATTGGAATTATTTTGGATATTAATATATTACCCTGGGTAGATGTAAAGTTCAGATACTGCCTTTGGGTATTAATTCCTGCAGAAGCAGAGGTTATGTACTGACTTCGTGTGCTGAACTGTTACCTGTCAATATTTTTGTGTCCCTGTACTAGATGAAATATCCTCAGGCTTAATATATTCCCAAATACACCTTACTTGTGTTTTGTGTTCTTCATTCACACCTTCACAACTGCCAGATTTTTATTATTTTGAATATACTTTCAGCAATGTCAAACATTTTAAGCTCATTATTTTCAGATAAATCCTACAAATACAGATTATGTTACTGCATGCCCAGTGAACTTGAGTCATGTTTTTATTTTGCAATTTTAACTCCTGCTCATGTTTTTGTTTTACACTATTTTAACTCAGACTGCTTCTCCAAACCCAGGATGGTAAGAGGTAGCTTAAATAGGAATGTCTTTCTTTCCTTTTTTCTTTTATTTTATTTAAACTCTCTTAGGTTCACTGTGTAGTGTGAGTAGGCACAGTTGCTCAAAGTAGCAAACAGGACTGTACAGTGGCTGATAGTTATTTCAGTGCTTTCCTATATCAGAACCCTTAAAGCACAAACAGGTTCTCTGTCAGATTAACAAGGAAGTGGTGGTGTAGGTATCCACATTAAAGAAGAATAAGGGGAATACAAAACCTATGGAAGCATACTTTTCTTTTTCTCTATCTTCTCCTCCTTGATCATTGCTCTGACCTGTGGCTTTCCAACACAGAAATTCTGCTCTCTGGTAGTACTATATGTCTCAAAATCCACCAGGGACACAAGATGAAGCACAAATGAACTGGGTAGAAAGTAATCCTACAAGTCTTGTTTCAAAATGAAGTATTGTCAAAGTTAAAACATTTTAGGGCATGATGTAACCTCCTCTGCTCAAAGAGGTAAATTCAGAAGAACTACCTATTTTAAAACCTGAAAGAGAACTGCCACTGCATAACGTCTAGTGAAGATACGTGTGACAGGCCTCTGGAAGGGGTGGGGAATGGAACTGAGAAAAATAAGGAAATAAAATGAAGGATGAAAGAAAGGTCAACAAAATATTCATTGTGAGTCCTAGGAGCCAAGCTAAATTAGGTTATGTACCAACACTGCAAAAAAAAATAATAAATTATTTGGTTTGCAGGATTCTGATTGAAAACAAGTATCAAAACCAAGAAAGGTATTTTATAATACAGATTAAATTGTTCAACTAGGATGACATCAAGACAAATCTATCAATAAAGTAAAATGCTAGAAGGCATGTGTAAAGGCACATATTTTGGGCATTAATACAATCCTGACTTCTCTGTGCTTTCAGTAACAACACAGAAAAGGATGGCATCACACAATGCTTTCTCAAGCTATGCACGTGTAAACAGAACCAACAGATTACTGGTAAAGGATTCAATTAATAAATAAAAAATTTAGCCTTTCTTTACTTAACCCTCCCTCTCACCCCAAAACAGCGAACAAAACACAATAAAACTGAAAGGGCTGCAACTCTAATTCAGAATAGCCAATGACCCAGTAACTCTCTCTTCCAACATTCAAATTTCTAACACCCTGGAGTCAGCATTGTTCCAGGAAATTATGCTTCTCTTACCCTTTTTAAAATTGAAAATGGTTGAAATATATATATGTGTGTATTTTAATGTATTAAGTATCTGTAGCTTTTTTGAAATATAAGAACGAAGAATTTGGGGTCATCTATCTCTTCTCCTCTTCCAAATGAGGATAACTCTGTCCTTCTTCTTTGCCCTCTGGTTTTATGAGGACAGCAAGGTAAAAAATATTTTTTAAAATCAATATTTATTTATAATCTCTAAGAAGATTAGTGACTTTCTGTTTCATTGTGTTGATGTATAATTTTCTATTTATTTGATTTATTGTGTTTTAAAACAAAGCCAAAAATATTTACACATAATGACATTTGGAAGAAAGTGAAAGATGGAGCCTCAGAGGATCTCCCTAGTACCCTGACGGATCCATTTAATTTCAGTTAAAATCCTTGAAAATAGCTGAAACTCTGGCTCACAGCTTCTGAACACCAGGTCCTGCTGTTGAATTTCCATCTTAAACAGTTTAAAGTCAATTTGCCAGTGGCGCGCTGTTGGAGTCAGCTTAGTTTGCCACATCCCACCTTGCTTGGAGATGTTTGTGGCAAAGAACCACAAGCTTGGACATTTTCCAAAGCGGCTCTCACTGTCGAAACTATTACTGGAACAGCTTCCAGGTGTACCAGCCTCACTGCTGCAGAGCTAGAAACCAGCAATGGTGCCACTGGAGCACGAGTAGGAATTTTTTCTTCTAACCTAGGTGTGTTTTCCTCTTAAGAAACCAACACACTCCTATGCTCAGATAATCTCTCTTCAGTAGGAAGATGGAGAAGGATAAACATGAATTATGGAGAAAGTTCTTGTCTAGAGACAAATAAAGTAGGGATGGAAAGAAATCTCCTTTTCAGGCAGACACAAGACAAGTGGGACTTATCTACCTGCTGCCTGCGCAAGTCTACCTGCTGGCATTGCACTATGGGACTGCCGAGAGACAGCTAAAAAAACCCAAAACATCAAAAGCTGGAAGATCTATGGAATGCAAAAAAAATGTGCATAACTGATTGTGGATGGGTAGGCGCTGAGCAACTGAGAAAATGGGTAGTATTTCACTTGGTAAGGGAATAGATAAGAACAGAAAGCTGTGGGGTAATAGAAATTATCCCTTTGAACAGAAATGTTGATAAAAGGTTTCTCTCAGTGCTGCTGTTGACTTAATCATATTGGAGTATTTCTTTATAAATAATAAAACTAAGATATTCCTTTAGATGGTATGACTAAGTATTTTGGAAATAGCTATAAATACAAACATGAATGAGAATCCAATTTCCTCCATTATCACAGAATCACAGAATCCTAGGGGTTGGAAGGGACCTTGAAAGATCATCTAGTCCAACCCCCCTGCCGGAGCAGGGTCACCTAGAGTACATCACACAGGAACACATCCAGTCGGGTTTTGAATGTCTCCAGAGAAGGAGACTCCACAACCTCTCTGGGCAGCCTGTCCCAGTGCTCTGTCACTCTCACAGTGAAAAAGTTTCTCCTGATATTCACATGGAACCTCCTATGCTCCAGTTTAAAACCATTGCCCCTTGTCCTATCATTGGTCATTACTGTAAAAAGCTTGGCTCCATCATCCTGACCCTCACCCTTTACATATTTGTAAACATGGATGAGGTCACCCCTCAGTCTCCTTTTCTCCAAGCTAAAGAGACCCAGCTCCCTCAGCCTTTCTCATAAGGGAGATGTTCCACTCCCTTAATCATCTTATGGCTCTGCGCTGGACTCTCTCAAGCAGTTCCCTGTCCTTCTTGCACTGTGGGGCCCAGAACTGGACACAATACTCCAGGTGTGGCCTCACCAAGGCAGAACAGAGGGGGAGGAGAACCTCTCTTGACCTACTAATCACCCCCTTATGTTACAGTATCACATCTGACGGGCTTTCTGCCTATCTGCTACACACATTGCTGCCTTTAAGACTACGGCAAATATAAAAGAAATGTGAGCAGGGAAAAAACCCCACCATTTTATGATTTTCAGGCTCTTTGAAACAATGTGGTAACTCTTTTTGAATGCATATGGATATGGAATGATTAATATATATTCTGCAATGAATAAAGTTCATGCTCCATGCTTCAATATTATATTACTAAACTACTTGGTTGAATGTTATTGAAATGGTTGATTGGATGTGATGTACTTCTGTAATTATGCTTCTTAATTTTGCTGCCTGAATAAGCAGTTTAGTATACACACAGTTCAACATACACAGTTCTTATGAAGGACCCTTTGTTAAACTCATACTCAGATAATTTTTTTTAAAGCATCAATTGCAAAAAAGTTTCACTAACCCCTTCTCTGTTCAGGCTGGATGTATTTGATATTTGATACAATTCCTAACATGTCTGAGGATGCAGACCAGAGCAGGAACTTATTATTTAGGGTTTTTAGAATCTCTGTTTACATTTTTCAGAGTTTAAGGAGAGTAAAACTTAAGAATAGTGATTATGTAGGGACTGTAAACATACACCATTCATACTAAATTGTTAAAAGAGCAGAAACACACTCTTGTTGGTTTATAGGGAATGATTTGATTGAACCAAACATAGAGGAAAATAAGAATCAAGCTATTAAACACATACCTACAATTTATTTTATTGGGAAAAAAAGTTCCCAAACACAGAAACCATTTCCGCTCCAAAAAAACCTCCACTAAACCAGCAGCCTGATTTAGAGAGGTGTTTCTCATCCATGCCCATGTTTTTGTTGAGAGTTCATTGCAGGTCTCTCAGCTTTTCACAGAAATGGACAGTAATTTTGTGGTGTTATCTTAGAGCAGAATGAAGGGACAAGATTTCCACTGAAAAGGAAAAAAAGGGCAGCTCAAACCACCAGCATAGATCCTCAGACATATTTTCCTTTGCAACTGGGATGCTGAAACATTAAGTTAATGATTAATGTATGGAAAGACAATGCACAGAGCAAGTCCTGTGCCTGCTGCTGGTAACATGATTGCTGTGGAGTGAAGCATCACACTTCTTGGCTCCTAAGCCCCTTTGAGCCTTTTGTAAACACTGTCCATAGTCTCATTCATTCATGATTTTGTTGTTTTTTAAATTCTCCCTGACAGTTTTAAAGGACTGCCCAATAATTTTAAAAGTTCTTACTGCCTTCTTTCAAATTATATCATTCTAATTTGCATCTGTGCAGTAGTTACTGGCAAGTACAATTCAACTGCACCTATCTGAATCTCTTGTACCAGAAAAAGACAACAGTTTACACTGACATTTTAAAAATCTTCCAAATGGCCCCACAGATCTGTTCTGTATATGTTTATTGCTCATAATCTGACAGAAAAAGGCACTGCAGAGCCACTTGGGGTTTTATTCATCTTTTATTCTAAGCAATTAACTTCCTGTTTTTATCACAGTACAGTTTCTTTTCCCTGAAATGAATCACTCCAAAAAAGATAAGGAGCATTAGGCTTCAAAGCTGCCACTCATGCATACAGCTGTCGTTTTACTAAATTATATGAAACTTGCAAGTATTTCTAACAAAAAAAACCTCTAAAAGGCAGCTTATTTTATCTTGTACTGTTTTCAGCTCTTTCATTTGAGTTACAGCATGTGGGGGGAGCCTGAGGAAGACAATGGAGAAAAGAATCACACTTCCAAAATATCTCAGAGGTTTTGCTAGGTACTCTGTTCGTATACCTGGCAGCATCTTGGATTTGATACTCTTTTCATCTGTCCCTAAAATTAGACAAGCACTGAAGTGCTAAATAACTTGCATTTTTCAGGTATCTGAATTGGCCTATCACATCAGAATAAGAAAGACAAATGCCTTACAGTACTAACTGCAGTTAAACATTAAGGCACTAAAGTTCATTAAACTTAATGGCACTGAGAACAATTACCAAGCCTTTAAATTCAAGCTTAACAAATCCACTGATCAGGCAATTGGCTGTTGTACACAGATGCTAACTTATTCTGGGCACATTTTATGATGCTTATTTAAAAACCAGGACATTTCATCATAGCATTTGTATTTCCAAATAAATGTTTCGGATGGGTAAGTATGGATTGAAAATATTTTGCTTAAAACTTTTGAAGAGATTTTAAAAGTCATAGTCAGGGAAAAGATATATGGGAATACAAGAAGTCTCCAAGATGTGTACCATGCACAAAAGCATGCTCTTCTTCAAAGGAATATTTGCATGTATGTTTTTTTTGTGTAGTTGTCTAGTATTTATTTTATTACCTCTTTGATTTTTTTATACCACTTCTACTTGAGCAAAACTGTCAAGATTGTATGCTTAAAATCACACTCCTAAATCAGTAGAGCAGATGCCTATTTAATTGAAAATAATGGCAACATTAATTTTCTAACCTGTAGGGGTACTCATAACTAACTTCAAATCAGTCAAACATCAGACAGTAACAGTTGTTTCTACCTGCTTGTGGGGACAATAGCATATGTTGTCAAATCTGATTTAATTAAAAAAGTCTACACAATCAAAACCAGCATGATGCATGACACTTCTGTGTCAGGATTTTTTTCCTGAGAAGTGAGGATGCTGATTGGCCATATTTGTAAATTATTTTAGTAAAAAAAATAGACTGTTCCTGTTTCCTTCTTGTGAATTTATAACTAACATACTTTCCAAATGGATCATTTGATTTTTCTTAATTTTAAACACTTTATGTAGAAATAACTGTATATTATTAAAATATACAGTTTCTTCAAATAAAAACTTTATTTTCAGTTGAAACCATACCCTGCTTTTCTTTTGTGAAAGTTTTAAAAAGTTTACATTGTTTGACTCAAAGTTCCCTCTCTAGCACATCTCTATGGCTGAAAGCAATTTACAGAATATTCTGCCACAAACTGAGACCAGCCAACCAGATTTGCCAGAATCAATGTCTAAGCAACTTTGCTATTTGTTAGAAAGAGTGGTGGACCATCCTTAGTAGCTGCTGAAGGTGTAAATGAAAAAGTGAGAAATAAGAGGATGACAAATGCACCCAATTTCCTAACTCTGCTGAAAAAGGTGAGGGCAGTAGGCAGGCTATGAGAGGAAATTTTCTGGGACTTTGTTCCAGCAAGACTGACCAGACAGAAGATAACAAGCACTGGAGTGCATTACATATGAAATGTTCCTGTTCTTATTTATGGGAAGACAGCTCCATTAACCACAACCTGTTATTCCTGTCAGAAAGCCACAAACTATATAATGAGGTAGTTTTTTTTGTGCTGAGCACAAAATGGACTTTCAAACACATTTGGTGGGCTTCACGTTAACATACGGCTGAGTGCCACTCAATAGTAATGTGAAAAACATCAGGCTGCCATAGGCTGCCAAAACGTGATCTGATATTGTGCTTTCAGCCCTGAGGCTGTAGATTCACTTCCTTAACTAAATAAAATACAGGACATCTGTTTCTGACAACACCAATAAAAAAGTAATTCCATTGATCTTTGCAGATGAGAGGAAAAAAAAGATCTAGAAGACTAAATATAATGCAAATGGTACTATCTTAAGAAGTCCTTAATTTGAGAAATGGACACATACTATTCCTGGGAGCAATGAATCAAGCTAAGCATCAATTTTGATTATAACTCTCCCAGAGAAAGTCCAGATTATTAGACAGGCTTTAGGAAAGAAAGAATTTAGACAAGTCACATTCCGGTTTACCCTGTCACAGAATCACAGAGAGGTCGAGGTTGAGGTTGGAAGGGACCTCTGAAGGTCATCTTGTCCAACCCCCTGCTCAAGCAGGGTCACCTACAGCCAGTTGTCCAGTCTTGTGTACAGCTGGCTTTTGAATATCTGCAATGATGGAGATTTCACCACCTTCTTGGGCATCTGTGCCAGTGCTCAGTCACCCTCACTGTGAAAAAGTATTTCCTGATGTTCAGACAGATCCTCCTGTGTTTCTATTTGTGCCCATTGTCTCTGGTCCTGTCACTGGGCACCACTGAAAAGAGCCTGGCTCTGTCCTCTTTGTATCTTCCCTTCAGGTATTTATATACAATGATGAGATTCCCCTGAGCTTTCTCTTCTCCACACTGAACAGTCCCAGCTGTCTCAGCCTTTTCTCATGGGATGCTCCAGTGCCTTCATCATCTTGGCAGCCCTTCCCTGGACTCTCTCCAGTATGTCCATGACTCTATTCTACTGGGAAGCCCAGAAATGGACAAAGTGCTTCAGGTGTGAGCTGCAATGATGACATTCCTGTTCATCCCATGTCAATGTTACAGTAATATCCTCTCGTCTGTGAAAATTACTTTTTTTTAATTCCATATTGAAGGATATATTTTTATGCATGTATTCCATTTCCACTTTGCTTGGCAAGGGCATTAATTAGAAGTACAAAGGTGAAGGGGAAATGGATTCTCCTTCATTTGTTACACCAAGAATGATTGATTTTAAAAGCATCTTTTTATAAAGTGATTCATACATGGCCATGTTCCAGCAAAGGTAATTTCCCCAATACTAGACAACATAATCTGTATGATTATTAGAGACAAACAAAACTTTTCCTCTTGAAGCTGCTACAAATTCCTTTTCCCTATATTGAAGGTCAGTCAAAAACTGAACATAAGGAATTAGATTTTGGTAGCCTGAAACCTTTCTTAACTGTTTAATCATAAAATGCTACAATATAAAGTATATATCACAGTTTAAAGAATTCTTTTGAAAATTTATGTGCTGCTTAGTTTGTCATGATTATCAACCTACTGAAAATTATTATAAGGACTACAAATTTGTTCCAATTAATACTTCTTTTCAAAATCCTTGAAAAACACATTAATAAAATATCACAAGTTTTGGAAATTGTTTACCTGAAAAACATATTAATTGTTAATGAATTCTAGTTGAGTATGAATATTGTAATGGAAAATTCTTCTATGTCTCCTGTACTAATGAGGAATTATTCCTAAACTCCACCAGTGCAAAAATCCCAAGTTCTGGCCTGAACAACAGTTGCAAATGAAAGCTGGATTTAGATCTTGTTAAACCGCATAAGAAGAAAAATGCAATATTGGTATAGTTATTTTTCTTCAACTCATGAGAACAAGCAGAGACGCATTAATTTGCTGTTTTAGTTTTAAATTCAATTCAGTATCTCTTAAATGGACATAAACCAAAATCATAGCTTCTTGTTGACTAACCACAAAACACAGCTTTTCTTTAGGCAACATTAAAGCATGTGGAACAAGAATTAAACCTTCTCTTTCAGTGAACAAAAACTGAACCAAGTTGTGCATTTCATTAAAATGTTTTAAATATCAAATTTTAAATATGAAGTGACTTAATAAAGATTCTGCTGTTTAATGACAAAAATGCTGAGATGTTCAGAGTAAACTTCTGCAGTCTACTTACCTCTGAACACCTGAAGAGCGTTACAATACAGCAATACAGCTATTACAATTCCTATTGATTGAAATCAATAGGAAGTTACATGAGCATATGTTTGTGAAAATGGAATGGAGAAAACCACTACGCCTTTGCTGGAAAAATGATACAACTTTTTCTGTCTACTATGTAGCTGGTTACTAATCAGCAGAAAGGCAATGGGAAATGCGTATACAAAATAAAGAAGAATCCTCTTGCTCCATGTCATAGGAGGTTTATCAAAGTAGGGCTCCTAAAATATCTTTGATGGGATGAGAATTTCTTTGGAATACACCCATGATAAGAGCCAATCTTCCTGGATGAAAACAATTTGTTTAAATAATAGTATCACATGGCCAAATGGAAGGTCAGAGCTGTGCAAGAAATAGAACTGTGACTGCAGACTACAGATGCTACAAACACTGGGAATCCTGTGATGTATTAAGGAATTTCAGGAACAACAGATGGACATGTTTGGATCTGCTGAGCATTTGTGCTCCCCACTGAACTGTTTATTAATTTCAGTACTACACCAAAGTCTAACAAAGCAAATAAACTTACAGGCGTTCTCTCCTCTTTCTCAGGGGCAATAGGCACTTTCACAGTTTCATTTACAGAATCACAGAATCACAGAATCCTAGGGGTTGGAAGGGACCTCGAAGGATCATCTAGTCCAACCCCCCTGCCAGAGCAGGGTCACCTAGAGTACATCACACAGGAACACATCCAGGCGGGGTTTGAATGTCTCCAGTGAAGGAGACTCCACAACCTCTCTGGGCAGCCTGTTCCAGTGCTCTGTCACTCTCACAGTGAAAAGGCTTCTCCTGATACTCACATGGAACCTCCTGTGCTCCAGTTTGCAACCACTGCCCCTTGTCCTGTCATTGGTCATCACTGTAAAAAGCTTGGCTCTATCGTCCTGACCCTCACCCTTTACATATTTGTAAACATGGATGAGGTCACCCCTCAGTCTCCTTTTCTCCAAGCTAAAGAGACCCAGCTCCCTCAGCCTCTCCTCATAAGGGAGATGTTCCACTCCCTTAATCATCTTAGTGGCTCTGCGCTGGACTCTCTCAAGCAGTTCCATGTCCTTCTTGAACTGTGGGGCCCAGAACTGGACACAATACTCCAGATGTGGCCTCACCAAGGCAGAATAGAGGGGGAGGAGAACCTCTCTTGACCTACTAACCACCCCCTTTCTAATGCACCCCAGGATGCCATTGGCCTTCTTGGCCACAAGGGCACATTGCTGGCTCATGGTCATCCTCCTGTCCATCAGGACCCCCAGGTCCCTTTCTCCTACACTGCTCTCCAGCAGGTCAGCCCCCAGCCTGTACTGGTACATGGTGTTGTTCTTCCCCAGATGCAAAACTCTGCACTTGCTCTTGTTGAATTTCATTAAGTTTCTCCCCGCCCAACTCTCCAGCCTATCAAGGTCTCGCTGAATGGCAGCACATCCTTCTGGTGTGTCAGCCACTCCTCCCAGCTTAGTGTCATCAGCAAACTTGCTGAGGATACATTCTGTACCCTCATCCAGGTTGTTGATGAAGATATTGAACAACACTGGTCCCAGTACCGACCCCTGAGGGACTCCACTAGTTACAGACCTCCAACTAGATTCTGTCCCATTGACTACAACTCTCTGACTTCTTCCCTTTAACCAGGTGGGATTATGGGATGGAAGCCATAATGGAGGTGCTACTCAATGGAAACAACTGAAATAGCTTATTTCTGCTTTTGCTGTTAATGTGTGCTTAGGGAAACATTTTCAAGTGCAAGTGCTTAATGAATGCAAGAAATGATTGGTTCTAACAAGTAATGCAGCGTGACATTAAAATAGCTTAAAAAGTTAAAGAACTCACCGATTCTTTTCTGCTCATAGTTTTGCTTTGGGAACGGGAGCGGGAGATTGTACTGAAAAAGGAATCCTTTTTTGATGCAGACAAAGGTGGAGACCCTGTAAATTCACGTCCTCCAGACAAGCTCTCTATGCTTGGAGATGAGCTGATGTTTTTTGAACTTTGGCCTGTAATGCAAGTATAAAGTAACAAAAGAATTAATCACTAGACAGTTTCTTTTTTCTCGGTATTAGCTTGTCTTAATTGACATTCACTGGGATTCACAGATAACACAGAATGAAATGCTGAAGTGTGTCAGCATGCACTGTGAGACTGAAGGACTATTCTGACATAAGCTGAACTTAATTTTTGTATGAGAGAAAAATATAAAATCTGAGTGCATATATTGATATATACACAAACACACTATATATAGTCTTCCCCCATTATACAGGTTTCTAGAGAAATAAAAATAAAAGACAAAGAAATGAAAGAAAACAGAGACAGAAAAGGCTGCAGAAAACACAGAAAGGAATTCAGATTTAGATACAAAAGGAGATCAGCCATCTGTTGAGATCAAACATTTTAAACAAAAGGAAACAACTAGCAAAATCTACTCATACAGATACATCTTTACTTAATTCAGTCACTTAAGATGTAGAACAGTAACTGTTCTCAAAGCAGTGTGGAAGTGTCAGGTTTGGCCACTTGCTGGGTGGAGACAAAGCCCGAGCCAAGTTCTCCGTGGTGTTTGACCTATGCAGTATACATTGCACAGCCGCAGCCCCATGAAACCAGCAATTCACATTTTCTTAAGGGAATAAATACAGTCCTATTTAGAATGTCCTCTTAGTAAGAAGACTGTTAAATGCAAAGAGATTGAACCAGCAAAAATGAAACATCACATGTGAAAAAACAAACCAAAGAAGACAAAACCCTAGAAAGAATCTGGATTTAATATTCTCAATGTTTTCTGGAAGAAAATTGGCATATAAATTTCTTTCCACCTTCTCCTTCATCCCCTGCTGCCTTATTTTGCTCATATCTCCCATGATCATCCTACACTTTGTGTCCTGCTTCTCATACTCCTGTGGACCTTCCTCTGTCTGCCTCCTCCTATTCTTCAGACCCCTCTACATTTCTGCTTCTGCTTTTGCAACTTCCTTATTCCAACTTTTTCCTTTATATATTCTTTCCTTCCCACCAACTTCATCCAACTGTTTCTTCCCAGTCCTCCTCTAGTCACTTACCACCTATCACTTCCTTGAAGTGCAGATGGAGGCTATAGAGTTCACTTAACCTTTGCCTTCACATTATACAGAGAAATGGGGTACACATTAATCAGGTGAACATGAATATCCAGTTCTGTAAATAATTATAGAGGTGGAAAAGGAGAAAATACTGCATGGCAAATACCAAAAAGAATTCAGTCACAAAGAAGTTTTTAGAAGATTTCTAATTTTAGGATCCCTTATCCTTTTAGGAACCCTTATCCTTACAGTTGCCTTTATGTAAGAAGGAGACTTTTTATGCATTTCATAGTGGCAATTTACAATGGAAGTGTGGTTTTACAGTACATAAAAATAATTTTGGAACAGGTGAAATTATGTATTTTAGCAAATAAAGCATCTATAAAACAAATTCACAGAGTTAAGCCAGAACAGCCAATATAAATACTAAACATAAAAAAAAAATCTATTTGGTGGACAAAGGAAAAAAAAATATTATGGATAAATCAGACTAAATGGGCTCTCTTTCCCATCCTAGTAATAAGAGGTTCCTTCCACTTTGGATCAAGATTAAAAAAACAAACCAAAAAGTTAAACAAGGAGCAATGAATGTTTTTCACATACTCCTCTGCTCCATGGCCTGTGCTTCACCTGCAAATAAGTAGATTATGTGGTAAAATTTCATACATAACACTGAGAGAGGGACACTTTAAATATATTTGAGGAACCCAGGCACATGATATAGTACAGCTTGGTAAAATGACTTGTAAGGGTTTTTTTTCTGTATTTCTGTCTTTCAGCTCTAAGGAAAAAAAGTCCAAAATACAATAGGAAATTGAAAAGACAGAGAACTATCCTTACAGTCACTGCTTTGCTTATTAAAGAGATACACTTCAAAAGAAGGGTCACAGTTTAGAGTAATGGAATATGCAACTACTTGCATAACCAAACAAGAGAAGATATATGTATAGCTGTGATTTTGTGGACAGAACAATACAATTGTACTAAAAGGGAATTTGCTCAAGTAACACCAAGAGCTTTGACTAATCTGGTTCTTATGGACTATAAAATATAACAAAGATGAAAAATAAAAACAATATAAGATGTAATGAAACTAAGACACAGATGCAGTAAAACAGAAATGATAAAAATACTCTTTTTGTATGTTTTATACTCAGGTAAGAAAGCTTAGGATGCACCTGATCCTTCTGCACGAATAAGCAAGCCTGAGAAAATTGTCATCAGGAAACACTAATTTTTTATTCTGACTCCAACCCTGTGAACAGCACTGTGACATGGGTTATTTGGGGATGTGATTAAGAATTAAGCAAGAAGAGCACTTATGAATAATTACAGTGTGTTGCAAGTCATAAAGCAGAGTTCTTGGATTATAATAGGCTTTTCTGATTTACAGAGGAGTAATCATTTTTATAACTGTAAATAAGAAAGCTGAAAGACAAGTCACACCAGTCATACATGTTTTCCCTAAATGTAACAGAAAAGCCACCTATCATCTTCCAAACACAGAAGTTTAGTGAAGCTGCTGCAAGAACAGTTACCTGAAGTCACCACGATGCTTTTGAAGTCTTTCAGACATACTATGTGTGCACTAATTTCTGAGGCATTATAACCCTCATGTAACTTTAGAAATAACACTGTATCACCAACATAGAGATTTCAGGATCTTGGAAGGATTACAAAATGCCATTCATATCTTCTCTGTTGTGTGTCTTACTGATTCCGCACCTTTTTTAATAACCAGTGTGGTATGTTCTCCTCACTTAACAAGCAGGTCATTTGAGAGAATTTCTAATGTTGAATTATTCCTCAGGAAAAAAAAAGAAAAAAAAAAGAAAAAAGAAAAGAACAGAACTCTTACCCTCCATGTAGAATCAAAATGTATAAACTGTTACAATAAACTAGAGTAATAACTAACCCAACTTATCTCCTTTTTCTTTAGAAGCTTAATCAGCACCCTGAGAACATCGCTGAATCAAAACTCTCATTTTCCTTTGCGCATTCTATCAATCTCAGACAAATACATTATGCCTCCTTAAAAGATTAGAGAAATCTAATCTGACCATCTAAGTGTATACCAAAAGGTCCTAAGGACTGTATGAAACAGGCTGAAAAAGCTTCAAGCATGGAAATCAAATGCTCACAAGACACACAGAAAAAGTAGCTAAGGATCCCTGATGTAAGTAGTAGTCAGAAATCACTACTGTGTAGGATGTCTGAAAATCATATATACGTGCACACTGAAATGCATAAATAGTTCACAGTAATGATGCACAGAATTTCATGCACTAAAAATACATCCACTTCTGAGGCAAAAAGGAGCAGCATTACCTCCATGTGGAGGCTTCTAACTGCTCACTGCTTGCCTGTTGCTGAAGATCCTGGGGCTGACCCCAGGGTTACAACTGCGTTGTCTCAAAATCATTTGGAAAATACGTGGATGTGGTAGTGGGAAAAGGGACTGAACTGCTGGTACTGCTGATAGGGCAGAGGGTGGAGACATGCAATGTCTTGAAAAGAAGGAAATTTTAAATGTAACAAGATCAATAACAAGGACTTATTATAAAGTAAAAGATGATGATGAGAGCAGTGGATAAGATTACAAGGAAAGAAAAGCAAGCTGCAGGTCTTACTGAGTTTGAGTTACGTTATAATAAACTTTGGAGGCCTCTATTAAAGTAGAGTAAAAGTCGAGGAAGATGAATAAAGGGCATACAAAACGGATGGCTCATTCTGTTTGGCTCCTACAGAGGAAAAGAACAGCTTTCATGGTTATAAGATGAGCAAGGACAAAGATACCAAGGAGAACAGAAGTAAGGCACGACCTATAATTCAAAACCATTCAGATCTGCTTATCTATTACCCTGTATTTGCCACAGTCAGTAATAAATTTGGAAAAAGAATGATGTGAGTTTTATGAAACTTTTAAACTTCAAATAAATTAGTTTTCCTTTTTCTCCTACACTGAAATTGGAACAAAGTCTTCCAGTACTTTTAAAAATTATTCAGACCATCTCATCACAGAAATCCGTATGCTTATTACTTCAGGCCGAGGCAGATAAGCTCCTCTTTTGTCAAGTGTGTTAAAGTAGATGTTCAGCTCAAAATACCTGCCTCAAATATAACAACAGGGAAGTAACGCAACCAAAAGAGACATTGATGGTTGAGTTGCCCCACATGACAAAGTGTGAAATGGACTACAAAGTATGAGGCAAATACACATTTTTAACGACGACAGATGCTGGCGTACAGTGAATGCCACTGAAGGGCCACACACAGCACACTCAGGGAGTGATGGAGCAAAGCTGCTTTTTTCTCTCTACACAACAGTGCCGCTCGGTGGATGGACAACGAATGGAGATGCCACACATGGAAAAACCCGCAGGGGTGGCTGGGCAGACGGTGGGTAAACCTGCAGGCACAGCACAACCCACAGCAGCCGTACCTGGGAGGGCAGGGGGGTGCTGCCCAGGGCCTGGCAGCCCAGCATCGCTGCCTGCGCCTGCCTCGCCTGGGGAGCAAATGACAGCGTTAGAAGGTCGCCCCAACAAGTGCAATTCACTGACATAAAGGGCTGCAATTTTGGGGTTTCTAGCTGAAAGGCCCTGTTTCGAACACAAACAACACTGAAATAGAGCAGTGTTAGAGCGGGCAAAAAGAAATGGGTAACCAGTGCATTACATGCCGCATCCAGACTCGTGCAAAAAAGCAGCATTTTTAAGACTGATTATATCAAAATCTGAATTAAAATAAACAAACACATTTTGTTTCTGGTACTTCACACTGACTGTCATTCTGCTAGTTTGGGAGCATCATATTTTTACTGTCAACAAAATTTCATAATTACTTAAGAATATGTATATTTATATTTCTTTTAAAAAGGAAAAAAGCATTATTTTATCACTATTCTATTTCTTTCATTTTTATTCAGTTCTGCTATCAGTAAGGACAACTTCTTTTTCCTTCTGAAAAAGCATACTCATTTTCTAGACGTAGTTCATAAATGATTCTAAATATGAAGATAATTTCTTTAGTGCTTATTTGGTAACTGTGGAAATACTGTTCATGTTACAACAAATATCACAGAAGTATCAACTCATTAAAAAAGTCTGGAAACTCTTTAAATAGCTGATCACAGTTTTTGCAGAGCTTCATCTTCTAACTGGTCCTCTAACACGTCCTTGTGATAAAGTGACATTCAAATCAAAAGCCTTTTGGGTTTCAGTGTGAAAGGACCTAGAAGGAAAAGTGTATCTGGCACTATCAGGGAAGAAGTGAAAGAGAAATGCCTTTTTTCTGGCAACATACTGCCATTTGGTAATCAAAGAGTAGCCAGTTTCTGAATGCTCAAGAATCCAGTGAAATGCAAAGGGTGAAATTCTGCTTTTTTTTCCTTGTTTTTTCATTACCAATATTTTTGTCTTTCACAACAATGAACTCAACTGACAATTCAAGGAACTCCAAATTTGGGTTTAACCTTTGTGCCAATGAGTTCCTTCATTGTGTAGGATCAAGAGAATATTTTAATTCCTTTTCTAGTAGCAGGCTACCTTGCATAAGTAATCATTAATGATACCCCATCTTCTTCTGTGCTGAGGACAGACTGAATGGGATTAATGTATTGTTAGGAGGAACTGAATTTCTAATTAGGTGTCTGGATACTTTGTTCAACTGCGATTTGTGATGCTGAAGACTCGTCTGGAATTACAGGCTTGCAATTATGTTGGTTTTGGTTTTTTTTAATATTAATCCACTGTTTTTCCATTTACTTTATCTAAATTATATAAAAGTTCTTAAAGAAATTCAGTAAGTACCAAAACTTTGGAGTGAGAAATAATTACTATAGATTATGTAAACTAACCATGCCTCACATAGAGCACAGCACAAGCCACCCCTGGAGGTGGCAGCACGAATGACACCCGTCACTGTTGCTGGTTTGTGAGTGGCAACTGTCTGAACAGAGCTGTTAAAGCTGGGACAGGATTATTTTGCCAGTCCTGAAAAATATTTTGTAAACAAGGACTTCTTCACACTTAATAAAAAAAGTAGTCAGGCAATTAATTTAATCTCTTCAATCTTATAACCTTCTACCTATTAATTTAAATTATCAGCACTACTTAGAGCATTCAAAACCTGAAAGATCCAATACAGTATGAGAAAAATGGATAGCTTCCTTTACTGATTAGATGCCTGTCAGATTTACAGCACTTCAGACTGTTATACCATCCAACTGAGCATCTATGAGCATTAGATCAACTGCAAGTGCAAACGTCTATCCATTTAAATCCTAAATCTGTGCCTCTGCCTACCTCAGCTAAATAACCAAGCTCCAGAAGGCTGAGGGGAGCTGAAAACACAGTGAGGAACAGGAATGTAAGACAGCGACAGCTAGTCAATAACTTGGGAGTCTCATAGTTATAGATTATGCCAAGTAGCTTTTAGATACCTAAAGTGAGACTGGAATCCAGAGTTTGAAAAAAAAAAAAGGTAGTGCAGAAGGTAAAAAGGCACTTTAAAAGTTCAGTACAAACAGGAGTGGAATGAGACCTTCTCAGGGTATGGGTATATCCTAAGTCCTAATGCCTGGGACAGAAGTTCCCGCAACTTCTCAGAGCTGCAGAGAGTGCCCTCTGTCACTGGAGAAGCTGTGCAGCACTTTCTTGAGGTGGTGATACTTCCTGCACAGAAGCTGAGAAGTTACTCTCACTTTTAAGGTGTGATGGAGATGGTGCTGTGTTTACAAAGGTATCTGCATCATGCTTCAAAAGGGTCAATTTAGCCTGTCTCTGACACAATGTCATTGCAAATAGGTAATTTTTTTTGCTAAGCTACTCCTACATTTAAACTTCAGAGAGAATTCACTGGGCAGCCTCTAAGAGACTTTATATTTCCATTGTCATTTGGGCTTCTCTTTAAAAATATAAATTTTAGCACTTGCAAATGTAATTAGCTGCTATCATTCACAATTTCTATCCAACTACAAGCAATATACTGATAACTGTACAGATTTGGAATAAGCAGCATGCCACTAATATGTAAAACAAAATTCACTGACATCTCAAATTATTAAAAAAAAAGTATATTTACATTTTGTTGACTTTAAATTACTTCTGCAAGTGTACCAAATATGGATACACAGAATAGGCTGAGAGGAAGCTGCAGGTACAGAAGCACTGCAGAACATTTTATTTCCTCTTACCGTGAATGCTTTGTGCCCTACAACATAAATTTGCATAATTTCTTAATAACTTTACAAAATCTCCACATTCCTGTTGATTCAGAAATATGTGCACAGTTTGTACATGACAACGACCAAACATAACTACAATTTTTTATTCCAGTCCTTGCATGGAAAGTGTCAGGTGTATTTCTGGATGATGCAACATATTAGTTGGCACATATAAGTTTAAACAGTCATCCCTGACCAGACAGATCAGAATAAAGTTACAATCAATTCCACCTGTAGAAGTTGCTTCAAATTTTATGATTTTTTAGTATTAAGCAAGGAAAGAAAATAACCACTTGAGGACCACTCTTCAACTCAAAAGGTAAGAAAAAGAATAATGTAACAGGGAATTATGGAAAACTCTTTTAAAAAGCAAAAAAAAAGAGCGTGTCAAAAATTGCAGAAATTATTTTGTTCCACACCTAATTTTACTTCCACTGATATAAAGCAGGATTTGCATTAAGGACTCAAACAGGACTATACATGGCAATAGTAGCTACAAACCGAATGAGGCCATTGCACAGCAGAGAAACCACTGTGTTTCAGTTTCATGTTTGCACAGAGTTAGGGACTGTAAAACCCTTGCTGGAGCAATTTCTCAGATTGTTGTAGGATTATGAGAGAAGCTGAGCATCTGGATTTTGCCAAGCAGCTGTAGTGGCCCTTACAAAAGTGCCTGTGTCTCTCCATTTGAAGACAATGGTTGTGTCTCTGAATTCTGCTCCCTCAGTGACTGCTGGGGATGTGATGCATCATGAAAGAACTAACTTTGGACCATACGGGTCAGGACATCAACTTCAGTTACAAAGTGTTATTTCCCCTCTCTTACAGTTTCAAATTTGGTGAAAAATATGATGCAATATATGTAATGGTTCAGGGCAACCAGCATCAGCCCTCAAACATAACCATTACCTAGGATGAGTTGCTAGAGGCAGCAGATACAGTACCATTCTATGTATTCCTTGCAGAGAACATACTGCCACCAGCTGTCTGAATTCAGAGGAAATGCAGAAACACACCCTGAGCCTGGCAGAGTGCAGGAAACAACTACCGAAGCTGGGCTTGTGACTTTCATTTTAGAATAGACTGTCATTGAGAAATATAAAAACAAGGCTCAAGAAAAAGAAGTAATATTTACTAAATAAAGTGCAGAGAGCCACCACAAATTATTAAAAGATTAATACATGTCATTGTTCAAATAACTTATCAAATAAGCTCGATATATTCTAAAAAGAGTAAGATTTTGTTTATTAAGAATTTACTCTGTAATTGATCTAACTTCCTTCACTTGTATTTTGCTAATTATGTTATGCATGGAATTTGGGCAAGTAACTAGAAAAAACCTAGAAATAAGTCTTGCAGTTAAAAATATGTTGCATCTAAAAGAAAATTAAATGGCTGATGTTCTTGGTAACAGTGTAGTTCATTGGCATGTCCGGTGTAATTTCTGGTTAATATTTTTTTAAAGGTTCAAAATTTCCTATAGTATTTGTACATTCTTGAGATAACATCTAACTTTTTATGACATTGCAAATATATTGTGGTACTTAGCACAGATATCCTGCTTAACAAAAGTCTGTTTTTTCTGTTTCCTCCAAATATGTACCCATTGATACAAAACTGATAAAAGGACTTTCTAAGGTGTACAACAAAGCTTCCTTCTGGGGTGGCACTGCCCCACACTTCACCGTTACCTTTGCCCAGTTGAACTGGCATGCTTTCGGACTTCAGCATCCTCTGCTGCTGCGCCTGGGGGTGCTGATGGTGATGGTGGTGGTGGTGCTGGTGGTGGGGGGCTTCCACTGCACTTCTGATGGGCATTGCAGGGGGAGGAAAGCTGCTCCCGCCAGCAGGAGCACCCACAGCCCCACCTGAAGCCATAGCTGGAGCAATGAGCTTCCGGCCAAAATTCAGTAAGCTGTTGGAGACCTTGTTAATGTTCAGTGGGGCAGCCTTAGCACTGGCGCTGAAAAAAAGAAGATGAGAAACATCACATCCTTGCCAATGGTTTGTTCAGACATAGCAATGCATGCATTGTTCACCAAAAATGGGGAAAAAAATCCAAGATCTGAGCATTACAAAGAGGGTGGTTTACCACAATTGCACTGGAATATATGCAGGAACCACAGGGACTACATGTGGTGCAAGTTTTTCCCAACCAGTAGTGGACAAATTTTTTTGGCCCTTTCTTCCTGAAAAATGCAGACTAACCCTCCAAAAAGCAAGTTTGTACCAATTTTCTTAATTTGCCTTTCTAAATGGGGAAAAAAAAGGAAAAAAAGTGACAGAAAGAAATCCAGGCTCTACAGCATTTGAAAACTTCATAAAACTGACTTTTTGCACTTTTTATTCAAAGACTGCCTTAATATTTACTGCTGTTAGATTACATTTAAATGTTTAAAATAACTCAAACCCAAACGTTTCTTTCAACAACAAAACTAACACTGGACTATTTTTTAGGCTGGCAGAGGTAGATATCTCTTGCTTTTACTTCACCTTCTGCCCAGTCCAGCCGTTTCAAGCCAAGCAATTTTTAATGGCAATCCTGATTTCAGAAGTGATTTTGGCTGAAGAATGGCTTCAGGATATAACACATATAATGGATCATGATCTTTGTCATTGTTACTTTTTATTTTTAACTGCAGTGGCTATTTAATTCACTTCAGTTATATGCAACATTAACAATGAGGAAACTGTCGAACCATTTAATCTGTCTAAAATAAAAAGGCAAAGAAGCTTCTAATTCCCAGCAGAAATGTTCACATAACCCAGAGAACAGCAAAGCTGCTCCTATTTGTTCATGCAATATTTACCTGTTTTATATAATTAATGCTTGAAATACTTTTCACAGAAATATATGACAATCACAGAGACCCCTCCCCTCCTGAGGTTTTATTTTACTGATCTGTATTTCAGTGATATAAATAGCTGCCTTTTAAAAATTTGAAAAAATAGATGTAAATAAAAACAATACAATCATTGTACTGGGAAAAATAATTTTGCAATGTTTTGAGGAAATTTAACTGAAAATAAATTACAAATGAATTAATATGAGTGACTTGTAACTTGTGCAGACACCTGGAAAAGTAATCGTGATTTTGCTTTTCATCATTTCCCTATTTGTCTCCAGATATGGTTTTTTTTAGAATACACAATATAAACGCTCACACACATATAGAACATATCCAGAAAATAACAACAGCTGAGTTGTTTAGACTCAGAATAGACACAGTTAAAATGAGAGAAAGCAGAAGAAAGTATGTGAGCCTGAACACTCACGAGATACAGCCCCAAGCTGTATGTGGCCCATCTGCCATATACTAGTGATGAAGAAAGACAGCATGTAGCATTTTTTAGGAGGAACAGCAGTGCAGAGACTGGGACAAAGTGCTGCTTCCCAATTTATGGAACCTGGAAAGGAATGATTGCTGAATAACAATTACCGGTTGTTTGTGTCTCTCCATTTTATTGATGCTGCCTATATTACAAAAATGTCTTTCTGTAGCCACCTGAGAATGACTGACAAAGTCACCACATAGACAGCATCTTCAGAACTATAAAATACTCTTACAGGGGTCCCAAATGGTTCTAAAAGCAAATTGAATAGGCTCTAATGATTTTAAAGAAGCAGACATGGTTAAATGTTTATTACTATTAAAATTTACTCTTCTATTACCTATCAGAAACAGTTATTAATCAGTTCCCCCAGGTACAGCAGAGAGACGTAAGGAAAAAAAGGGGGATTTTCTTCTATTCCATCAGATATATGTGGCATCAGAAGAGTCAGCACAGGGCCTCTTGTTTAATGACTTCTCCATTACAGAGAGAAAGCAAAGATTGTAGCTCTGAAGGTGGAAGAAGAAATGCCAAATGCTGGCTTGGCAAATATCAATCAGTTATCAACAGTTTCCTATGAATCTACTTACAGCATTGATTTGGGGGGTCATACCAGTAATAACTCGGTTAAAATTCAGAGTCTGAACTTCAGTTTATTGGCATATTTTTTTCCCTCAGTCTACTGAAACTAATCACTGAGATTGGGGTAGTATATATCACTTACCTGAACATCACCTTAGAAAGAAGGTAACAGTTTGCACATTGAGTCCTAGTTTTGTGTTGTCTCTAGGTCAAAGCCTTGACAAGCAGTAAAAAACCCCTTGACTTTGCACAAAAAATTATATTTACTGGAAGTAAATCTTTTTCTCTGACAGACTACCCAAGCAACAAAGCTACTGGATGCTTTGTGCTAACTGCCATTGGAATCACGATGATCAAAGCTTATACAGAGGCTTGTGTATTTGTTTCCACCAGCTTGTTTCTTTCTTGTTTCTTTTTTCCAGTTATATTTTGTGTAATAAAAAGTTTTCCCTCTACACTGTTGAATTTGCTGCTTTGACAAATATGTAGACCAAGAGAAGTTAGTTTATTTGCATTTTCCAGGTAGTGGGAAAGAGACTTTTAGAGAAACTTCACTTTACAGAAAAAATTAACAACAAAAATCTTCTTTAAGCTGTTATGTACGAAATATGAATGAAAAAAATGCTTTCAACAATAATGTAGAATAAAGTTTTATAATTATTTGGGAATTAGAAAGGATAGTTACTGCAGATCCTAACATCTATGTGTGATTTGGCTCTGCTATGAACGGACACTGCTAATGATCAGCTCAGAACATGTACACATACATGAAAAATAAATAATGATGCTATGTACATTTATTGTCAAGAGTTGGCCTTAATAAAAGTATTCTGAAGTAAAATTTATTGTGCAATTTCCCTGAATTGGAGCTCCCAGAAATTAACAATAGTGAGGTGTTAGATCTCTGGAGGAGGTACATTAAAACTGAGCTGAAGTTCGGGAAAATAAGAACAATGTATCTATTTTTTACCGTTTAAATGCCTGATATATTAATGCAAAGGATGATTACAGCCATTAAACATGGATCAATGTCTACATTTTAGCCATCTAAATGTACCAGACATGCACAACAATTATAAGAAAAATGACGATTGATTGTGTTGTAGAGTTATCAGCAGATGCATTTAGAAGTAAGGCATCAGTTTAAAAATATGAGTATCAAGGAGACGTGAATTCCATCTATGAAGCAAACAATTTTGTTTCATCACAATAAGCATCATTGACCTTGACTGTGAATGGTGTATTTTTAAACTAGCAGTAGGAAGATGATTCAATCTCTGTAGTTTTCTGCTAAGATGAAAATGTTTTGTTTTAAGCAAGCCTTATTCAATGGCATTTCTCTCTTCACTGAGTAGCCATTATGACAGACGAGAGACACATAGGTGAATATGATGGATTAAAAAGTTTTACTTGTGATAAAATAAGCAATATATATTAGAGATTTGTGAAGATATTTTAAATATATCATTCAGTCTGTGGAATTAAACATGAAAAAGACCTGGTAGCTGGTCTAATCCATCTCTCTGCTCACTGCAGAAACATTTCCTAATGTTACATGTTCCAGTTCTCTCTTTAGTCCAATCTTAAAAGGATTTACCACATTTGACCTACTCTAAATGTTCCTGTGTTGAGATAAACTTATCCCAGTTATTCCTCTATCTGAACTATTCTAAACAATTCCCCCTCTCCTTTGCTGTGTATCCGGTATATATGTACACAATGAATTTATATTTTTATACAGATTTAATGGACATTTGTTTCCTAAGAATTTAAGTTTCCAACAGGTGTCATTCTTGTTTGGGCTTCATAAATATTATGATTTTTTTTTTCCCAAAAAACTTATTTTTCAATTTTAGGTAACTCTTGAGATCATTTTAAAAAGAATAAATAAATAAAGCCATTCAATAAATGCAATAGAACACAAAAATTTTTTATACAGCCTGTTTTTTTTAAAAAAATTAT
The DNA here is from genome assembly GCA_013398125.1 of Aegotheles bennettii. Classification (NCBI taxonomy): domain Eukaryota; kingdom Metazoa; phylum Chordata; class Aves; order Caprimulgiformes; family Aegothelidae; genus Aegotheles; species Aegotheles bennettii. The sequence continues at coordinate 101,715 of VZRW01001431.1, forward strand.
GCTTTTGCAGTCACTCTGCTCAGCTTTAATTTCTGTTTCTTTCTCCATTTTTAAGAGCTTCTTAATCCACTCCATTTTAACTTTAGCCAATGTTCATTGTAACTGATTTAAACAGAATTTGACAGAGGCACAAAGGTCTAAAAGCCAGCAAGTTCCTATGAATCAGCAGGCACAGTATATGGCTGGTGCCACATGCAAGCCGAGAACCTGCCTGTGACAGTATAAACTGAAGCAAGGCATTGTGTCTCACACTAGCTCGCCCCACAGTCACCAGCAGCCACCACACCATCATCCATTGGCACCCACTTTGTGGCACTTCGTGGCCATCCAGTCGGGGCAGGGGCACCTACACTTGTGACCACAAGATAAAATGGCCTTGACAAGGAATTTAAGCAGTATTGATACAAATAATTTCTAAAACAAGGGAAGAATGCTGCAAAGAGGTTTAGTAAAAATTACTTCAAACTGGATTTAGATTAATTCATTTTAACTTAAGCAGCTTCTGGTACATGGATACTCCAGACTGTGATTAGACACGTTATCGGAAGTAGTTTGGCTACAGAACTCACATTGGCAACGTTTTACCCCATGCTTTCACGACACATCATTGCGTATGAATGTCCTTAGATTTAAAAAAAATGCCAGCAAGTTGACTACAATGCTGTCTGCAAAACTTTCATTTTTCACATAGTAATAGGCAATGTAAAGATTCAAAATAAATGTTGTGAAATAAACACATGTACTTCAAATACTGCTTATGTAATTTCTGCTTGGGATAAGAGTGACTTATGAAACATTTTGTTTAGGTAAGGTCTTAGTTCACTGTATACATACTCAGAAACAGCTTACCGGGTTTTGTTCATCAAATCTGCTCCGCGTGCTTTGTAATAATCTAAATTTTGTTGGAATTGGTGAGTCACTGGTCTTGGATTTCTCTTAAAAAAAAAAAAAAAGAAAAAAGATAAAAGATTTTCTTTTTTTAAAATATTACCTTATTGAAATTTTCGGAGAGATTTAAAGCAGAGACAAGAAGTATGCTTGTTAATGAAGATTAGAAATTTAAAGAATATTTTCTTTTCCTAGAATCTTGGTTTCTCAAAGCAGTATTATCAGTTACCCAAAAGCGAAGTCTTAAAATACTTAAAATCATACCAAGTGTTACCACTCAGTCCACTCGATGCTCGCAGAAATTAGTGTTCTTACACACAGTGAGGGAGCTGTCAGCTATACGTAATGTTTCTAACTAAATCAGTAGCACTTAGAAAAGTTCCGATACGGATCTGATTTCTTCCTTTAGCTCAGGTATAGAATTTTACCACCTCCCAGCTAAAGTGATATGTTTTTAAAGAAAATAGCAATAACATGGAAAAACTGTGGCTAACAGTTTGAACTGAAATGCATCACTAGCAGTGTCTCGGTGAAGCAAATAATTAAATTTAGCCAGACAAGCTGAACACTGTCACTAGATGGCACACAGAGCCTTTGTTCTCTCCAAATTTCACTCTACTCCAAAAAGAGGCCACAAATAGAGAACAGTTTTCCTATAATAAAATGTATATAATTAATATTGAAACCAAAAGCCACTTGTTACTCTCCACTTCTGCTACAAGGAAACTATCAGATAAAAGCATGCTGCCTTCAGTAGTTCCGAAATCATGCTTTTTGTATCTAATAAGCCACTGAACACTGATTAAGTGTAAGCCACAGTATATGCATAAAGTATCTTCACCGAATAAATGTATGCTGAAGGACATTATCTGAAGGAGGGAGTAAATACCTTAAGTAAAAAAATTGCATACAGATGAAACCAACATAACAAAGAGGTCCTTTAAAAAAAATAAAATTAGAAAATGGCTTAAAGTAAATAATTTCTAATGTAAGAGAAAACAAAATGGTAAATTTCTGCATAATCAGATATATTGTATAAACCAGATCTAAATACTTTCCAAGTATTTGCTTTGAAGGTACATTCATTCATAGGTTGTTGCCTCATATTCTGATTTGCCTTCTTAAGTCCTGCTAGTAGTAAATATAGTTTTAACAAACTACAGAATGACCTTTGAGAAATAGTCATTCACAGATGAGAGTACAATATATTTTTGACAGGCAGTCTTGAGCTGTTTCAGTTTCACATGTTGTATTTTTGCCCTCCAGATTTCACTACAGACTGAAGTATCCATAGTCTTATTCATTTTCCACATAATTGCAGATAATCCTCCTTGCTCAGAAACCTTATTTTTGGAGGAGGATGTAGGAGTTGCATTTTAAAGAACAAAATACTGCATGTGTACAAAAGAAGAGAAGAAGATTTAAAGAGGTGGTAGATATCAAAGGCCAGGATGATTTTTGGGGTCAAACTGAAGGCTGGGAATTTCCAGATTGTTTCCTGCAGTCGGAGTTAATCTTGTATGAAATGTCACATTTTCTTTCTTTGGAAATACATTCAACATTTAAAAAATATATCCTGTTTGTAATGTTCATTAAAAAATGAAACAACTGAAAGCTATTAGACAAGCATTAAAAAAATCCTCATCTATCCTGCCACCCACATTGTAATGGCCACTCTACGTTTTTCTTCATTATAAAAACAATATTTGCATAACTCTACCCATTCATATGGCTTGTAAGTCAGTCCTCGTCAACTGACAGCAATAACAATGAATCAGCTTTAGTTACTATTGCTCTAGTTTGGTAATTCAACGCATTTCTATGATAATCAAATCCAAACTAACATGATGAGGATAACTGATGGTTCTGCGACTACTATGCAAGTAGTCAAACAGAGTAACTTTTCTCCCATGAATTAAATAGCTTTTTTTTATGTGTCTGGATGACCACTTCAACATGGTGGAAGAGTAAGAGATGGTTAAAATAACGGGCACTTCTATGTCATAAAACAGCCCTTTGAAAAATTCACATTACCAGATGCTAGCCAGTTCTGCAATTTGTTTCCAGTAACTCAGCATATATTTCCGAATTAGCAAAACACTGACATTTCTTTTCCACCACCCAATAAATAATAATAATAAAAAATATTACACATTGCTTCAGAATAAAGAAAAAAGATCATGTGGAACAGTATCTTGAAACATACTTATGCAGAAATGACAAGCAATTCCAGACACAAGGCTGATCTTCTATCTAAGCACTTAAAGCCGTTAATAGGAATAATGATCTAACTTGAACATATGAATGAGACTCAAGCATTATTTTCACAGGGGCCTATTTAAATTCCTATGCGGTTTAAAGGTATCAACGGAAGAAGCAGTTTAAAGTACTATTACATGCAGTGAAATAAAAGCCCTCAGAAAAAATGCTGTTGAAAAAACATTAGAAATGCAAGACAGTAAATACCAAGGGTTACTGCTGCAATTCCTTTTGCAACACTACAGAGATACCCTTTTGGAAAATTTAATTATTTAAAAAAACCCAACCTGATTTATATGTTAGTAGACAACTATTTGTGAAGTATCACCACAGAAATCTTAAATACTTCTGAAAACTGAAATTCACTAATTTTCAGTAAGTTAAATTTAAGAAGCAGAAAGGAAAACCTACACAATTACAATGTCACTTCCTTACAAATTTTAAACTAATTCCCCTAAGCATCCAACTTGAGCTGTCCCCTATATTATATTCCATGCATTAGGACTGAAGACTAAACAAATTTATTTACAGCAAAACGTAGCTCTGTCGTTTAAAATATTCACAGTAACTACATTTTTTTCCTACACAGTGGAATTTAGAATGATCCTATTTGTGTTTTCAATTACTTAAGCAAGCAAAATTTTTCCTTTTCAATTTATGTAAGCATTTTGACTAGTACCTCAGACAAAATATTTTTTCTTAAAAGGATAATGTTAAAATGATAGTGGAATCAACCCTTAAAATTAGTAGTTTGTTGAATCCCCCTAAGAAATTGTTTAAGGGCATTATACAGATTAACACATTTATGTTTTTCTCCTTCTCAGGAAAGAGCGCTGAAATCGAGAGAAAAGCTGCCTCTGCCAATACTAGAAATCCCTCTTTCCTACACCCATCTTGTAGGAGCAGTCTGCTGGTTTTATAGTTCTTCTAACCTTAATTTCTAGCTAGAGAGAGCTTAGTTTCAACTGGTAGGAAGTGTTCAATTTATACTTTTAAAAGGACAATGTGCAAAATTCCGATATAGAGTCACACATAGAAATTGATGTGATTTTGGACTTGGTCTCTTCAAAATGTATTAGCCACAGCCCGAAGGGAAACTTAAAATGTTGCAGGCATTTCTGAGGTGTGCCTGCCTCTGAGGCTTTCCTTGCCTAAAAGATGCTCCCCCTTGTTTGCCTGTTGAAGTCCTAACCCCCACCCTCCTCCTGTTCCCAGTCACCACCGGACTGACTCATTCCAATTCCCATGGCTAGCAGGAAGCTCTTGGGGACTTTCTATTTGGCTTTACTCTCTTCCAGGGATACAGGGTCGAGCTATGTTATATGCATCCCTGCTCTTTTCCTAGGTGGGGCGGCTGAGGCTGTGGTCAGAATCACACTGAATACAGCAGAGATTCCCTAAACTTGCATAAACTGCTGAAAAGCAATTCCCACCAGCTAAGGCTTGTGCCCCATATGCTCATATTCCTTAGTAAAACCCTTTTCCTTCCTGGCCTCCGGAGACATATCGCTTCACGTTACCCACAGAGTACATATGATACGGCAAAGCGCACTTGTGTGTGACAGAAGTCACAGGCAGACTGTTCTACAACATACCAGGAAAACCAGGTTACTGCTGCAACATAACATTTCAGCATCTGAATACACATTATTTGTGAAAGTTTACATGCAGGTGCAAGCAGAGGAATCTCTACAACACTGTTTTTTTCTTCTTTGTCAAGGTGTTTCCTCCCCTCTCCTCTTTAGCATTATTAACAGAAAAAAAAAATAATCAAATACAATTTTGCACAAAATCTGAAGGCTCAGAATCAGAGATAACAATGAAAAAAGATTTTCAATATGTCTGATGAAAAATGAGACTTATTTTAGCAAACATGCTATTGCCTCGATGCCAAGGGAAAAGCACTCGTCATTAGAGAAATGAATTGCTCAGCTGTTTATAAGCAAAAAGCTCTGGGGGAATTTCTCAAGGCCCAAACCACAAAACATTGCAGGGTTACACAAACATATGTTGCAGGTGTTTTAGGGTAGACAGGTGGGAAAACCTCAGCTACTGAAAAATACTCCACTTAATAGACTGTATCTGAAACTAGATAACCTAAATGCACAGAGAAAAAACCAACAAAACAGCAGCAGTGAATTATCTGTACATGTAACAATAGGCTCACCAAAATAATCATCTCACTAGTGCCAAACAGGATTTTTTAAAACTAATTTTTTTCAATATTTTAAACAAATGCTGCCAAACATATATCTTTTTTTTTTTTTAAAACTAATAATATTTTAAGCCTAAACGAAAGAACATATATATATATATATATATAAAAAAGTGAGAGATAATGATGCAGTGTTGTTCTTTTTATTTAAATATTTTTAAGGATCAAGTCTGCTCCCTTTTTCCCCTCTTCAACTGAAAGGGCAATATTGGATTTTTTCATAATTCTCATACAGCCTAAAACATTTCTGTATTAAAATCCTCTTTTTTTTTTCCCCTTTCATTTGTTTCTAATATGACTGTGAGGTCAACAAAGGTTTACCTTTTCCTACACCTCTGCTTCTCTCCTCAATAAAGATGACACAAATATGGCAAAAATTTGGACTAGGAACAGAACTGAACTACAGCAGCTCAGATGTTGATAAGGAATATGGTTTGTTCAGTTAGGCACTAATAATTAATATGAAGTGCATACTAATGAGTATTTAATAGCCTAGCTGCACAGAGAATTTCACCTTTCCTCTTTTTGTTCCTCCGTCAGGTATCCAAGCAGCTCCCTCTGCTCTGTGCCTAGACTTATGAAGTATAACCAATGGCTTAACATTACATAAACATAACAAAATATTTTGTATACTGAACAACAAACCCACCCCAAACTCTTGAGCACCCAAAGCAAATGCCACTCCCCAAACAAACCTTTCCTTTCCCTTTCTCATTTTCCTCCTCCCTAGTTATACCTTCTGCAGAACACGAAATTTGCTGGAGCATAAAAGTTATTCCATCCACCTACGAATCACTGAGTTAAATACTTACTAAAAAGAAAAAAACCAGCGAGACATTAGAGGATATGATGTGCTATTGCGAATGCTAAAGGAGTTCAAGGCCAATAGCAAAACGTTGTCCAAAACATAGGTTGATAGTCTGCAGCTACCAACCCCCTGCATGAAAGTCACAACATGAAAAGCATCCTACACAGAACTAATAAAGAACTTCCTTTAATCACAGGAGTCAGGAGATGTGTGCACTAATACTGGCGTTGGCAAAGGAACACCATAATCCTCAAACTGGGAATAACGCTTCCTGTTTACATTTTTTAGAAAGATACCGTGGGTCTCAATTGCAGAACTCATTATTTACAATGCAATAACAGCATGAAGAATTACCGTATTTAATTGTTTCTAAAGAAAATTAGGGAGTGCTTTTTTTTCCCCCCGAAACAACAAAAATTCCCAGAAAGAACTGAAAAGGAAAGAGAATTCAGTTAATTGGGTCAAGGCAGGAAGAAACCCCTGAACCCAGATCAAGCTGAAATAAATTATCTCCAGTTTTGTTACGTGACAGCCCTCCATTCCCCTGGCAACTAGAAATTTCAGATACCAGGAAGGTATTTTAAATACTGTGTGCTACGGTCTGTTTTAAACTTCATACGCACATGCTTTGTCTCACATGGGCATTCTATGACAAGAGATGAAGAAATGAAAAAAAATGACAAGTGAGATTTGAAAATAATTCAGTGACTTGACTGAAAGAAATTTCTAGTTGTATATTTTGGCTTCTTGTCCTCCAATTGATTGGAAAGCCTTTTTTTTTTTTTTACATTTATAGTTTTACAGCCTATTGCATTTTAACAGGTAGATCAAATCCTACCAAATCAGCTTTTATCAATATTCCTGACAAAAAGACTCCGACCTGCCAACACTCAAGTTCATAACCTGCATAACCCAGCTAGCATCAACAGAATCTCTTAAGTACCTTTTAAATCTGCCTCTTAAATTAGTCACCTATTTTTCAGCTGAACCTTTGGTTTTAAGAAGTAAATTAACTAAATAGTGAGGTATAAATCTGAGAATGTTCAGCCCTACCCCGTGACAGATTTATGCTCTGGCATCTTGCAGCCCCACACGGTTAGGAACAGGAGTTTTACAACATTGTGGAGGAAAGATCCAGGCTTTTGAAAGGAACACACAGCAAGCCTTGCTTTAAACCCTGGAATGCTCCAAATTATGAGATTTAAAATGTGACATCTTTATGTACAGAAAAGCTACCACATTATGGTTTTATTGGCACTCATTTTGGACAACCTGCATAACTCACTGATGGCTTTGTGAGTAATGCAGTTATCCAAAGCTTATACTGATAAACCCCTTATAACCACACTTAGAGCATTGTATCTTCTCCAGCTACATGCTTGTACACAAATCTCACATAGCAGGGAAAACCAAGAACATTTTAAGGTGCTATTTTGTTATTTCTGCTACATGGAAAAGAAACTAATTTATGTTCTGTGTATAATGTGCTATGCAAAACACTTGAAAAAGGTCCCTAGGGGAGTGAAAAAGGCTCTTTCAAAGAGCCCCATGCACATACTACAGCAAAAGTAATATGACATCCAAGTCTTTTCTTCTAAAATGCAGAGAGAAGCTACGGTCCTGGTTCTGTGGGACAAGCAACTCCTTTCATTTTGGGATTCCAGTAATGAGGAGCCTGCAGAGCCATTTTGAACACTACTATTCCTTAAAAAGATAAAGGACAAAGAGTCCTACCTCGCATTGCTGAACGTAATTTTCCATAAAAAGTTACAGCAAAGGATAAAATGTACCATCCTCACTTCTATCTTGAAAGTATATTGCTCTTTCAGAGAAGTGGTCTCCAGTACAAATGTACTCCAATAACTTTGCATACAACAATAGATACATTAATATTTACTATAAAATATGTTAATACACAAGCAGTATATCCACATTTGCATCATAAGAGACTGAACTTAAATTCAATCATAACACATTAAATATACTAATCAGGAGCTAATCTTTAATACATTATTGAAAAGTTATGAATCTATTTTTATACAGCTCAGTTTGTGTTTTGCAAATTTTAGCCAAATAAATAAATTATGATATGGAGAACTTTTGATTAGGTAGAATTAAAGCGCTTTAAGTGTTTTAAGTGCTTCCTTTCAATAAACTATCTTGCAAACTAGAAGTGATTAATTGAATTGTCAGGTTGCACCAAGAAGAACCATAATCACTTCACTCTAACACTGTTAAATACATTTTATTAGTGCAATTTTATAAACAATATCATTACTCTTTAGGAGATGGTCACCAGCTTTAGATGACTTTTTAAGCAGAAGTAAACCAATAATTTGAAAGAAACAGCCCCAAGAAATTCACAAGCAATAAGTTTTATTGGTAGCTAAAGTAATTAAGAGCTTAAAGTGCTTCAGCTTCTTGCTTTAGCATCGAGTACAATCAGAATTGCTTTTATTTGCTACTAAGAATATCAACTTGCTCAAAGAGAAAGCAAAGCTTTGGCTTCCAATAATAACTTTCTCTTCTATCTTGCCTCTCTAAAGTACTTGCCCTTAACATGACAGTTTATGAATATTACTGGGAGTGCTGATCAGCACAGGAGAGTAATTCCTTCCCTAATTCCAAATATTCCCCAATTGCCAATCTGGCCTGAACATGATGTTGCTGTATCTCATGCCTTCTCTTACAGATTAATAGGGAAGACACCTCAATAAAACACGTAATTATGAAATCTGCAGAGAGAATTAAAAAATGCAAACACTTTTTTTCCCCTTGTGTTTGAAGTTCTTAGTCCAGTTGGCTTATCTGCAAGTAGTTGCCTTGACTATTTATTGAACAATGCTTATGTTACTTGCTGTTCTATACAACACTATTATATACTTCTTTCAGTATTAGCTGAATGGTTCCTAATGGTTCCTAACTTGCCTTTAGCTGTCTCCTCTGAATGACTCTGCACCTCTCCACCTGCGCAGAAATCACCAGCCACACCAGCAACCCCTCACCACCCTCAAGGTCAGCAGTTCTCTTGTTGGGTCACACAAGACTGGCACAACGGAGTCAACCTGCCCTCCTTGCTCGGCTCTGCTCTCACTGCCAGGAGAGGACTGCAGCACCATCTTGCTCAGCCCTACACGGAACTGCACCAAATCCTTTGTTTCTGCCCCATCTTACCTGTGGCACGGCTATGTTTTAACTATGAGAGGCATCACTGCCACCATTTTCATATTAATTTAATTTAACTTAGATTTGACATAATATTTGTGGATTCTTAACTGGCCTGTATATAAAACACTAAAGACAGAGCAATACTGGAAACTGCATCGTCACTGACAATCCTGGAGATCACCTCTCTCCTCTGACTAATGACTTCTGTGCTATGTAGAATACCGAGGAATGAGAAAGATTTCTCATGTGAAAAGACTTGACTAGATGGCTAATCAACCTCTTCCGGAGACTTTTTCCTGAAAATCTTACTTGTGATATACAGGATACTTTGAAGTAGATTACTATTTTATGGTGGGTTGATTAAATGGTTAATGTATGAGCAGAGATTGCAACTAACTCTGGGAGAGATGAGAAAGTTATTGTACTATGAGTATTGACCACACAGACTTTGCACTGAGAACGAAGGCTTTGAAACAAATGTACAAAAATTAAAGAGGATTTTTAATTGATGGTACACTTACTATTTTTATGTGGTACTATGACAACATGGTTATTCCAAGTAATTTATCATTGAACTCATAGCTGCATGTCACACCTTATTCTCTTAATGCAACACAATAACTGAATATTTAAAACAATAATTCTTCAAACAAAGCATGGCCTATCTCATTGGAAGGCAAAAGTTTCTGACTTTTAGAGCATGAACATAAAGAACAAGTTAATACAACGGTTTTCACATGTAAAATATATGGAATTCTTAGTTATGAAGGACCACATTAAAAAGCTTAGCAGGCAGTTACAGAAAAATCATCAATTTATTCAGAAAGTGAGGTGTTTAGATTATGTCTAACCTTACTATATTTGCAAATTGGGAAGTCAGACCATCAAAATGCTTGGGTTCAATCCAAGGAATTGAATGTGGTTATAAAACCAGAGGTCAATTTGAAAATCTTGACACATTTTTGTTCATAAAAATCTACCTACACTGTATCAAACATACAAGATATTAATCTTTCAGAAATTAAGGCAAACAGAAGTTCTCTGTGAAACACTGCAAGTAAATGCATTTATTTTTTGTTTCTCCTAATTCCTTTCCTTCCAGATGAAGACATGTATATAGCATTTCTGGAAAACCTTTTTTCCTTTATCAGTCACACTCCCAGCCAAGGCAACTCTCATTTATAGTGTAGATGACCTTATCACTAGCTCATACTGCATTGCGATATCCATTATCCCAGATTTCTGATACTTCTAATACACCCAAAATCCCTACAGTATAATTGCAAATCTTCTGAAAAACCAGTCACAGTCTTCATGATCGGGGAAAAACAAAAAAAAGCAAAAGGCAAATGTTGTTCAGGGCCCCCTCCCCCTTGTTGGTACCACTCTAACAAAATGGACTCCACACCCCACTCAGTGTGTGCAGGTACAAATTAATGAGCTCCTAATGCCCAAGCACTGCCAGATCCCACCTTCTGATTGGCTGCAATCTGGTCATTAAAGAGAGGTAATTAATGCCAGATTGCACACACAATGCTAACAAACAAACAAAACAACCCCAAACCTGCTTTTCTCCTGCCACAAACAGAAAAACAAACAATACTGACATAACGGCAGCTTTCAAAGGACAGTTGCAGTTCTGCAGCGGCACCTCAGTTAATGAGTGTATAGAAAAGAATTTATCTGAAGAAGAAGAAAGTGAAACTCAACAGCCTTTCAGGCACATGAAATTAGCTTGGAGAAAACTCTGAGATGGTGGCAGCTACTTAAGAAGAAAATGCAGCTGAAAATAAATGTACAAAGAGTTTGGTTCAAATTTTCAGTACTGTGTTTTCCCCTTGTCACTTACTGCTCAGATTGTGAAGTGTTAAAAGCTGGAATGTAGATTTCTTGAACTAATCATTATATGAATGATCATGACCATATATTATTGCTTAAGTTTTCTGGCAGTATGTGTAATTTCAGTCACAATGAACTAATAAGACTTCTTAGAAATGTCATGTATGCTTCATCATGGATTTAGTTAGAATTTAATATTATTATATGACCACTTTCAATGTCAGCAAATAGCTTAAAATACAATAAGAAAATATCAACAGCAGTAACTAGAGTATTATTAGTATAACTAACAAAATAATTCCCATCAACCAAGCACAACAACTTTCTTTTTTCTTTTTTTTGAATCCATGGCTTACGATAAAAGGTATCTCCCTTGAATTAAGCTCCTAACTAGCTTGGCTCAACAAATAGTGTAACTTACCATGTTAAAATATCTGAGAGCAAACTTATTTTACAAAAATATTAAGAATAAATACAGTAAGCTTTCAGACAAAGGATGGTTGTCAGGTTCTTAGTATACAATGTAAAACTGTAATATTCTATGTAGTGCTTTAGTTTTCTAATAAGTCATTGTGATAAGGTTAACACTTCAACACGGAAAAACATACAAATAAGAACACCCAAAGATGAAAATTACTTTGCTTATGTTGCTGTATTAGAATTTTATTTGCTAAAGGGTGAAAACAGATTTGCAAAATTCACAGTTAACTTAAAACAATAGTTTTAAACCTTTTATTCCTAGCCCTGGCTGCCTTCAGGAAGGAAAGAACATCTGGTTATTTAAGGAACACAATATGTTCACATTTTCTATGACTTTTGTTTCTAATTGGTTTTTTTAATTTTTTTTTTTATTTGAACAACTCTAGTTAGAACTATGTTTTTTAATCACTTTATATTTTTCAACTGCCCTATCTCCACACCTCTACTTTTTAATTTCACAGCATTTGCTTTGAAAATTAATAGTGCTCAATAGTTTTGATAACAAAAAAAATGAAGAAAATTGGCCACTCATGGGATATTAAATACAGAGACACACCTTCAGTAAATGCTTTTGGATATACACAAAAAACCTTCCCTTATTTACTCATTTCACATATACATACTTTTAATAGCCAATTCTTCCATAAGAAGCTCTACTTTTATATTCAGAAGGACTGTAAGTGCATAGAAGTTACTTTCATATCAATAATTGAGGTAATTACCTGTTCAAAGATTAGAAATGTGAAACAAATTCTCTGCTAAGTAGGTTAACTTTATCACTCCATGCAAAGACAACAACACTGATTTGAGCTTTTCACTCTACATTTTCTCAAGAGCCGGAGCAAGCCAAATGCAGAAAAGGCTGAAATTCAATTATTCTGCATTGATCCATACTCTTGCCTGTAAAATTAGTATCTCTCAGGCCCTCCTTCAGAGACAGGTGCATTAACTTGTTTTCAGCTATTATGCAGCTCTGTATTTCTGTCCATGGCACTGAAATATATCAGGGATGTGGAATCTAAAATATCTGCTCACCCTGAGTTGGTCTGCTAAGTCAAAAGGAAAGCTGCTGCAAGCATTAGATTAATGGCAAGCACTAATTACTTTTTGTATTATTGTTATTACTGGGTAATGCTAAGGCTTCTGCTAAGGTTTGATTCCACAAAAGCTCAGGCAATTGTATTTGTCCATCCATAGGAAAAAAAATTATAGATTTCTTTTGACATTTATGTTGCTCTCTTGGTGATGACTGCAGTCAAAAATAGCAAAGAAAATCCAACAGGTTCATCAAGCCTAAGTTGTTTAGCTCTCCTGATAGTCTACAAGTCAAATAAATGAGGAGATATCTGTTATGACAGACCAAAGAAACAGAAGAAGTAGTGGATGCTATTAGACATGCAAACCCAGGTTACCTCCAGAATTGAAAGTTATGGATAGAAAGGCCGTATCAGATCATCTCAACTACTTCACCATTTATGACAGGATTGTTCCTTAAGAACCTTTCACTTTTATGTACTTATCACCAACCTCTCTTAGCCCAAATACCCCATAACTTCCCCTCAGTGAGATTATTTGGTATTTACCCAGCTGCAAAAATACTCCCAAAGACATATTAACAGACCTGAAAGAGGTAGATTCACATTTGTTCCTGTCCATGACTTCTAAACTGCATTTCTTGTCCAGCTGAGACAAAAAGCTCAAAGGAGCAGAGTGCAAGCCTCTCTTGGATATTTGGAATGACCCTAAACATTCTTGCTGTATTCAACAAATAATGAAATAAGCCACTGGACCGTGCAACAATCTCCCACAGAAGAGTTCCTCAACTTCACACATTAAAACCCCAGCAAAAGCTTGGAAGAAATACCATGCAGAACAACTCAGCCCTGGCACAGGAAATCTAAATGGCATAGGAAAACATCAAAGGACGAAGAAAAATCATTAAGCACTGAATTTGCTAATCATCACTTACAAGTTACACTACTGACTAAAATCTCCTTGTCTTTTCTTCCAATCTCCTTTTATCTCCTCAGGGAATAAAGGCAAACTGAATTATCCTTATGCAGATAGGAAAAAAAAGTTATCATAATTTTCCCACTTATATTGGTATATAATCTGTATACTGACTTTAGACTCCTACAGCACTCACACTGTCTTGTTGAGTCTTCCCTTTCATTCTGTTTAATGAAAAATTTTGACAGACTTGAAAAATTTTTATGTGTAGGTCTTACAGAATAACAAGACTCCCATTTAAGAAATACACTGGGTTGAAGACACATAAGTGAAACTTAAAATCATACCTAGGGAAAGATAGGAAAAAGGTACTCAAGTCATAGCACTGAAAATGTGTTTCTTCCTCAGACCAGAAGCTATTTCTTTTTCTTTAGAGTGATCCTTTAGAACAGTTTAACTTCCTTACTGTAGGAAGTCCAAATTTGTTTTTCAGTCTCACCCAAAAGACCCAACACAGAATGAGAGGCAACTGGAAGCCCTTAAGGGCTCTTCATTCTCCTAGCTACCCAACCTTCACAGTATTTCCCAAGCAGGTAAATACAGCTCAGAAATGAGGAACAATTGTAATTAATCTTATTGAAATTGACAAAACAACTAGCAGTCTTCGCATCAAAAAGCTTTAAGCATTCATTCACCAGAGTGAAGGGAGAGCATCCTGAAAGACATTGGTAGGAACTACACCCAGTATTTTTCTGAATTGTGTTCAAGGCACACCTGAGAATGTTAACTAATAGGCTACTGAAGCCTTACGAGCCTGACAATGTCTTTCTCTTGGAGACAAGAGCGTAAGGAGCTGATTTGTGATCAAGCTTCTTTCATGGGAAGTTGGTGGTTTATTTTTGCCCCCTTCATCTGGTAAAATACCTTATACAGTGCCTAGGATGCTTCAGAGGACAGCTGAATAATTAGTAACCTTTTAATGTATACCTTCAATAAATGACATTTTGGGTTTAGTTTGATATCTTAGCACAATTTTTCTCCCTCTGTATTTTTCCTCTAAAAAAATATCTCTATCTTGTTTTGCTGAGAGTACATAAACAAATGCTGGGCAGTCTGATTTCACAGACTGCTGCCAAAATCTTAAGATTCCCAAGATCTAACATTACAAACTTTCTTGCACACCGAAAAGATGCTGTGCTTTACTTCTCGTCATGAAAGAAATCTTTGTGCCCAAGAGGAATGATGAAAGCAGCTGTAAGGATGCAGATTTCTGCAAGAAACTGATACAGAAACAAAGAGACAATTTCTTTTTTAATCCACAAAAGTGTAAACAGTGGTACTGAATGAAATTTTGCAGAAGGCACTCAGAGTGCAGCACTGATGAATTTTTCACTTTCAAAGGTGACATGCATCAAGAAGATGAGGGAAATCAGCCTTTACACTGGCAGCCTACTAATGGGACAGGCACAAAGACAGTTCAAAACCAGCAACACAAATTCTGCTATCTGCCAAAGATCTGAATACTGCAAAGATTACTGTGTACAGTTTCATCTCAAACACTTTATCCACTATACTGTGGATATTTACTTTATATTATATTCACACATATACACAGGCTGTTCAAAAAAAAGCAAGAAGTTCACTTTATCTTAGCATAAATGAATATATTGGAAACTGTATGCTAGTAATACGTAACATAAAATGTATCAATTTATACGTTTCATTCATGTGAAACTTTTCAGGCTGTAACAACAGACTTTTGATTGAAAAGCATCACACAACTATTATGTACTGGGTGGGGGCAGTACTTTAAGGATTAACAGTGATTAATCTGCAGAAATCTCATGAGAAAGGTCTTACAGATGAAACTACATGACTGTTTTTACACAGTTTACTAGGTTATTATACACGTATGTTATTACATAATATATATATAAAAATAGGTTATTATTATACTACTGTTTCTCTCAAAAGTAAACTTAATTATGAAACTCGTCTGTGCAGAATACCAAACAAATGTATTCTAATGGGCATAAGTATCTGCAGTTAACAGAGCTCCTGGACAACATTAGCAAAGTAGTAGGACGGTATCAGTTAAAGAGAAAAGGAACTTGTATTCTACTCTTGGTTCCTGACTTCATTTTTTTTCTTAGGGAAGAAGAAACTTGAAACTACAGTTTAGTCCCCCAAAGTGTTGTAATAAACTTCACAGTATTTAGAACATTCTATTACAGATATTTATTCCCTGTACTTACAAAGTGACCATCTCACCTTTGGATCTCGAAGAAAAAGTGCTCTCAGGATAAGGGAGTGAACATCTCCAATAGGTGGATAATGCATCAGAAGTCCCAAACAGGTCTGATAATTGCTTGAAATCACTGCAATGAAAATAAAAAAAAAAAAAGAGAAAAAAAACCATGAGAGAAAATAGTGAAATATTACTTATTTTGATATTCCAAAACAGTACCTTTTTCAGTAGATTCATTACAGTTCAGATTCAGCTGCCTTTTCCCCCATGAAGTCTCCTAGAACTCATGTAACACTCAGAGCAAAAGAAGACATTGCATAATCAAGCTTCAGGACTACACTTGCTCCAATATCATTAAGGACAATGCTAAACCTACCACTCACTTTATGTCATAGACATTTATATTAGCTCTAGATTTATACATGTCTAAATTTAGATCTCCTTAGCCATGCACCTAAAGCCTGCCTGAGTGAGTAGAGGTCAGAGCAATACAGTCAGTGGAGCTTAAGAACTAGTCCTACACTCTGAAATGGACACTGACTTATCAGATACTCATCTGTAGACACCTAAATTTAAGTATGATATTTTGTGAGAAAATTTTACATTTGGTCCTGCTTTTATGGCAACTTTGCCCCACTCTGACAATCCTTTGCTGAAGTATCTTTTATGTTGTTTTTATGTACATATACACATGCATGCCACCCCCCCCCCCATAATACGTATGTAAGATGATGTCAACAACTTGTTTTCTTGTAAATCAGAAACTATTAATGAAATGTTCAGAAAAAAAGGAAAAAGGCTGGGTTTTAATTTTATAAATACTTAAAAATATAATATACCATTAACATTACTAGAATTTTTTACTTATTCAGGAAATTTTCAGCATGCTTTGCTGAAGTTTAGCATTTTTTAATAATTGTGCTTGATTTTATCTGAATCTATATAAGTATACTTCATGGTTCTTTGCTTGTCATTGTCTGTTTTGTTTTGTTTTTTTTCCCCAATCAATCTAATTATGAGTACAATTATTAAAGACATCTTTTCAGGCAGGTCTATGTAAACTACTTCATTTCTTTTGCACCATCTAAAGCCAGGCAATCCATCTGCCACGGCTGTCAAAGCAATGCCTGCTAATGATGCTTGCACTCTGCAACATAAAGACAGCCTCCAACAATAGTAATTGTAAATAAATTTTTAACAAACTTTACTATTCTGAGAACTTTAGCTGTAGCAAAAAATACTTTTTCATTAATCAGGCTCTAAACCAGAAAGGATCATTGCAAACACAAAATTATCTGGAACCAATAAAAGGCAAAATAAATGACTGTTGTGGACAGAAAGATTTAAATGTTTTACTTTTTTTTCTTTCATGTGAATAAGCCTCATATCCTCCTGTACCTTTCCTCCCTCAACAAGAGGATTATGGGGGAAAGATGCAGGACTGGGCAAAATGAATAATTATAATCTGCGTAGGGAACCACTTTATCATCTTCATTTCCGTTGCTGATCCGACAGCTTGTAATTTCATACATCTGCTTTCATTTGTAAAGCACTCACTTATCCTACTCATTCTTTATCTGTTCTGTCTGTTCTTTTTCCTATCCTTTGTTTTTCTTGTTCATATTCAGGTACCTGTTTTTTCTTCTTGAAGTCACAAAGCTGGCATAATGAACACAATACAATGGTCTATGCCAGAATTCTTCCAGAGAAGTATAATACGAGCACCACACAGTACACAACCAATCAAACTCTTATATGTAAATCAAATTTAAGATACTGTACTGCAGTTATTAACATGATGCCTTTTTACCAAAGCAAATAAAAATACTGAAAATGGACAGTAAATTCTAAATACTTTTAGAAAAATCTAAGGCAGTAAGACTAACGCATTTCTCTTTTGAACGGATCAGTATGTGATATATTCTGGAATGTAAAACAGATTAAATGATCCTTTCTTTACATTTCCTGGAAGAGTTCTGTGCTGTCTCACAGACATTGAGAAAAGTAAACATTAAAAAAGCTAATTTATTTTAATGGTGCAGACTTGAACCCTGACAAAAAAATTGTATTTTCAACCACCAGACATTTACTCTAATAATTAACTTCTTGAAATGTGTTAATAGTGAAGCAATTGAATAACGGGAAAAAAAATAATCAAACTGTTAGGCAATGACCTATGTCCCCTCTGATTCCTAGAAGTTAAATTTTAAAATGAAATCTTACCACAGAAAGAAAAAACTCCAACACTTTAATGAGGAAGGCTTGCTAATTTTTATTTTTTTTTACCTTTGGGGTTTTCCCCACATACTCAGCTGTCCCTTTTTAATGTAAAAATCTTTACAGAAGACAACATCACTGCCATTTCTCTATTTGCTGGGGAATCTTGGGCCAAACAATTACTTTGCTGAAACACCATTTGATGCTATTCTTGGTTTCAAAGTAAAATTGCAATGTGCACTCGCAGCCCAGAAAGGCAACTGTATCCTGAGCTGCATCAAAATCAAAGTGGCCAGCAGGTCAAGGGAGGTGATTTTGTCCCTCTACTTTGCCCTGGTGAGACCCTACCTGTGTCCAGCTCTGGGTTCTCTGGCACAAGACACACATGGATCTGTTGGAGTGGGTCAAGAGGAGGACTACAAAAACAATCAGAGGGATGGAACACCTCTGCTATGAGGGAAGGCTGAGAGAGTTGGCGTTCAGCCTGGAGAACAGAAGGCTCTGAGGAGACCTTATTGTGGTCTTTCAATACTTAAAGTGGGCTTATAAGACTGAGAGAGACTTTACTAGGGTCTGTAGTAACAGGAGAAGGGACAATGGTTTTAAACTGAAAGAGGGTAGGATTTAGATTGGACATAAGGGAGAAATTCTTTAAGACAAGGGTGGTGAAACACTGGCACAGGTTGCCCAGAGAAGCTGCTCCCTCCCTGGAAGTGTTCAAGGCCAGGTTGGATGGGGCTTTGAGCAACCTGGTCCTGAGAGAGATGAACATGTTCATGGCAGGGGGGCTGAACTAGGTGATCCCTGAAGGTCCCTTCCAACCTAAACTATTCTATGACTCTTCCCTCTTCAGGACAAAACCTACAATGTGAGTTTTCTTGAAAATGATAAATAAAATAGCAATAAAACAAACACCCCTTTTCTGAATATGCATATTGGAGTTGAAAGGATTTCTAAGAATCAGCTGTAGGATAGTTTCTGGAAGGAGAATCTGCAATACAAATTCCTCCAGTATCAGCAGTAGCTGGATGATGCTGCACGTCAGCGATGAAATATCTTATACCGTGGCCAGCTGCCTTGTAATAAGCTGGGTGCTGGTGTACCAGCGCTTTTCCTTCACTAACTGGCTTGGCAACAGTCACACCTGGAGCCAACTTTTACTGTGAATAACAAGTTCCCACTTCTTCAAAGAAGAAGGCTATTAGTATTTCCAAGGAAAGGAGTAGAGAAACTCCTCTGCACAGAGAAAGCACTGTTACTGCCTTTTATTAATTTATTATGCAGTGCCCAGAGGAACATTAAACTGCTTTCTCCCTTCTGCTTTAGATGAGACTGACTTTTCTCTGTTGGTCAAATAACCATTGTTGGATGCAAGTAGCAATAATAGCAGTGGAAAACATGTAAACTAACTGTACCTGTTCTCAACCAAGTCCTAATTTTCTGTCACATGTCATTTTTTAAGAGTTTGATGCCACCAATCTTGTATCCAGATGACTTCTTAACCTGGGAAGGGTGGGACTACTTCTCCCTACTGCTTTATGCATGCTCTATTTAATATGCCCTAAACTGAGTTAAACATAGATAATATGAACACCTAGTACAATAACCAAAATAATCAATCAGCTCCTCTAAGAAGAGACTCTGGCTTCTTTATTTCCCTCTAAATATTCAGACAACATTTAGGTAAGAACAAATATATCTTAACAATGCCATATCTAGTCTTCAATTGGGAACATGATAAAAATATACTTCTTCTAACATTGATCAGTCAGAATTAGCTCCTGGTGCAATAACATTAATTTACATAGAAAGTATAGACAAGTCTTCCAGGTTTGTTGATTTTTGTCCTTTTTGAATGGAAGTATATAAAATATACATATTTTTGAATCGCACCCTCCCCTCCATTCTGATTTTATCAACAACTGCATATACATCCATACTGGTGAGAAAGAAGTAACATATTCATGCTTCTGATTTGACAGATTTTTTTTTAATTTGTTTTGCATTCTTTTTTTTTTTAAACTCAAAATAATTTATTAAAATTTAGAGATACTTTGGTACACAATTCTACACTTGGTTTGTGAGGATTATCACTCCACAGATAAAGCTGTGCGTGGATACAGATGTAAAGCTGAACAGAGCAGTTTACAGAATGGCTGTGTACATGATCGTGTATCTGTAATCTCTAAAATGTATAGACAATAACCTAATAAACTAAAAGTTCCCTTCTCCTTGAATAATATAGTTTGAGCAACAGAGGATTTCAAAACTAAAATAAAAATAAAATGAAAAATATAGCAGAAATAATACTTTCTTAAAATCATGTCCTTGAGAACATCATAATGAAACACAAAAAAAATCCATCAATTCCCAAACCAGCAACTTCTCTCCCATCCCCAAATGTGTTGGTATAAAAAAATCTGCATAATTTTCAAACTTTCAAATGCTTTCAGTATTGTATTATTATCATTGTTTGACATTTTTATAACATAATATCTTAGGAGCTCTATTACCATTCCTATTGCTTCAAAGTTTTTAAACTGCAAATTTCTAGACGGTTTATTTATAGATGTCTAACATCATCGAGTGTTTTGAGTTAACATTTCTTTTCACAAAATAAAGAGAAGCGTTTAGAAACTTATTTTATTTCAAGATGTTTTTAAAAATATTGTAACAGAAATTTGAACTCCATTCAAAGCTCAGATATCATCAATAAAGAATGGGGAAAAAATGGAAAACTTTTCTATTACAGTTATATACCATTCTAATATGCTTGGAGAAACTAATTAGGTCTAACTATGGAACAAAAAGTTACTTATTACAGAAACAGTATATGTATGAAGTATTAGCTGTCCTGATGAGATGACTTTGCATCTCATTTGGGGCAAATATACTCCACCTTAAAGCTATTTGCTATTTTATTTACTAAGCCTAGGGACTTCAGAGAAAAGAGGGAGATTTCATACAGATGCCTAGAATTGATTTTTAGCTCACGTTTTTAGTTACTTCACACCAATACTTGTACATGAGCACCACAAAGGAAAAGAAAACAAACCCAGAACAACCTTTCCTGCCGTGGGGGAGAGAGGGTACATACAAATACAGTTCTAAAGTGGTTGTTTTGTTTGTTTTTGTTTTGTTTTGTTTTTGTTTTTTTTTTTTTGTTACAGGGAAACAATGACACAAAGTAAAACACTGATGTTAAGAAACATTTTTACATGCATCTGCACTACATATCCGTACCAAAAATTTTAAGATTATTTCAGTTTACTGCACATAAATTAGCTGTATTCAGATTGCAGAACACAATAACCTGGAATCAGATCAACCTGAAACAGCAGCATTAATTTTGAAACCTCTAAACTGAATTAAATGTCCACTTCTTTGAGAGGAATGTATGGTAGCTCTATATGCTGCATGTTTATTAAAATGCAATTAAAAAACACATGAGGCTAGGCAGTGGAACGACAGCATGTGTAAAGTACATGCATGTTCTATTTTCAAGATTGGGCCCTAAAATAGGAACCACAGATGTTGAAAACTTCATGTGTCCTATAAGACAAAATTGTGTCAAATACGTGACCTTGTTACAACCTAAAGCTCAGAGATTGTATATAATTAACTCTGAATAGCATACTACAGAATTCATATTTAATGACAGACATGCATCTTACTGCAAAATGCATACTTTGTTGCAGCAAAGTTGTATATAGTATTTTTTGCAAAGTATGATGAGACAAAAACAAATGCCTCTTAATTAATCATTACATACCTTCTTCCTCCCATTCACAATTATATAAGCTAACAATGTTTAGCGATTTCTTCTTGTCCCAACTTAACACATTTATTGGTCATCACTAACCCATAAGAATTCACCTTTGCACATAGTTCATGTATATTAAAATAAAATAAAATTAAAAGATCATTTTTTAAAGGTGCCACTCTTGTATAGAATAAACCTATTTTGTAATTGTTACTCATCTCAGCATTTACATTTCCTTCAAGACGTATCTTCACAAATTATGAGTCATTGTCTTGTGCATATTCACATTTCTCACAGCAGAACAGCATGAAAATATTTTCAGTGTCAAAAGGAGGCTTTACTCAATTCATGGGCTTGGTCAGAAGGTGGAGCTCTGTACATACCTGTATCACTGACTGCACATAAAATCTGCAACAACATATAAAACCACAGAAGTACTCGGAAAACAAACCTTCATTTAACTCCAAGATACAATTTTTTCATAAATACAGCAGACTGCATTTGATAACAAATGGCTCCTCTCCTAGCATTTGAAAAGATTTTCAGTATGTTAAAAAAGTCACAATGAAATTTAGCATTTAAGCCCTCTTTTTCTTTGAAAAATAGGTTCACATTCTTCATAAAAGATCGTGAGAGAGTTGATACTTACAGGCATCTCTAATATATAGCAACATGGCTACAAAAATGTAGTCAACTAAATTCAGGGTGATACTGTCAGCAAATAGAGCATCCCAGACAACCAGAAGGTCCTGAAGTGGGAATTCACGTCCAAACAGGAGTCTTACCCATCGTCTGGAAAAAAAAAGAAAAGGCGTGATTTGTATTTCTCCATTTTGCCAAGTACAGTAAAGTCAGGATACATATCCCAGGATCAACTACAATCCAAAACATTTTACCAGAAAATTTTGCAAAGCATGAAGGTCTGTGATAATCACTTAACTCTTTGTATTTGTGAAAACATTACTGCATCTACATTAAAGAAGTGATACATTACAGACTGTAGAGGCTTAACTGCCTAATATTTTTCTGTGGGTGAGCCTCAAAGGTCAAAACATATCAATCCTATATACCATATATTTGAGTATTTAATGTGATAGTGATCTAAGAGGGAAAGGATAAAATGTTACACAAGAATAGCCTGGAATAGCGAAAAGAGAAGGGTAAAGCCAGAGGTTTATCAGAAGCCCCGAAAAGCCCAGTCAAGTGAAGTATGTTCAGAGGCAGATGTAAAACAGCAGTTAAAATGTACTGGGTTACGCTTACTTTGAAGAGGCTTCCTCCCTGTTACTGACGACAGTGTTTTCGGCTCCACATAAAATATGCTATGGATGCTATTTTGATTAAATCTAATTTAAATCTTTGCAGATTTAGTGATAAACTTCATGTAGACTGTACCATTAATTCCTGTTCTTTTCTGTGTTGTTTTCATACCTAGCAAAATGTAAAAATCTCCCTTATTAAATTCAATATTTGCTTGAGACTGGAAGCTTGAGATGGAGTAAAAGAAAATTATTTCTCAAGATTTCTTATTTCCAGTGGTAGCTCTTACGTTGAGTTGCTGACCTCAGGAAAGGCACTTTCCTTTTCTATTCCTGAACAGATCTGCTAGCTTTGTACCTTTTTGGATAGGATTATCCAAGGTTACATTTGAAAGAGCTAAAGAATAGTTAGTAACATTAATCCTGAAATGGTTATTATGAAATGGACTTAAAAATAATGAATTACATTTTTAGCTGGGATATGCAAATTACTACGCACATGGAATCTGTTTATTCAGTCGCAAGAAAAGATTGATTGCAAATTTTTGCTAAGCAAATTAAGTCATTCTTTAAAACTCACAAAAATTTCTAAAAAGGCAACTGGAAATTTCATCAAGATTAGTTTCACTTTCAAGAATTCATGTTTAACCACTTTTGTTCCAGAACTGATTGGTTTAAGGCATCTGTTTGTTTTTTTTCCTCCTAATTCCAGTAATAAAAGTTCATTTCTAGACAAATTAATTACAACATGTCAGTTAAGCACAAGGTTTTAAGATAGCACCAATCTATACAAAAAGACTCTCTCTTTAAAAGAAATTCGAAGGGACTGTTTTTTGAGTCAAGGTTTTGTTCACTCAAACTTTTATCCCCACTACCACTAAAACCACATGTATAATCTGCAAAAACATCCATTTTACAGATGTAGATATTACTACACAGAAATTTTTCCCTCGCAAGACATGCTCCCTTTTAAAAGTGAAAATACGTGATTTCAAAAGATGTCATCATATCCTTATATCAGTCATTCGTGATATGAGGTCTTGTAAATTTTTATGTTTGTATAGTAATTATAAATGTCATAATATTAGCTATGACAAGCAAATTCCTTGCATTTCCCTCTCTGATCAAACCTCTTTCCTATGAAGGCCTCAGAAAAAGAAGTCAGAAACACAAAAGTAAGGCTTCACTAGTGCATTTAATACCACGTCTGTCCTATCTAAGCGATTTTACCATATAGTGGCACATTACCCTCCAGTGCCTAGCCTACAGGAGACTACTATCTTATGGTGACACAAACATTACCCAAACTCTGCATGAAGCCTATTACTTGCATTAACAACCTCTCCCACCTGTAAAATCGCAACTTTCAAGTTACACAAACTGTTAGGCAAGAAACTTCAGCTAAGCTTGAAGCATTTGAGCTGACTTTGCTTGCAACTACTTAAATCTGATTCAGAAGCCTTGCTAAAACTCTAATACACTTCAAGGAAAAAAATACACCATGGTGTAATGGGATTTGTTATTAGTCTTTTATTAGAAATCTCTTCTGCTTCTTTACTACTTCATTATGCAGTGTTAATCGTTTGTAGATGCAGGTCTATTCTGCTCAAGCAGAAGTCATTCCTTTTTTCTCCTGCTTTTATATCTTCTCTTGGGAAAATTAAATCTCAGTCCCCAGAGGTATCACATTTCACAGATGCATACTGCTGAAGAGCAACTGGACTTCCTTTTGCAACCATAATATTACTGTTAATTGAACCTTCCTGTCTTAAAGGGAGTAAGCAATTCATACTGTTGTAAATGCATATATACTAACTGCTCTCTTATTTTCTTCAGCAGCATGTATCTCATTGCATCTATAAACCAAGGACCCTATTGCCTATGAACCATGCTGCCATATGGCAGGACTTCACTCAGATTTTATATTCATAAAAAGGCATCTTAATTCCTTAAAGTAAGTGTCCACATACAAAAGCTGTCTTTCAAACTAACATGCTTTTATTGCTTTGACAAATATTTGCAGAGAATTTAAGACACACTTAATAATTGCACTGGACATAATAAACCCCCCCCCNCTGGCTGTGGTTTAATTATTGTTCAGTCTTGTTAATCTTGCCTTTACATCTGTTAAACCTGCAGACTGTGAGACGCACAATAGTATACCTTTTATCACATGCAGCAATACAATAATTCATATATTACCAGGCATACTTTGCAATAAAAAATCTAAAAAAACCCCACCAGATTCTTTAAAGCCATGATACACCAAGGTACTACTACCTATATTAGAGAATATGTAACTTCCATTTATGACTCCTATATAATTAAATCAATATTCTCAAGAGATCAGTAATTACTAGTAATAGCTAATGATTCATTAATGACCTTACAATATAGAGAAAGCAGGAGAAAACTACGCTCTAGTAAGGCCATTAAATAAGGCAATGATCCAGCCTTACCAGTTTTAACTAAAACCACAATCGTTTTGACTGAGATTTACAGGACAATTCTCCAAGAATGAATAAAATTAACTTATGTTATGTGTTACATATATTCAGCTGGTTATCTTCTCTGTCTTCTTGGAAGTCAGAGAATTCTTTTAAACGAATTAAATAAGCCTAAGAAGTGGTTACAGAGGAGGCAATATACAAACAGTTTAGGAGTATTTATGAGGACAAACCAACACTATTATTTCAGAAGGAATAAGAAAAACTGTAATGCCAGGAAAGGGAAAGCATGTCTCTGAAGTTACTTCTAAATGACTAAATCTAGGACCTACAACTTGTTAACAACTTGTCTAAAAATTTTACTGTAAGAGCCTGTTTTCAGCCATTTTCACTTTTGCTAAACTCCATCTTCAGTAGTTTCCACTTCAAACATCTGTTCAAGGCTTATTTTTTTTATTCATTGATACTATTCATTAGAACAAGGTTAAAAAAAATTCTGCTCATGCTTAACTTGTTTTTTTCCCCAAGCATTTAATTAAGAAGGTCTAGAATCCAAACAACAAAGTCTCTGGTATTTCCTTTTTGCTGTGTGTATTAAAAAAATCGCCCAAATTTTATAATTCCTTGGTTGACCTAAACACAGCAGAATGCAGATTTTCACAGAGTATGTTCAGTCTCTTCCTAACTCTTGCCACAAACCTAATGGTACATCTGACATCCCATACTTCACCCCAGCTGCACCCTCCTTCCCGCTTTTGGAAATGGCAAAAGTGCTGTTGTCCACCTGCAATGGCTGTGCCACTTAGCAGGTGTGACGGCTGAGGACGCTGTTTCCAATGCTTGCAAGACTCACTAGTAGGAGTCTTCCAGAGAAAGGGAGGGTCAGTGGGATTTTGCAGGATGTAATTTCATTTTCAGTGCAAGTTTTGCTGCTTTTTTTAAAATAAAAAAAATATTTAGATGGACTATAACTATTGAAAAGAACACCATCTTATCAAAACCAAGCACTTGGAAGCTGAGAAATGCCAAAATTAACATCAGTTGTTTACTGACTGAGAAATGATATGTAAGCTCTGTCTCTTTAAACTCTGTCATGAATTATGTTCAAGCAAACATTTGTAGCCAGTGCAATTTACTATGTAAAGTCACAGTCAATAATTTAGGAGAAAGGGTAGACAGACTTGAGCTGTGATTTGCTTGCTCAAAAATAAGATATGGAAAAAGGACGAGGAGCGACATTTGTGTAATACTTTATAAAGAACTTCAAGCTATATGGAAGATAAAGAATTAAATAGTCCAATGCCAGGCAGTGAGTGCTACTCTGGACTGACTTGACACCTGCGTTACAATTTCAGATGTTTGTGTTTGTAACCTATGCACAGTGATTGGGCTGCAGTTGAAGGTGGCTGTGTACCTCCCTGCCTGTCCTTCTGCAGAGGTATCCATAGCAGGCAGGGCTAGCACGGGGGCTACCCCTCCTGCAGCAGCGCTCATCAATACTCTCATGATGAGAAGAGCCAAGATAGCTGCAAATATACAGTAAAAGCACCCTCAAAAGATGACATCTGATACCAGAAATTACCCTGAATTTGGTAGTTGCCAGCCAGTCAGAGGGGAGACAGGCAAGTTCAATCAGAGAATGAAGTGTAGAGAGGTGTAACATAATTTACTTTCTTTTAATGACATGAAGGAAACCAATGAAGACAAGCTTTAGCAACATTTCAGCCTAGACTTGTTACACACTCAATTTTTCCAGTGTTCTGTCTCCTTTCTTAATAAATCTTGTTTTTATTAAGACTCCCGTGGCTTTATACAGTTCAGAGATTTTGTATGGAATGTCCTAAAGAGATTAATTAAACCTTCAAATAACACAAGACAGTGAAGGAAACATGCCCAAAGTATTATCACAACTTGTTCTTTCAGCTACTCTTTAACAAGGGTCTTGTGGAAGGGCAGTACTGCTCATGGTGCACAAGAAACTCTTAATAATCACAGATGAGAAGAAAGGCAAAAAAAGCTAAGTGTAACAATTAACAAGGTGACATTTCTGAAATAAAGAAACCTTACGAAAATTCAGTATTTTGTCAAAACAAAAAGAAGCATGTGAAATCCCAATAAAGTAAAAAAAATGGTGTAAGAAGTTATGTGAGAAGCTCACCAGACTTTCAGAGATTTACCGAAACTTCTGATGTGTTTGATCTAAACGCTAAGAATTTTACACACAGCATACCCTCACATGCTTGCCCCCCATAAAGGATGTTCAGTGAGATATTGTTATAGCATATGTTCCATTTTTTGCCATAATCTACTTGTGAAGGGAATGAAAACAGACATCTTGCTACAAAATGTGTTTATTTCAACCATAAATTCAAATGTTAATTCTGGATTTATTAGATAAAATTATGTGGCCTTTATCATTTGAGAAGGCAGATGAGATGGTAAGAGTTTCCTTAGGCTTTAAAACATTTAAATATTACAGATTTCTACCACATCATCTCCAGCAGCGTATGTTCATTGTACAAAAGTGTGTGTGATAAGGAGGGAAAAAAGTGTGTGCCAGCTCCTAACAAATCATTTGGCTTCTCCTTAGACTTATGGATAACAGAAGTATATAAAAAGGATTCTTCTTCTGTGTACACATATACCTGCCTTACCTGTTTAAGTAATTTCAGGTTTGTATGTGGACTACTGTTCTGCCAGAGAGACATACATGCTGTGGTGTGACTGCGATCTAGGTGACTGTCCTGTACTGAACTCCCATGTCGGGTATTCATTTCATTTGGCTTCTCCTATACGAGCTGCATGATGATTTGGTGGGCCATTGCACCAAATGCATGAATCATGGCTACCACAGTCAGATGGACACAATGTAGGGGTTTTGTTTTGTTTTTTCTAGTTCAAATTTTATTTGGTTTGTAGTGACACCCATTCATTTTTTTTTTAGTTTTGCATAGTTACTATGTACTACTCTACTGCAGAAAAAGAAGATTTAAAATGAAATAATAATGATAATGAACACTTGTTTAATAATATAAATCTACTAAAATTTAGGCTAAGTGATGAACAAGAATCCAGTACATAGTATACTTTGTTGCTTCTTTCTACTGCGGAAAATATTTTTGATTTGTCCTGTTGAAAATTGCTGCTGTTCTACATATCCAGAATTTTTTTAATATTAATTACTTTATCATACAATGACCAGCATAAATCTTTAAACACATTTAATCTTATTTTTACAAATAAATTATGTGACATGAGCATCTAATTGTTATTTGGATTATTTCCTTTCCCATTTGCTTTCTTTAAGATTATTGGCAAAGATTACTCAGTTTTGCATTTAAGAAAAATTCTTCCCATTTTTGGAAGACTCTACACATTTCCTTATTAAAGAAGGTTTTTCTTTCTAAAAAATGAGTTCCTAATAATTATCCCCCTCTCCTTACCGTAAGGTACCCATCTTGACAAAAGCACTTAACTGCTGTCGTAAGCCAGACCAATTGTAATATACTCACTGGCAGGAATGTGCTTAATGAAAAAGGTGCTATTGCATCTTCATAGCAATAATGTTTAATATTTTTAGGAATGTACTACAGTAAAACTATTGAACCTGCTTTGGGCAGGTTTCTGTTCTAGCTCTTAACTAGCTTTAAGCACTTCTTTTAGTATCAGTATTACCCTTGGTTTCAGACTTTTCATGGCCACCACGGTCACCTACTGCTGCTCCTCACCTACAGCCAACTTCTTGGGTGGTACCAGTAGCTACTGCTGGGTGCCTTGGGCATGTTCACCAGAAGTGGTGGTGCTAGAGGGAAGATAATTTTCCTTCATGTTCTTGCTGTGGTCTTGATCCTCGATGTAGTTCTAGACTGTTGCACTGTTTTAAGTGTTGATAGCTGTATTTTGATGTTCTTCTGAATTTGCTTTGGAAGTTCTTTCACGTCAGTTTACAGGAATCCACTTAATGCTGACAAGAGCGACGTGTTTTGCTCCTTCATGAAGCTACCGCAAAGTGTGTATTTCTCTTGCCACTTCACCTTGCTCTTGATTACATCCCAATGATAAAGTACTTTCTTTAGAACAACTTTTATGAAGAGGATTACTGGTAACCATATTTACTAAAACCTATCCCTGATTTTAAAATTCTGCTCAGCATTTCTACTCTACTCTACAACAAGGGTACCTGGTTACACAGGGCTTGGAATGGGCTGAAGTACTGAATGCCTTCTTCGCCTCAGTTTTCAAGACTGACTTTCAGGAATCCCACGTCCCAGAGACAGGGCAAAGGCTGGAACAAGGAAGATGTACCCTTCATAGAGGAGGATCGGGTCAGGGAATACTTTAGCAAGCTGGACATACATGGGCCCTGATGGGAGACATCCATGAGTACTGAGGGAGCTGGCAGATGCCAGTGGGAGGCTACTCTCCATAATCTTTGATTTATCATGGCAACTGGGAGTATGTCCAAAGATTGGAGGAACGCAAATGTCATTCCTACCTTCGAGAAGGTTAAGAATGAGGAGCCAGGGAACTACAGGCCAATCAGCTTCACCTTGATCCCTGGGAAGATGATGGAGCAGCTAACCCTGGAAACCACTTCCAGCCATGTGAAGGACAAGAAAATCATCAGAATGGCTTCCCCAGGGGGAAGACAGATGATACACTAATCCATACCAGCAAAAATCCATGTAAAATATACACAAAAAAATAAACACAAGCAGCTTGTCCCTTCCCCCGCCCCCCCCCCCAGCCACGATAACCCCATAAATGAAAATAAAAACCCTGCAAAGACAAGTAGATCATTGGAGAAACTTGCCTAAAGTGTGGTGGTTTTCCACATTGGAATCTTTAAATTCTGATCAGATGTTATTACAAAATTCTGGATAGATATCATGTAAGATTGGATCTGCTTCAGAGATTATTTTATAAAGTCCTATAAAGGCAGGAATTCAGACTAATTAAACTCATAAACCTGTATAATCTTCGGTTACTGCTATGATTTTGCAATTTATTTGATTGATCTTCTTAATGCAAAATTCCAATAATAGGGGTGGCTGAAGCAAGCTCTTAATCTGTATTGTTCAGCCTGGAGAAGGCTCCGGGGAGACCTCACAGCAGCCTTCCAGGACCTGAAGGCGCCCTACAGGAAAGCTGGAGAGGGGCTTTTACAAGGGCATGGAGTGACAGGACGAGGGGGAATGGGTTCAAACTAAAGAAAGGTAGATTTAGATTAGACATTAGAAGGAAATTCTTTCCTGGGAGGGTGGTGAGACACTGGCACAGGTTGCCCAGAGAAGTTGTGGCTGCCCCCTCCCTGGCAGTGTTCAAGGCCAGGTTGGATGGGGCTTTGAGCAGACTGGTCTGGTGGGAGGTGTCCCTGCCCAGGGCAAGGGGGTTGGAACTGGATGATCTTTAAGGTCCCTTCCAACTCAAACCATTCTGTGATTCTACGTAATTGGTTCACCTTTATCTAATGGATGAACTTTATTTTGACTTTTTTCTCTGAGAAAATTCTAGTTTCTCTGCATATTTAAATACTTTTTAAAGTAGTAGTTTTATCTGCAGGCTTTGCCAATGGTTCCCCCACCAAGTTTGCAATAGTCCATTTCTGGAAAAGCTTGAACCTGAATTTTTTTATTACAGTAACTATGGACTAACACATTGTAAGACAGAATGACTGTTAACATTATTAGTTCTGATCTCCCATCAGTTTTAGCTTGCTCTACTGGCTTGGTTACATTACAGACACTTCCCCTTTCCACTTCAACCCTCTAACATTTTCAGAGGCTGTTTTGGTTTTTAGATACTACAAGACTGTAAGCTTTCAGAACAGGAAAGAGTGAAAAAAACCAAACCTTTCTCATTAGTCTTTGCAACTGATTTGAAAATGGATTTGATTAGTATCAGACAGAAGTCTGCAAATAACTAACATAGTTTCAGCCATTAATTTTTTAAAAGTACAAAAATTCTAGACATTTGACAAATTTTTTTAAAGAGGTGCTTCAAGTTGACAACAAATATCACAGATCAAAGCTGAGGCGCCCACTTTTTAAATGTTGTTTAAAATACAGAAGTAACAACATGAAGGGTCCAGCTGTTACACCAGAACTCATTTAGAAATTATCTGGACTAAACTGTTTTTATTCCATGAAAAGGCTGAAGAATACTGCTGTGTTTCTGCAAAAGAGATATATTTGAACAGCTCAGACAACACTAAGATTTAAAAAGCAAGGTTCAGTGTGATAAAGTTATGGTGATAAACTAGCAGGATGAGAGGGGGCTGCTACATTTTACTGGGAAAAACCTTTTGAAGTCAATGATAATCACCCCTTAATTTCAAGGAGAATGGGACTTCATCTCTGATATAGATCTAAACCCCTAATTTAATGATCAATATCTACACTCATAAGAGAAAAATGTAAGAACTTGAAGGTGTGCCTACTGAATTCTTACTGCTCTTTGCCTCTATGCAACTCCAACCCACAGTCCTAAATACTGATGATGCATGTGCATTTTGTTTTGAAAATCACTGCAGAGTAGTGAAAACATTTTCTTTTTTTAACAAAAATAATTACAGGTGAATGATTTTAAACACTGTTTGCTGTAATAAACCTATTGAAACAAAAGAGGCACTTCTAAATTACTGAAGTTCCTACTGATATCAGCTATTAGTAATTACGAACTCCACCCCCTCAACTTTTCCATCTTTAAACAGCAATGATTAAATCTGGTTTTAAAGTGGAGAAATTATATTAGAAAAACAACTCTCAGTGTTGCAATTAAAACAGAGTTCTTAAGATGATAAAATAAATTTGCTAATAGCTTTATCCATTGATTCAAGATGCACACAGTAGGTGTAAAAGATACAAGGATCCTTTTGTATAATCTCTTTAAAAGAGGAATCTATAACATTTTACTGTCCCATATTGCCAAATCTACAGAGTTACTACATTTCTCTGTAGAATGCACTTGGACAAGACAATAAAAAAGACATGTATTTTAAAATAAAAGGAAGAGAGATAATTTTGCTAATAGCTCTAAATTAACAATAAGCACTGATAAAATATTATTAAGTTTATATTGGAGACTGCCCTGTCACAATTAAATAAAATACCTTTTCTCTCCATAAAAATTTGAAATCTACAATTGAACCATCTTTCTGTTACTCTGTATTGAAATGTTAAACAAATGAACTTTTTTTCTGGTATGATAAATAAAACATATTAAAAATTTCAAGAGATTTAACTTTTTTTTTTAATTCTTCAGAAGCTATCTGCCTATGTCCAGCAATGGAACTTCTACTGGAAACACATTGTACTCAAACTAACAAGGCAACATGCCCGTTTTGATTGTATCACTCACTTACCAGTCCACGTTAGTCTTTTTTTCCTTTCTAATCACATTTCTCCACCATAGGTGTTTTTTTGTGTTGCAGAGAGTTCAGTTGATAACGAAGACTGTTTTAGATTTTCATAGTAAAATTAAGGATGCAGATATATCCAAGAATTATAACTGCATTATAAAGCAAAATGGTAACTTTCAGCTAATTAAATTACATATCAGATTGCCTACTTTATCTCATAAAACTGCATAAATATACGTCAAACATATCTGAAGTAAAAGGACATGGCCTTTACAAAGTGATAATCTTTCAGCTGGGCTTAAAGAATAAGAAATTGAAATTGTGATACTTTGATATGAAGAAAACAAAAAAACCTTATTAAACTATTAGGTAGCTGTGCTCAGAATAGAACAGGCACCAGTATTGAAGACTTTATTAACATAAACAAAATCTTATTATACCTACCTTTTGCAGAAGCTTATTTTAGTATTTCAAAAATTTCTTCTAATTATGCTGAATAAGAACAGAAGTAAAACTAGACAACCACAGATAAATAAATTCTTCACCAATGAACTGGTAAGAAAAATGTGTAGAGATACCAGGACACTAAAACAGATGCAAAAACCTGTTAGACAGATACTTAAAGCACCATTTTCTATGCACTTGGGGTTTTGTTTGGGTATCTTCTATGAATGACTGGAGCATCCAACTTTACAGCAACTCTGTAGAGGAAGGAACTCTATTGGAAATTCTCTGTTTGGAGTTGCTGCCAACAGGGGCCAGACCACCTCCACAGCAGCTCCCAGTGGGGACAGAAACCTGGCTTTCTATACTCCTTTTCATTGCAGTACAATGGACTTATTTCAGAGCTGCTTTCCCCTTGAGCATAAAAATTAAAAAGCAATAAACATAAAAAGGACAGAATTCCTACCTACCACCTGAACTGGGGGCTTATTTCTGCAACCTCTTCATAATTAAGCATACAATATTTCAACACCTCTTTGCAGCTCTCCACTCCAGAGAAGAAATTTATTTATTTTTTAAAATGAGGAGAGAAGATTTATATCATCACTGAACTCAATATTACATCTATTGTACGCTCTAAAACTAAATTAAGAAGCTGTTCAGAGGCCATACATGCAGCAGTCCATTTCAATCTATTAGTCTGGCTAAATGCCTTCATACATCCAGTGAAGGGAGTCATCATCATCAATCTGCCAGTTTTAGTGACCAGTCAACTACATGTTGATGCATGCACCGAGGAAACACGAGCGTTTCTTCCCTGCTGTTGTACTCCTAAACATAAGAATGAAGTGAGACTTGCTGGGGAGCGTATAAAATGATGATTTAGCTGCTTAGTGTAAATTACTGTTAGAACCACCACTTTATTTATAACCTTAGTTCAAAGGCATAATATAAGTTTGGAGCCCAGTTCCATTATCAAGCAAGGTAAGAGAAGTAAGAGTTAACTTTTTTTGCCCAGTAAGTTAATGACATCATTGTTACCCAGAGTCTTGCTCTCATTTAAACTGTTAAACAAAAAAATGCAGGCTTTGAAGTTGTTTTTTCTGTATATATTTATAAAAAGTTGCTTTATATATTAGTTACAAGAACTTCTACTTTTGTGAAACAAAGTACCAATGACTGGTGGAATTTTGTGATGTGTAGAGGCAGCCTTATGGGAATACTGCATCTTTCAGAGATGCACAAGGGCTTAGTGGTCTCATTTAGCTACCTATGTGCCCCTGCAGAAGCCCTGCTGGCAATAAAACACTCTGGTGGCAAACAGCTAATTCATTAATTAACCACAGTATTTGCCGGAAAGGAAAGCACTAAACAACACTGCACAGAAAGTGCAATTGCGGTTGTTCCAGGTCCCAGTCTGCAGTATGTGCGGCAGAGGCAAGCAATGCCTATGCTGTTTCTAATTATTCCAATTATCATGGCACACTATGAAAACTTGATTAATAACACTGAAGATATTGTTGTGGCAATTAGCCATATGGTTGTGGGACTTTATTCTGTCACGATTTAGCCATTAGCATCTACTTATGTTTGTCAGAACAGAGCATCCGTGACAAGTTGGAGTTCCGCTCACCTTGCCGAGTCCCTGGTGAGCAACACCAGAGAAATGTTTATTCCTGGGAGCTCCACGCTTGAGTAAATTTTTCATGTGGCATCCGGTCTGACCGGGGACAAATGTCAAGTAGCTTATGCGACGACCCATCAAGCCAGGTTCTGTCTGCAAAAGGTACCTTGTGAATGGCCTGTCAAGGCAGACTTCTTTCAGGGAGGATTTCACCAGTGAAATTAGTGTCAAATGTCTTGTATTCAATGTTTTCAACAGTTAACCATTCAGACAGCATGCACCTACCCTTATTTAGACATGATGAAATGCTCTATTATGATTTTATACACCTATGAGTTACATATTACTGTGTGATTGAAATGTATATCTCCGAGTAGAGGGACCACGGGGCAGTACTACTGTCAGGTTGGTCAGCTGAACTGACAACTACATGAGCTGGCAAATTTTTCTGAGCCATCTTTTTAAATCACAAAGTATATCTTAAAAAACGAGCCTATTTTAATCCTTCATTCTTTTAATTTTGTGGTCAGAATAACTGCTCACCTCTAGAAGTTCATCTCTAAGAAAAAAAGGAAAAGCTTTAAAAAATTAATTAGTACCGGAAGGCTGCCTATTTTTCCTCCCAAAAGCATAGCAGTAGTCTTACCACTTCCCTAACATTTCTTGCAAATCAGCTAACGCAAATGTGTTTATATTGGCATGTCACTCAAAATCAAAATGTTTGCAATCAAAGACAACTACAAACTTGACTAGTTGTCCACAGTTAGCAATCAACAAGTTAGTCCTTATTGAAAGGAGTAGAAAGCACTAAAGCATTAGCATCTTGCTGCTCAGGGATGCCATATATACAACCGATGAAAGTGTGTTTACCTGTTTAGGACATGAGACGTGGAATCAATAACCCAAGTTTGTGGAAATAACAGCAAAATGACACTATGTAAGAAGTTTTTAAGAAACACAGAACTTTAAGAAAACCCACAGTACTGCAGAAATTCACCAGCTACTGTTAAAAAGAACAATAAGAACTGCTATTTTTAATCTATTTTTCCAATACATCTACCTCTACCCTAATGGTAGTTTTCCTTTTATAGTCACAGTCTTCCATCTGTATAGATCTTTCACACACTGTGAAGAGACAGATACATTGTTTAAAGACATAAAAGTAATTGTAAAGAAATAAAAATAGAGGACTCTGAGCAGCTGTAATATTTTTAATTAAATTTAACTCGTTAATTAAAGACAAGAATTTTAGTTGACAATACGTCTGAGCATAAAACTTGCTGACAAAAATCCATGTAAGAAAACAAGAATGATGTGCACACCTTACACAGCTCACTACTAATAGGAATGCATCAGCAAAATAAAGTTAGCAAAAGGGAGGGACTGGATCTGCTTCTCATCAGACATACCGACTTTCAATGGAGAGCAGCTGAAAAAAAATCAGTAAAACCTTTTTTCCATTTATGCCCTTTTGATTGAGGTGATCAAGGTTGTTTTTAAGTAAGTGTTTGTGGAAAATTATACACTGACCGTCCTAGAAATCCCATCTGTGCACATAGACACTCATATGTGGAGGGGGATCGGGTGTAAAGGATATAAATAATTCAAAGAGGAAAACAAGGAGAAAAATATACATTATGCAGGAAAGCAGGAAGATATGAAGGATAGACAAGAGGGATAAGATGATTTAGCTGGAAGGAAAGTATGAGTGAGGATTTTTTTCCTAGGAGCTGCGGAGAACAAGATGGATGACCTAAGGGGTAATCTGTCTGCAATGTGGGTGCTGGGCTCAGTCCTAAGCCTGTATAATGCATTCAGCTTTCTACTTATCCGTAGCGGGTACTAGGAGGAGGTGAAAGCAGCAGCACACGGCCTTGCTCAACTGATTCTTCTTTCCAAAGGGGTCTCCAGGACTCTTCCCCTGCCCACTACATAGCTTTTGAGATAGAGAGAAGACCCTGCAGCTGGAGACGTAACCCTGCAGAGGGAGCAGGACCACTGTTTTCTTGGACTGCATTCTGCTCTTTGCCATACTGGAAATGTGCTTTCTACTCTGCAGGCCATTGCAAGGATACAATTGTGATTACAATGAAATGAATAATGAGATTGCAGACTATATGGTCTGACGGTTAAGATGATGTATCTGTTTTTCACTTGTCATCCAGCCACAAATTTTGGACTTGGCATAGTTGAATATATGCTATATTTTCTATTAGTACTGATACTCAATATTTAGTCTAATCTAGGAGGATGAAAGAGGAGTTAAAAACTATGCTATCCACATCCAAGGTCAAATTATACTCATGCCTGAAACATGGACAGATCACAGAATCACA
>VZRW01001432.1:0-90127 GCA_013398125.1 Aegotheles bennettii
GTGAGGCGAGGGTCAGTCTCTTCAGCCGTGCCCATAACGAAAGGACGAGACGAAATGGCTTGAAACTGCAGCAGGGGAGATTCAAATTGGACAGTGAGCATGAGGTGGTGGAGTTCAAGATCCTTAGGGCAGCAAGAAGGACACAGGGCAAGCTCGCTACCCTGGACTTCAGGAGAGTTAACTTTGGCCTCTTCAGGCATTTGCTTGGTAGAGTATCATGAGATAAAGCCTTGAAAGGAAAATGGGCCCAAGAAAGCTGGTTAATATTCAAGGATCCCCTCCTCCAAGGTCAGGAGTGCTGCATCTCAACAAAGAGGAAGTCAGGCAAAAATACCAGGAGGATTGCATGGATGAGCAAGGAGCTCTTGGACAAACTCAAACATAAAAAGAAGCCTACAGATGATGGAAGCAAGGACAGGTAGCCTGGGAGGAATATAGAGAAGTTGTCCGAGCAGCCAGGGATCAAGTTAGGGAAGCTAAAACACTGATAGAATTAAATCTGGCCAGGGACAACAAGGGCAACAAGAGTAACTTCTGTAGGTATGTCAGTGATAAAAGGGAGACTAGGTAAAATATGGGCCCTTTCTGGAAGGAAATGGGAGACCTGGTTACCTGGGATATGGAGAAGGCTGAGGTATTCAATGACTTTTTTGCCTCAGTCTTCTCTAGTCAAGTGCTCAAGCCACACCGTCCAAGTCACAGAAAAAGAACACCTCTCCTGTGAAGACAGGCTGAGAGAGTTGTGGTTGTTCAGCCTGGAGAAGAGAAGGCTCTGGGGAGAACTTACAGCGGCCTTTCAGTACCTAAAGGGGATTCATGGAAGAGCTGGAGAGGGACTTTTTACAAGGACATGTAGTGATAGGATGAGGGGTACTGGTTTCAAACTGAAATAGAGTATATTTAAATTGGATATTAAGAGGAAATTCTTTCCTGGGAGAGTGGTGAGACACTGGAACAGGTTGCCCAGAGAAGTTGTGGATGGTCCCTCCTGGAAGTGCTGAAGGCCAGGTTGAGCAAGGTTTTGAGCAACCTGATCTAGTAGAAGGAGTCCCTGTATATGTCAGAGGGGTTGGAACTAGATGATCTTTAAGGTCCCTTCCAAACCAAACCATTCTATGATTCTATGAAACATCCACAATGCAGCACTTAGAAGGGTTCTCAAGAAAGATTTGATAAAATAAACTTTACCAAATATAAAAAAAATAATTCTATAATCTTTTGAAATGCTGCTGAACAAGTTTTCATATTGCCTCTCGGCTATAACAAATACTTGCCTTGATAAAGTTTAGCTACCCTGTCTATTTAGATAGGTGCCATGAAAGCTTGATGTAATCCTTTTTCATTTAACAACAAGGAATGTTCATCAATGCAACTTGGAACTAAGTTTTTCACTATGATCCTTTGGTTTCACTTCGTTCACACAACCCAGGCTCTATCAAAATGGATTAACTTTTAAAACCATGGAAGAAGGATACATTTTTTTAAATAGAATAGTTAAAGGAATTTTATTACTTTTTAAGAATCCAGTTTTTGTAACCACTACTCTCCTAGTCTTTAGGCAGAAATTAGAAGCTAGAATAAGTATCACAGATTAAAAGTAAATATATGAAAATACTACCTACTATTGAGCCTTAACTACCATTTTTGCAGTAAAAGAAAGATAGAAAGATGTAGTATGCAAAGTAGTCAATCACATCCATAGATTCTAAGTACAAAATACACCTGTCATTGTATTTATTTCTTTTTTTCAATCTTCTAATGATACAGTTTGCAAGAACCTTACAAACAGTATGTTACTGATGTAATATTTGTAATAATTAAAGTTTTATTAAATCACTATTAATTTATTTTAAATTTTTGTTAATGTAATTCTTTCACGTGTACTATGCAGACCTCATGTAACAATTTTTACAGTTTAATATTACTGTTAGTCTGACCACTCTTGACTTGTTAGTATTTTTTTACCACTCACTTTTTATTATATCTGAATTTCAGTTCTTGTTATACAACACAACCGGTATTTGAATCTCCATGAAGATCCAACCCTTCTAGTTCAAACCACAAAACTCAGACAATTTCTCCAATTGGTGGAAGTTGGGCAGTGCTTTGTATTACAGGAATTTCTGAGTTTACCATGTAAAAAATAATTATAAAACAACCTTATAAAATCATATTGTTATATTGAACTCCCTGATAAATTTTGTAGTTTTTTGGTTAATTTTTTTCTGAAGTCTATTCCTTTTCATATTTCACTTTGTAAGTTTCTGACTTACGCAGAGTTTTTTGTTGGTTTTTTTTTTCCCTGCAATTTGTATAGTTTTTCTATGAGTAAGTCAGTGGTCACAGAAAGCACTGAGAATATAGTTACAGATTCTTTTTTTTAGGTTTATATTACTATTTGTTTAGGATTTGTTTACATTTTAAAAAGTCAAACATTTTCAGTATAAATCCTGCAGAAAATATTCAAGAAAATCTATACATATTGGCACCAATATATAAGTA
The DNA here is from genome assembly GCA_013398125.1 of Aegotheles bennettii. Taxonomy (NCBI): domain Eukaryota; kingdom Metazoa; phylum Chordata; class Aves; order Caprimulgiformes; family Aegothelidae; genus Aegotheles; species Aegotheles bennettii. The sequence continues at coordinate 2,503 of VZRW01001432.1, forward strand.
GTAATATTTCAGTCTATAACTCAAAGTCATATCTTTAAAGTTAAGAAACCCCTGCTCATACAGTAAATAATTTGGATCAGTTTTTCTAAAATTTAATTTATTACTGCAGGTTAGAGATTGCTTCAGGATTCCTGGCCTCATGAAGTAGAGATATAGCTAAATCACTTTGGCAGCAAAAGGGCAAAATCTCTGGATATGAATAAAATTAAAAGCTTTACTAATGGTAGATGTAACTGAACTCTGCAGGTCTTCTCAAAAAATCCTGTGTCAATATCATGTATCTTTAAAACTGCTGTGTTTCAGTGAAGTTAATTACAATTTTTGACATAGGAAAAAATGATTGCAAGCTATTTAGCAAAAAAATAATAATCAGGTGTAACTATAAAAACAGCTATCAAACAAATGTACTTGATAGCAGGGAGCAGTAAACTTCCTCAAAAAGAAGTGGTTGGGAAGATAACCAGATCAAAGTATTTTCAATAGATTCCTTATGGAGGATACATCTTGTAATTGAGCAACATATATCAGCTTTATCTGATTCCACTATTTCTTCAAAAATAACTATGTTTTCTACTTGTATTGAATTCTAGATTTTATTTTTTTCATTATAAATGTGCTACTCCATAATTTAGCCCAAAAATGAGAAAGAAGGAGTAATGATTTATGTAGACATTCAAAGCCGTAAAAAAATATAGTTTATATTTTAATTCTATTTTAAAATTTAAAATAAAAGAGCAAAAATCTGTCAGAAACATCTGTACAGCTAACAAGAAAACAACAAAATAATTTTCTGGTGCAATAAGGCTTGTATTAGTTTCAGTGTGATAAAGTACACATCAGCTTTACAGTTATATTTTCATTCTGTACAAATAGAAAAGAAAGACAACTTACAATGTTCTAATTTGATTGAGGAAAATTAGGTTTTGTTAACTGATTTACATTTTATACAAGCGATATTCAGTGACGAGTGGTGTTCCTTGGGGGTCAGTATTTGAACTGGTGCTCTTTAACATCTTTGTTGGTGACATTAACGGTGGGATCGAGTACATCCTCAGAAGGTTTGCTATCAACATTAATCTGTGTGGTGCAGTTGACACACTGGAGGGAAGGGATGGGATGCCATCTAGAGGGACCTTGACAGGATGGAAAGGTGGGCCCGTGCAAGCCACATGAAATTCAAGGCTAAATGCAAGGTCCTGCACCTGCGTCGGGGTGATCCCTAGCACAAATACAGGATGAGTGAAGAATGAACTGAGAACAGCCCTGAGGAGAAGGACTTGGGGGTGTTGGTAGATGAGAAGCTCAACATGAGCCAGCAATGTGCGCTTATAGCTCTGAAAGCCAACAGTATCCTATGCTGCATCAAAAAAACAAACGTGACCAGCAGATCAAGGGATGTGATTCTCCCCCCCTATTCCACTCTTGTGAGACCCCACCTAGAGTACTGTGTCCAGTTCTGGAATCCCCAACATAAGAAGGACATGAAGATGTTGGAGCGAGTCCAGAGGAGGGCCACAAGGATGATCGGGGGGCTGGAGCACCTCTCCTGTGAACACAGGCTGAGAGAGTTGGGGTTGTTCAGCCTAGAGAAGAGAAGGCTCTGGGGAGACCTTACAGCAGCCTTCCAGTAACTGAAGGTGACCTATAGGAAAAGTGGTGAGAGACTTTTTACAAGGGCAGGTAGTGATAAGACAAGGGGGAACAGTTTAAACCTGAAAGGGGGAAGATTTTGATTGGATATTAGGTAGAAACTCTTTCCTGTGAGGGTGGTGAGACACTGGAACAGGTTGTCCAGGGGAGCTGTGGATGGTCCCTCCCCGGAAATGTTCAAGGCCAGGTTGGATGGGATTTTGAGCAACCTGGTTTAGTGGAATGTGTCTGTGGCCATGGTACAGGGATTGGAACTAGATAATCAGATTCTATGACTCTGTAAATAAGAATAATTTCACAAGTTCAGATAATTAGTTTTATTGTTATATTTGGGATTTTTATGAAGCAAAAGACTGAGGTTTTAATTTTCATAAAACAAAATCTGAAATTCTAAAATTTGAGATTAAATTTTTTCACTTTCAAAGCTAGGTCAAGTCTCAGTCCAAAGTCTGTTTTTTAGAGCACTGTAATACACCATACGGTTGGGACATAAGAGAGTGAGTAGAGAACTTTCAGCTAATACTTCTCTAAGTAATCTTTGACTCAGTTAACCAGTTATCTGAAAGCTTTTCTGATTTACAGTAGAAGAGAGTCTGGCCCTCAGACAGGGTGACTAATGGAAAAGGTAAATACAAAATATGCCTCAAAATTTATATTCTCTATTTCTCTTCTTATGATGTTAAAGGCCATAAATTTGGGTTCTAAAACAAGATACTGAAGAATAAAAATGCAGTGTAAAAGGCTAGAAACTGACTTTTCATTTTGAAAAATTTTAATGGAATATTTACACTTCATTGTTTCAAGTCATTTCAAAGACCTTTTTATTCACAGTATTTAAACAAACGGAATGAGAATAAAGGAAAGGAAACAACTGTTGACAAGTTCTCTAAGTAGCTGAGAAAGATCCTGCCATCTGCCACAGTTGCTGAAAAAGTGATTTGATTCAGGAGTGTTAAGAATTCTGCTTTGATATCTGTGTTTGCACAATTTGAATATATTTTTTAAATTTTGAATGTAGAGTTCAAGCTGTGTGTCTTCAGTTAAAGATTTAAACCATGCTTCAAAAACATAAATGATAAAATTTTTCTTTTCCTTTATTAGTTGTCTAGAAGCACCAATATTTAAAATTCAGCAAATATAACCTGCTGTTTGGGGTATTTTTTGGTTGTTTTTTGTGTATTGTTTTGGGTTTTTTTGTAATCTTTGGTCATAAAAAACAGCACTTGTTCTTTTTTCCTCGTTTCCTTTTTTAAAATTATATTTTAAAGGGAAAATTTCCAAGTTTTTATTTTATGTCCTTTTCTAGAATGTAAAAAATATACAACATTTAACACTCTTGTGACTCACCACTGAAATCTTTTGAACAGAAGATTTCTGAAATCTCTGTCCTCTGAGAGTAGTTCATTCAGGATCCACTCAGGCAAAATATGGTTGTAATTCTATTAAGTTTGATGGGGCATCAATGATCTGCACCATCTTCAAACCACCTACTGCTGCTTTAATTGCTTTGGCAGGATTGGTAAGTCAATTAACATTGTCTCAACAAAACTAAAGTCTTGCAGTTTGCTATTATATCCACATCATGATTTATGTTCTATTATTATCAAAGGAAAACATTGCAAAAATAAAGATGAAGAATAAAATGTGCATATTTTCTTATTTCGATATTCTCATGCCTTAGTTCCATTTAGCTAATTAATAATATATCTATAATATGAATTATTTCTGCACTTTTAACATGTACTCTGTCAGTAAGCATGTTTAGAAAGCCAAGATTAACTGCACATCATAGTATGCAGGTACTTTACCATATATAACGGATTTGTTAACACAGCTCCCATTAAAAGCTGGAAGTTATTTTGCAGAACAGAGAAGTGATTCTTTGGTCTTTTACATCAGAGCAGGAGACTAAACAGTAATCTCCTTGTCCACATGTATTTTCCTAAAGTCAATTAAAAGCCTGGTGAGTTGACCAGTGAGAGATACAAAGTCCAAAATACTGGTAAATACAAAATTTGTCTAATGTAAACATTAGACAATTAGGTTACAACACTGTATGCAAGTGCAAGTGCACTGTCACTTGCGCTAGATTGGTGATCTTTGGCACAGGATCATTAACAGCATGTTACTGATGAATGAATATGCCTAGTAACAGTGTAATCAATCTAGTGAAGAGTACTTGTTGTTCCTTAACTGAATCTTATAGTTTGCAAAATTATACATATTATTTGAATGTCAAGACTTTGACAATGGTAATAGGACAAGCCCAGATGGTAGATTTACAAATTAAGAATACTGATTTTAATATTCAATTATCACCTGTTAAGAAATGATGAAGTAAAGCAGTACATTTAATCATAACAATCAATATGACTGCTACTTCCATTAGGGTACATTAAAAGCTCCCAACCACAACAACAAATTGACTTGTTTGTGTGCTTCTTACTGATACGATCTTAGACACATCCAATCCCTTACTCTCCTGAAGGAAATACAAAAAAGGCATGGAAGCCAAGCAAAGGTGGAAGCTGCAAATGCAAGTTATCATTTTGAACCAAACCACATTGAGTAGAAACAGTATTTGTTTCTTTTTTTTTTCTTTAATAGAAATGAAAACGTTAAAAGCATCTTTTGTTTCAAAGGATACATTCTATTCAATCTGTTAAGAAATTCTATCTTATACAAGAAAAGCAGAGGAAATGTAAGACTAGATTCAGAAATCTACTGGTGATTGCTCTGTCATTCAGTCGTATATGTCTAAGAACTTACCCAGAAAGTAGAACATCTAATATTTTTTTGTTTGTTTTTGTTGGATCTGAACTTTTTAAATTACCTTCCTTTCCAAGCATACTTAATACACCCATTTTGGATTACCTAGGGATAAAGCCTGGTGGGTTAAATTGCATATAAAAATTTTAAACTTTAATGGATCAGATGAAATAGAGAATCATTCAAACACCTGCTTGATTTTCTAATACATTGGTTATTTAAGAATTACCTGCATAGCAGAGCAGTTGCTCAGAGTCAGCACCCCCAAAAAACACATGAACAGATGCACACAAAATATAAGTTTAGTAGCTTATAAGCTATATATAAGCTTAACAGTAAAATAAAATTCATCTACTGTGCTGCACATTGTCCTCGAGCAGTTCAAACACAACTCCTGAGCTGGAGCAATGTGTAATCAGCAAAGAAGTTTCTTTTGGCAGGGGGTTGTTAGACTGGCTGAGTACTTAGTTGTGGAAAACAGCGAATTAACAGGTACTGTTGAGGCTGATAAAGTTTTGTTGCAGTTGGGCTGAGCTGTATACCCACTCTGGCTGATGTTTTAGTGTCTGAAAACTGTTCTCACTTTTCTCCAAGATGCATTGTTATCAGCTATGTAAAGATTTATATCAAGGGAATGGTTAGGCATGTCAGATAACATAAGAAAATATGATCTCCTTTCCTAGAATTTACATTTCTCCCTTTCTTATATTGAGTCCTTAAACAATCATGACTGCAGTAATATTAATACTGATATAGTATATCTAATGTCTAGTTAATAGTAACACATGACTTTGATGAATGTTGATAATATGGAGAAACACAGAGACAATGCTATTTCACATTTTTATTTTATGTATTTTATAATTCTGAAGTTATGCATAATTAAACCATTATAACATATGATCTGTACCTTGTCAGTATTTCATTTCACTTAGATTTCTTCTAGAGTCTCTGAAGCACACATTTTCTAGAGTAGCTTATGTAAAAGAAACGTTTTTCTTGGAAAGTTTACCTTGCGTGCTTCCATCTGAGTAGCTGAAGTTTGCAGACTTTGCTGCTGGGCTATGCTCAAACTTTCAAACAACAAAATTATCAGGTACAAACTGTGTTTGTCATAACACCTTAAAAGTATAGAAGAAGCTATTATCAGAATGAGAAAATGAGTGATTTATGATGTTGTAAGAATGTTGAGATGGCATGTCAAGTGGTTGAGCTCTTTTCTTTTTTCATACATATCTGTGTTTGAATGTTTTGAAAGAATGAGGTTATTTCTGTCAACAGGTAATAGTGATTGACTACCAGTAGCTGTAAAGGTAAATTAAAAGTATTCAGTAACTATGTTTTGACATGAATATTCTCTTGATTACTGTTTGAAGTAAGAGGATCAAGTAAGAGGATCAAGTAAGAGGAACAAGTGATCCAAATTCCTAGAACTATTTTTACACATCTGAACCACTTATTAGCTGAAAGGAAGTACTTCCATTTCACCTCCTTGGAATGACAAAGCATATAATGGAAGTTTATATGTATCACTAGGAAAGAAAAATGAGCCAAGTGAAAATTAATTTATCTTGAAATTCTGGAAATGGGGAATCGTAAGAACCATATTAGCTAGAATATTTTCAGGAACCTAGAAAAGAAAACTCCCCTGAGTCTTACAGGTTAAGTTCACCTTATTCTGGAATGACTTGAGCATGTGTACATGTCACTGAACCCAGACCCCTGATAATGGAAGCAACAATATTGTAAATTGATTCCCCTTTCTAATAAAAATAACAATATATTTTTCCCCGACTTATTCTACTGTCTTACTACACCACAACTTGGGCAGTTTGAAGGCTAAAAATGTCTGGTTTTTCTCCTGAATTTATTTCTGGAACATTTGTATAAATTTGTTCTTGTGCCAACTTTGCACTCTAGCTATGTGATGTATTTATGAGAAATCATAACTTCATATAGCCTTCATTTCACTAGCATAAGTAAATAAATCTGGTTTAGTGTTTTTCTCTCAATTAGGTTAATTTCATGATCATTCCTTTTCTGCACCTGAATAAATCTGTTAAAAACAAAGACCCATAATGTATACAACAAAGAATTGTCCATATTCCTAGTCTGAGTAATCTAATATAATTTCCTCATATGATAAAACTGTAAAACACAACATTCAGAATCATAATTCAGAATACTGTTAACATACTCTGAAATTTCTTTCTTTTAATTGCATAGGCAGACTTTTGTTATAATGATGATATTTCAATTAGAAACCTAAAAGTAGGTCATAGCAAAACTTCCCAATATTCCAGATGAAGTCTCCACTCTCTCCACTTCGGCCCAACTCCTTGCCTATTACAAGTACATGACCTGACCAGCCCTACAGAACCCAATAACTTTTTCATGTCTCATTACATTGATAGTTGATGAATTAATACAGACAGGATTTTGTCTTCCTTTGCCCTTTCCAACTCAGAATCACCACGCATATAGACTGTTATTATTAGCAGTCATGCACTTTATACTAATATAGTAAATTTTAATTTCTGTTCCCAGAGACCAGCTCTTCTGATTCTCTTTATCAGCGATGCTTTCCATTTCTTTGGGCTAGGCAAATATTATTAACAATTTGTTACCTTTTTATTCTTATTAGTGAGATCCCTAGAATTTGCTTTTCAGCCTGGTGTTTTCCCTTTGAATACTATTATTCCCTATCTATGATGAAACACCATACAACTGCAGCCCTCATTCTTCAATTTCAGAATAATTGTTTGTGTGGCTCTGCATTAAATACTTTGCATCACATCTCTCTGGTTCTAGAGGAAATAGCCAGTGCTCTTCTCAGAAAAGCAAAGTTAGATGAGCACTACATTCAGAAGCAGGATGAGCACTTAATTGTTGAGAATGTTATAGGTCATGTATGTGAAGTAGCTCCAAAAATTGCTTCTGATATATATCTGCATGTTTATTCTTTGAATTTGGCTTTTTTGTGTGTGTGAACATGAACTGAAACATCATGTCCCATATAGTACTTTCTTTCTTAATCTGAATTTCACATAAATAGAATGTGTTAAATGTTATTCTTGATTAAATGTGATTTGTTGGAAAATCAGTGTAAACACGAGAATTTTTCAGGTTTCACTACAGAACATCTCCCAAATATACAGTAACTAAACTATGCTAAGTACTCTTTTTGCATTTGAGATAGATTATCGATAAAAATGTTTATACAAATATTACACTAGAGCCCATACGTCACTTTTATGACCTGATCCACACTAATCTCACTGCAAAAACTGTTAATCCAGTTACTTGCCTTTTGAGGATTTTAAAATGCAAGAGCTTGTTACTTATTACTTAATTTAGGACATGATAAAAATTCTCCATATGAGAAAAGCTGCTGCTTTTGTATTGTTGACTCTGACGATATTATATAATTCACAGAATCACAGAATCACAGAATTCTAGGGTTGGAAGGGACCTCGAAGGATCATCTAGTCCAACCCCCCTGCCAGAGCAGGGTCACCTAGAGTACATCACACAGGAACGCATCCAGGCGGGTTTTGAACGTCTCCAGGGAAGGAGACTCCACAACCTCTCTGGGCAGCCTGTTCCAGTGCTCCGTCACTCGCACAGTGAAAAAGTTTTTCCTGATATTCACATGGAACCTCCTATGCTCCAGTTTACAACCATTGCCCCTTGTCCTATCATTGGTCGTCACTGTAAAAAGCTTGGCTCTATCGTCCTGACCTTCACCCTTTACATATTTGAAAGATGTTTAAAAAAACAACCTCTCAATTATGGAACAGTGTCAATTTCACTGAGTTGTGTATAGTGCTCCATATAACAGTGTGTTAACAGGTACAGTCTCTGAGTGACAGTTCTTCAGGAAATGTAGGTAGAATTACTTTTCTGAAAGAAAATAATAAAGACAAGAAAAAAAAAGATTTTGACATCTTTTCTGTGTTTTCCTGCTATTTCTGACTCCTTCAGTAAATTATTCTAAAATATCTTAATTTTACATTTTTTGTTTGAATATAAAGTATTTTTCTATTTTATTTATTTTAAAGTACTAAAAAGTATTATTATTTTAAGATATTTTAAGAAATAAAATAATTATAAACCTTGGTTTTAATTTTTGCCCCCAAAGTCTCATTCCCAACCCCTACTCTGTTTTCCTATTATCAGAAAATTTAGGTAATTTTTTTTCATAAATGTACAGCAAGTGTACTTTTGGTATGACATCTAACAATGCAATGTAGTTTAACAAGGATGGCAAAACTATCTCTGAGAACAGATTTTACATGCTCTTTTCCAAAGGGACTTCTTGTTTCAGTAGATAGAGGTATTTTTCTTAGAGAGAGAGCAGAACCACTAGCTGGAATGTTGCTTTCATACAAATATTATGTGAATATTGTGAATCTCAATGACAAAACAACAGGAATAAAGTGTTTTAAAGATTTGATGATCAGATTTCTAAAGATTTGAGAATGTATTTGTCTTACTTTTGCTAATGGTAAATCTCAGATGTCCTGGACAACAATTTGTAAAATAATTCTGCAGATATTTTGACATTGTTTGGTAGTACATTTGCAATTTCACACAGACCACAGACCTCACTTTTGAGGTTACTAACTTACTTATTATGATATAAATGTGTAATATAGAAACATAAGTACTCCCCTTAGAGATGTTTTGGGGTTAGCAGCACTGGGTGGTTTTTTACCTATGCCTGTTAAATATCTGGTGTGTCTTTGACGTTTCTATGGTACACATATATCTGATTTTATTTGCTTCCAGAAAATAAATATACCCCTTCTGAATGGTATGTTTATATTTCATTCTTGGTTTGAACTGTGATCTAGCTTGGTGAATATCTTGTTCTGTTTTTTTATTTTTTGAATACAAATTATTATAATTATATTCAGTTTCATCCTCTTCAAGGAAGAGGTGAAGTCCACTTAAGTCATGGATGGGATCTGTCCCTGAAGCATGCCCTGAGTAAATGTGAGATTTTGGAAGATTGTCATTTAAACACTGATCAAATGTTGTAGGCTTTGAAATCTGTGTTCTGTTAACAGAAATAATTAACGTCCCACAATGACTGTTTGCTTGGATGGGAAAGAATTAGATATGTATTACTTTTTAGACTAGAAAATCTAAAACCTACATGTTGGGGTTTTTTGTCTTTTTTAAATTTAAGCAATAGATTTTTGTATTTATAATACAATAACATATAATAAGATTTCTAATAATTAGTTTAATTGACTCTACTTTCACTATGTCTTATTAGAATTGCTTCTGCAGATATGTATCATTACCTAGGAGATTGTCTCAGGAGAGCTAACACCTTTTTTCAAGTTCATTAGCTGTTCTCATGATCATAACCTGAAAAGTTTCAATGATCAAATCTCATTTTCCTAAAGCCTATAACTTACCTCTGTATACTCACCTTTTACAGTGATCTCCTGTATATGAGGCATCACTAGCACTCCTTCATACATTCATGGTGAAGACTTCTACTGTAAAGATTGTTTTCTACCACAGGAGAAGTTCACTCAGCTAAAGGCCAGAAGAGTGAGTTTTGGAACAGAGAATAAATCTTTCTCACTCCCTCTTTTTCTAGTTACATGCTCTGGACTGAAGTGATACTGAAATGAGGACAGACATTCACTGGTGGTACTAGATTTGTAAATGGGAGACCTGACCAGTAAACTCATAGTCCTTAATACTGCACACCACAAAATGCATTAGGCTGAGCAAGATTTTTCTTTAAAAAACATTTTTCCTTCCTATTAATTTTCTATGTATTCAAGATTTAAGTTCACAGCTTTCTCCTCCCCACACCAAGATCTTCTATGTTACAAACCTCCATGTTTTCTTTGAGGGAGTTTCATTCACTCAGAGTTCATTTGCTGCCCTCTAGCAAATGTAGTAAAACCCAGCACATCACTGATATATTTCTGCAAAAAGTTACTAGGCATACATCAAGTTCCTAACTCTTGGTATTGAATTTTAAACTCAAGTACAGGAGGGATAGGGTTTCTAAATGGTAACAAATGCCACTAAGTAGCTATTGTGATTCTGCTTATGCAATGTCTGCTCCATGTTACAAGGAAATAAATAAGAATTTTAAAATAAGTCATAAGTTTATATTTGACTATTTCAGTCATAATGGTAATCTATGAGTTAGAGGATAATATCCTGGCCTGTTCTGTTTGAATTATTACTATCAATTAGCTGAATAGATATTAAGCCTAACTATTTTATGACACTTATTATCATTTTAAAATATTTTAGTCTGACGGTAGCTAGCAACACATTTGTATATAGTTGTCTTTATCCTTTTTCCACTACAATTTTAGATGTTCCATTGATTGCCAATTACAATTCTAAAATTATTTATACATTTGTTAGAGAGAAATATAAATTTCTGCTTTTATTTTCCTAATAGCACTGAACAGTATGTTGCTTATATTACTTAAAAAAACACATATTTTTTAAAAAAATATTGTAGATTTACCTTACTAATAATAACAGGAAAAAATAAAATTGTACTCCTTTGTAATGTCAAAATTTGAATTGCCACAAAACTAACCCATTTCTATATTGTTACGAATAAAATTAACCTTCTGTCTGTTATGATAATGTAGTATTACATCTGTTCAATAAGCTCAAATAAAAAGGTTACAGGTTTATTTGGGTGCATTAAATATTCAGTCTGAAATAATTATCATCAGTGAAAGATTATTTCCAAATGCAACATATGCTTACATATAATGCTACAACAAAGATTTTAGACAAAATGCATAACTTAGCCAATGTGCTCTGTCGCATTTATACTTCAAAGAAAAATTGTCACACAATTGAATATAAGAATAATATGAATTGTACTTAATGAGTTCTTAATTTAGAGATATTTGGTTTTGCTTATGAAAAACTTACAGCAGGTAAGAAGTTTCAAAACCAATTTGAAGGCCCCATGTTGGGGCAGCTTTTGTGCAATTTTATTTATATGTTTACTCATCCAGATTACAAAATACGAACAAGTAAAACTAGCTAATATGTAAAAGAAAATCCATTTCAAAAATTTATTATGGCCCTTCATAAACTTTTCAAAATTATGTGTTTATTGGTGAAATGGAGGAAAGGAAAAAAAATCACAACAAGGAGAAGGAGAATGTAATAATTACTAGAGAAGTCAGGAAGATATTTATGATATAGGAGCCTTAGGAGATTCAGACTGTATTTACTACAACTGTAAATTGAATGATTCCAAGGGGCTGGTTGTTTAGTTTGGGATTTTTTGTTCGTTTGTTTTTCTGTTTGGATTTTTTTTTGTTGTTGTTGTTATTTGAATATTAAATTATCTTACATCTGTTTCAACATAAGGATGGCTCATTTACTTCTGGAACAGATACCTGTTTTCTAATATACAGAGATAACATATTATATCAAAGCAAAGTACAGTAAACTCTGACAAAAAGGAACTGGGAAGCCTGTGAATTGTTTCTATACTCAAATATGCAGAAAGCAAAAAATGAATAAGAATTTGTGTCAGATAATAAAACAATTTTAAAAAAAATTCTAACACAAAACTTTGGTAAAAATATTAAAGGTCACAATGAAAAATGTAGGAATACAGCACTTCTTAATTAATTCTGCTTCACATTTGTTGTGTGGAGATAAGATGATGATTAGAACCCAATGACAAATGTGGGAATGGACTATTAAAAAGGGGATGTATTTCACAATTTGAAATTAACAAAAGGAATTATTTGAGATTTTTTGTCATTTGATTAATACTTGAAAACAAAATACATTAAAAATATTTGGGTTTTTTCAGATATTTTTCTGTTTTCTTCCTTTTAATGGGACAAGAGGAGAAAGAGGCAAAGAAATGAAAACAAATACCTATTTGAATATGGAAAATAATATGAAATGGCAGATTATTTTTACACTTTTTAATGAAAGGTTTCCCTTTTTATACAAAAAGCAAACACATTATCAAAAATTTATTGAAGATTATCCTCCAAGTGTATTAAAATACTAAAACCAATTTGTTGTTTTATCAGCTCTGCTTATAAATCAGGGGAAAGTACGTTACTAACCATAATTTACAAAAAAAAATTGGACCTTTGTCTCTAAGAAACTACTTATTTTCATTTAATTAATTCACTGCAGTGAACCTATGATAAATAACTCGAAGTGTCTCTGCAGTACATGATGAGGTGGTTTCTCTTGACTCTCCTTTCCTGTGTCTGTCTGCATAATTTCACTATAAATTTAAAAGAATTGAATTTAATATACTGCTTAAAGGATTATAATAATTTTGTATTTTAACTACAAATATGATCATGGAAAAAGGAACTAGTTAAGAAGATTATTTGTGTGACTGGATTTCTACTAAGAGGCCAATGTCAGGCCAGAGTTTCAGCCTTAATTCTGACAGGTATTGGTTTCATATAATAGCTTAGAAGTCAAGCCTTCAACCATTTTAAATGTATCCTTTTGTAATGACATAGTATATCCACAAAAGAAAGTTGAAAGATGCAATCACAAAGCAAGGCTTGGGAAGAGAGCAATAGCAAATGTACAACTCAGAAAAATCCCACTCTCAGAAAGACTATTACAGCTATAAATTAAATAAATGAGTAAGATATAATATGGAAATTAAAAGAGGCTTTCAACCACTATATGGCTAGAATACAGGTTTTTTTTTTAAAAATGCCAGATGGAAAAGTATGAAGAAATAACATTGAGAGTGGAGGGGATGAGGGGAGTGGTGCAGGGAGAAGGGAAGGACTGAAGTTTTGTAGATAAATGTATTTCTAATTTCTTTTCTAGAAAGTCAGTACATTTCTGACCCTATTACAGTTTTCTTATCTAACATTTTCTAATTTGCTGACTGAGTCTGTGTAGGATCATGTGAGTAGTTCTTTTTCTTCTACATTTGTGCAAGCCAACATGCTAGAATCTTTTTATATGATTAGTTATAGGAATAATATTAATCACAATTAATGAGTAATTATTAATAGTAGTAATGACACAGAGAATACACATACTAAGTTAAAATAATAAAAAAAAAGTAAGAATGAAAAGGCAGCGCTGTACGATAGTTACATCACAAGTGTTTTGCTGTCCTAAGTTAAATCTCAATTTAAGTATTTTCAAGCATTTTAGGGGAAACCATAGCATGCTTTTAATAAGACAGAGTAAAATAAGAAATCTGCATTTAAATCATATTGAATTATATGATTGAGTAGTTCTTCAGGTAAGCCACTGTCAGAATCCAATGCTCTCTAACTAGGTTCTTTTAGATAGTCCACATGTGGGAGGTGTAGTGTTTGATATCAAATTTACTTATTTAAAGAAAGTTGATGTTGCATGGTGTAGAGGTTGATCAGAGTGCTAACTGATTGTTGATTGATAGAGCAGCCCCACTGATCATTACACGCAGGTGATAATTGTTTTGTAATAATAAGGTTAACTACTTAACAAGACTAAGGACCTTAAAAGGCAGGGCTGGGGGCACTAGAGTACCTCAGTGCCTGAGCACCAGAGGAGAGAGCAGGATGTACTCTGTGTGGTGGACGTTGAAGACTGCTAAACCTACAATACCAGCAAGGACATCAAGTGCTGGAAGCGCGGCCGGGGGGGCACTCTCTGCGCACCCCGTGCTCCAGGGCGGCTTGCCGCCAGATTGGTGTTACATCGCCTAGCCTCGCCTGGATCCCCAACACATGGGATTTTTGATTTAGCAGAGTTACACAAAATACACTGCAAAACAATACAAATATAAGTTAAACTTAGCAAAATATAGCAAAAATTACAATATGCCATTCAATTGCAAAACCAATGTTACTGGTCTGTATAACATATTTACTGTCACAATGCTGGGTGTCCCCAGTCAACACAAAGGCAAATGTGGGTTGACACTGAGTCAAGTCCCTTACTATCTTCAAAATTATTTTGCTAATTGTCTAGTTTTTATACTTTCTGTGGGATTTAGCCATGTATTCACATGCCCCCATGCTGGTCTGGCTAACTCAGGGAGACATTCATACTTTCATTAGACTCAGGGAGAAACATTTACACCACCAGTTAGTTGATCTTCTCAACTGTTGATAGTTGTTCATCTGAAACAAAGGCCACCCCCTGGTCCCCTTTGTGTTGACATAAAGTCAGCTTCTTTACAACAGCTGTGGTCATTATCATTCATTATCGTAACACCCTACATTATTCCCTGGCCTTCATTGGCATATCGCCTTTGCCCACCTCTGAGCCTCCTTCTGTTGTGGGGATTTATTGGTCAGTCACAGCCACCATTATGTGGAAACATTTCCTATGATTAATATTGTCTACTTTTAAGATTTTTTAGGGGGTGTTAGCTATAAATCAAATAATCATGAAATGTATAGTGTATGAGAAAAAATATTATTAAAAAATTATCATACCTTTTACATTTTTTTCCCAATTATACATAAATGCCAAGAACTGATATAAATGTTAACATACTATTACTCTTTCTTACGGCTGTTAAGTAGCTTGCTTATATCCGTAGCTGATAATTATCTATGACCTTTCCTATAGATATTTATTTCACATTTAATAACACTCACTGAAACATATCTATGTAACTTAAGAAGATTTGTATAAAGTATTTATATACTGAAAAGAGTTCTTTATAACATTTCTGAGCAAATATATGCAACTCTGCATTCTCTTAACCTTCTAGCTAGACTTCAGAAATCAGATCTGAAGAATTGAACTTTCTGTGTTTATGGCCTACATTGGCCGATCATAAACAGCTTCCTACCTGAAAGCTATATAATAAACAAGACAGACCCACTGACTTTAGCATAGATCATGATAAATTAATAGAAAACTTCTGGTTCACATTCTGTTAGAATATTGTCAGATCTTGCCCAAATCTTGACTATAATAAAGCTTGTAGTGATAATAGGTGCTATGGAGTCACAAGATGGCAATTGTTCAGAGAAAAAAAATGTCATAGCTTCAGATAAGTGAGTGAAACCATGGCAGCTAAGATAGCTTTTGAATATTTTAAATGTTATAGCTCTAGCTGTAAGGTGTTTCATCTTCAAATCTTAACAAGAACATCATAAAAGCAGCAGCAAGACTAGCTTATGATTTATTAAATATAGTTGGACAGTTTTTAGAATCTGAAATAAACACCAGGGACCAGAAGATTGCTGCTTTAACAGTTAAGCTTTAAATGTGAGCAGTGTCTCTTAACATATCTGTTTACCACTCCACTCGTATTGAAATGTAATGAATCTGTATCAGAGGGAGTTCAAATTGGGCATTAGGGAAAGGTTCTTCACTTAAAGGGTGGTTGGTCACTAGAACAGACTCCCCAGGGAAGTGATCACAGCACCAAGCCTATCAGAGTTCAAGGAGCATCTGGACAACGCTTTTAGGTACTTTTAGGTAGTCCTGAGAGGAACAGGGGGTTGGACTCTGTGATCCTTATGGGTCGCTTCCAACTCGAGATATCTTATGATTCTAACAATCCAAACCCATGAAGAAAGTGAACTAAAAAAGATCAGAGAGAACCAGATGATCTTTATGATAAACCAATCTCCTCTTACCTATTGTTTCAACTAGGATTAAAAATAGATTTTATCAAGCAATAATTCTTAGTGAAAGCATAGTATAAATTCTGAAATGTTTAGGTCATAGACATGCAGCTAATCTTCCTTTCTTCACTCCCTTCCCAGCTGCTTCAATGAACTTGGTGACTCTGGTGGGTCAGCCTTGCCTGGATGCTAGGTGTCCACCAAGCCACTCTAACACTCCCTCTCCCTCAGCTGAAGAGAAAATATGACTAAAGGCTCATGGGTTGAAATAAGGACAAGGAGATCACTCACCAACTACTCTCATGGACAAAACAGACTCATTGCAAATCAAATATCAGGGTAGGATAATGAGAAATAAAAACAAATCTTAAAACACCTTCCCCCTATCCACCCCTTCTTCTCGGACTCATCTTCATTCCTGATTTTCTCTGCTTCCAAACAGCACAGGGGGCCAGGGACTGGGGATTGTGGTCAGTTCATCATGTGATGTCTCTGCCACTCCTTTCTACTCAGGGAGGAGAACAACTTACACTCTTCCCTTCTCCAGCGTGGGATCCCTCCCATGGGAGATAGTCTTCCATGAACTTCTCCAGTGTGGGTCCTTCCCCTGGGCTGCAGTTCTACAGGAACTACTGCACTATGGGTCCTTTCCACAGGATGCAGTCTTGCAGGAATAGACTTCTCCAGCATGGGCTCCTCTCCATGGTGTCTCAGGTCCTGCCATAAGCTTGCTTTAGTGAGGTCTTTCCACAGGGTCACAGACTCCTTCAGACCCATCCAACTACTCTGGTGTGAGTCCTCCACAGGATGCAGGTGGATATCTGCTCCACCATGGACCTCCATGGGCTGCAGGGGTACAATCTACTTCACCACGGTTTTCATCACAGGCTGCAGGAGCATCTGCTGCAGTGCCTAGAACACCTCCTCCCTTTCCTTCTTCACTAGCCTCGGTGTTTGCGGCATTGTTTCTCTCACACATTTACACTCCTCTCTTTGGCTGCTGTTCACAGCAGTTTTTTCCCCTTTTTAAGAATGTCATCACAGTGGTGCTACCACTGATGCTGATGGGCTCAGCTTTGGCCAGCATCGGGTCTGTTGTGGAGCTGACTGGCATTGGCTCTATCGAACATGGGTCAAACTTCTGGCACCTTTTCATAGAAGCCACTCCCACAGCCCATGTGCTACCTGAATCAAATTGGCTGTTCATTTAAGGCATATTTTATTTCCTAATTACTTTCCCTAGTTCAGGCTCGGATATTAACAATGTCAGTGAGGATTGATTTGGTGTATTTCAGTTTGTGTCTGATTCCTCTTGTCCTGTCAGTGGAGACTGCTGAGAAAAGTCCGGCTCCCCCTTCTTCAGTCCCTCCCACAAGTTGTTTATACTCATAAATAAGATCCCCCTGAGCCTTCTTGCTTCCTGGATAAACAGGCCCAGCTCCCTCAGTTTACCCTCATACAAAAGGTGCTCCAGTCCCTTAACATCTTAGTGGCCCTTATCTGGACTCAGTCCAGCATGTCCATACCCTTTTTGTACTGTGGAGCTCAGAGCTGGACAGAGAACTCCAGTTGTGGCCTTCATCAGTCCTGAGTGGAAACTCCATCTGAACAGAAGAAAACACTTCGCAGTTGGGGTGGTCAAACACTTGGGCAGATTGCCCAGGGAGATTATGAAGTCCCCATCTGTGTATGTATTCAAAAAAAGACTGGGAACAGTCCTGGGGAAACAGCTCTAGGTGATATTGCTTAAGCAGGAGGTTTGGACAAGATGATCTCCAGAGTCTCCTTCCAACAATTCTGTGATTCTGTGAAAGGCAAATATCATAGAATCATAGAATATGCTGAGTTGGAAGGGACCCCTCAGAAACACCGAATCCAACTCCTGTTCCTGTGTAGGACACCCGAAGAATCATATCATATGCCCGAGAGCATTGTTCAAACACTTCTTGAACTCAGACAGACTTGGTGCTGTAACCACTGCCTTGGGGAGCCTGTTCCAGGGTTCAGCCACCCTCTGAGTGAAAAACCTTTTCCTGATATCTAACCTAAACCTACCCTGATTCATCTTCATGCCATTTCCTTGAGTCCTGTCATAGGTCACAGGAGTAAAGAGATTGGTACCTGCCCCTTCTCTTCCCACTGTGTGAAAGCCGTAGACCGCAATGAGGTCTCCCCCTCAGCCTCTTCTTCTCCAAGCTGAAATATAGAACTCTAAATTCAAATTACACTTCTGTATGCAGAACTGGGTATTCTATTGCCAGCAACCTACAACTGTAGGTTGACAGTATCACATCCTTGACTGTGATACTTCAACTTTCATCTTTAATTCGCTACCTCAGGTATCATTTTTATAACTGGTCTTTCCACAGGAGCCAGAAGTTACAGATCTTGATTTTCAATTAAATGATTAATCTGTTCTAACATTCCAATCTTCTAGATGACCTAAAAGGCCAATAAAAATCCAGCTATTATTCCACAATAGAAAATTATCTAAATATTATTATTATCTAAATATTATTAATAATATCTAAATATTATATTATGTCATAATTAGAAATCTACGTTTACTGCAGAATTATTCTAATGAATTTTCTACATGAGATAATGAGATAATACGCTAGACTATGTAACAAATTATTAAGAAAAATAGTAGACAACTTCTAGACTAAGAGTACAGAAATGTCACATTTTATGGATTATAGAAATGTATCCTTTTACATAATTTATATAATGCAGAAATACAGCTTTATTTTACACAAAATAACTCACAATATTAGTGCTTTTTCTAGAGAAAATTAGAAACATTGTTGAGATGTACAGATTTTCGGATGTACAGGTTGTGGAGTCTCCTTCACTGGAGACATTCAAAACCCGCCTGGATGCGTTCCTGTGTGATGTACTCTAGATGACCCTGCTCTGGCAGGGGGGGTGGACTAGATGATCTTTCGAGGTCCCTTCCATCCCCTTAGATTCTGTGATTCTGTGATTCTGTGATTTTAAGAGCAAGTGATGATTAATTCTGATAAAAGACCCTCAGAAGTGAAAACTGTGACAATTTGTGACAATTGAATTTCACAGACAGAAAAGTAGAGTAATATTATTTCAAAATGCAAGTTCATTAATTAAATCATACATCAAATAATCCTAATTGCAAATGTTTGAAATGGATGTTGAAATCTCCAAGTGTAGCTCATGTATTGCAATCAAGGTATTATGGAAGTTAACAAATTAAATGTTTTAAACAAATACTATATTTTGAATAAGAATACTTATGCACAAAACATGCTGATAAAATGCTAGAAAACTCAGCAAACCCAGAACTGAGAGCAAAACATAATTAGATTGTGAATCTCAGTTATGTGAGATGAATTCCCTGATAAATTAGTCAATATATCTGAAAATAATTCCCTTTTTATTTATTATTTGTAGAAAAAAACCCAAAACTATGAAAAAATCCCATGAACAGCTAACCAGGATTTTCTAAAATTAAATGGCTGCATTTTTATCGACATATGTACATTCCTTTAGAAAAGAAATCACTATGAATGAAGAACTTTTTATAGCTTCTAGAATATTGATACAACTTTCTGAAGAGCTTCAGAAGCCATTTTACCAACAGTAATTTTAATTTTCAGATA
Organism: Aegotheles bennettii; assembly: GCA_013398125.1. Classification (NCBI taxonomy): domain Eukaryota; kingdom Metazoa; phylum Chordata; class Aves; order Caprimulgiformes; family Aegothelidae; genus Aegotheles; species Aegotheles bennettii. The sequence continues at coordinate 22,154 of VZRW01001432.1, forward strand.
TTTTTTACATAATAGTTAACATAATATTCCAAATTTATTGTATGTTAAACATTGTCTCTAAGCCTTCTTAATGTTGAAGACATTTTATCTTAAAAATACCACTGTGACTGAAGTTATTTGTAACTCAGGATTAAAAAAATCTAGAATTTACGTAAAAATTTCCAGTGTATTAACTTCAAATGTTGAGTAAAATTTCTTTCTATTCTTTCAATGAGAATAATAAAACTTGGAAACTCAGAAACTCTTTCCTTAGTTATTAAATTATCAAGGTTTTGTATTCCAGTTCAGATTAAACCTTTACTTTTAATCACTCTTATCAGGAGATGAACAGTATATCTTCAGGTTTGGTTTCAGAACGTCTTACATAGTTCTCATTTTGACCAATTGATTTTGCAGCTTTCTCTCTAAGATACATCTGTTTCCCTCTATTTGCAACAGATGGTATCAATTTTATTTGTTTGTTTGCATTTTTCTGTGTTTTCAATAATGTTGGGCAGCAAAGAAGAAAGGTCCATACACCTCTATGTATATGATATGCATAGGTACCTCTATGGAAAGAATGAAAGATTGTGCTTTGTCTAATTGCAACTCAGTATGAGCTTTTGAAGAAGCTCTTGGGATGCAGGTGTTGAGAAAGAACCTCAGTAAACAAGGACTGTCATATAGGAACAGGGAGATCTTGGAAGAACAGTGAGGAGACGTCAGACTACAGGAAGTGCACACAGGTTTTATTACATTTCTGGAGAGAACAGTGTAAATTATTCAATCCAAAAGACCTTTGAAAATTGCTGGACCACAGGAAAGCATATAACATTCAATTAAAAAGGGGAGTATCTATTTCAAAACTGTAGGTGATTTGGGTTCTGGAGAGACTTCACTATTTTTTTTCTTTGTCAGATGTTCTAATGTTTTTGTTTTGTTGGTTTGTTGTTTTGTTTGTTTGGGTTTTTTTTTTTGGGGGGGGCAGTCAAGGTGATTTTTGTTTGTTTTTTTTTTCTTGTTCTGCTGAGTTTTGTCAAAGTCTACTGTGAAAAATGAATTGCTCTCAGCAGGAAGAATTGAACTAGTCTCTGCTTTGCTCTGACAATTACAGAATTACAGTTTGCATGCTTTCCTCAGAGCTGAAAGCTACTCTGGCACATGTACATTTTTCATGAGTGATCAGGAGAACAGCAAGGAATCTTTCGCAGCTGTGTGAGAAATTACTCTTCTGAGATCACGATGAGAGTTTGAGTAAAATATGTGCATTTCACCAATCCAAAATATACCATTGGAGCAATGTTGTTATAAGAAAGAAAATCAAAGTTCAGATACCAATATAAATTAATTTTGATACATCAGTAACTTTTTACTCTGAGCCAGGAAGCATTGCTGCTTTGACTAGTAACACAAGTATATTTGAATAAAATCATAACTTGAATAAAAGCAGTATGAGGTTCAAACCAGATCTTTTCAGGAAATTAAATTCAAGCACAGTCTCATCAGAGTTTCATAAAACTTCACATCCTATAGTGTGTTTCTGCAACTGAAACAGGGGACAAGATACCTGCTTACTCACAAGTGGAGAGTTTGAATACTGGTCCAGGAACACCAAGTCATTTATGTCAGCAGAAGATAAATTATGGTGATCATTATTTGTGATGAGAATCTGGAGAATAATGTTCATACATGTCTTTTTTTTCTGCTATTCGCAAGATTTTTTCCCACCATCAGCTAAAATCTACTTTTGAGGATAATTTGTATAGTCTTGATTACTCCCTGAGTGTCCATTTCAGCTGATGTTTTAGGAGAACTGTAAGATTTTTCTGACATTATACTTGTTAGCTCTAAATATCATTTTGACATCGTCTGAAATTCTCTTATTCAATCCACATGATAACTTCTTCAAAATTTAGATTAAAAATCTATTAATCTAATCTTGACTAGTGGAGGGGTTGGCTTTGAAAGGTTATTTTTCTGATCCATATGTGAAAAAGATTCTGCTTGTGCACCTGCTGCAGCTTAACTCAGATAGAACTCAGGTTACTGACAGTGGGTTGTAAAGATTTGGCTTATATTCAGAGTATTAATAGTGACTTATAAAGAGGATTTAAGAGGATTTAATCATCTGCCTATTTACTTGGGTCTTTCAAAATAAATATGGTGATAATTGTGAGCTTTCAGTATTTTTATTCTTATCCATGAAACATAGAGGCCCCATACCCTTTATTGTGTGAATTCATACAAAAATTATGATGGAGGCAACTAAAACCAAAGAAAACGGTACATAACCTTCATAGGTGGCATAAATTACCACTTTTTTTTTTCTTTCAAGAATACAGCTAACAAGTTGGATAAGAAAAATAAACTAAGGTCCCCATGATTAGAAACAAGCCCTTCAAATCAGTCTATATGAAAATGTAGCTGGCGGAGCAGTGAGAAAGTGGTTTAATTCTTGTCCTTCTAAAGTAACTTGCAAAGCCCTAGCAAAGATAAAGCTGTTGCTCAACTTCTCTTGTTGCCTACATATACCATTGCACGTCTGTTATCAAATATATTAAATCTTAAGGTTTTAAGTGGCATGACTTTTTTCTATGATTAAGTGTAAGCTTTTGTCACCTCTATTATGTATTTTCAAGAAAAAATCTATTAGGAATATACATTATAAATATTGTTATTCACGGTGAGTATACATTCCTGTGTGTATGCATTTCCCTCCCAGGAAAGTGTTTGAGTCACCATCCCTGGAGGTGTTTAAAAGATGTCTAGGTGGGGCACTTAAGGACAAGATTTAGTGTTGGACTTGGTAGTGTCAAGTTTATCATTGGACTTGATGATTGTAAGGGTCTTTTCGAAACAAAATGATTCTACGTTCCTATGATTCTATTTACACATTGTGTTAAGAACGAGATTTCATCACTTTATTAATCTAAATATTTATCTATGATTACATATTGCATGCACTGTTAGTGAATGTATGGTGGCAGTGGAATGTTTCCAAGGCAAATGTAGTTGCGGAAGCTGAATTCATGATGTCTAGGATTAAGTAAAATACAAAATTACTGAACTGATAAGTATAATTCAGACCTGTTAATAATGTAAGTCATTCAATTATTCACAGGTCCAATTATTTTCCTTTTATATAATAAATATTTCAAAATACTGGTAAAACAGCAGTCACATATTTTGGGCGTGTATTCTGGGTTATCTGTTCCGGACAATTATTTTTTTCAGGTAGACATAGACATTGTTGTTTGTCTTGTACTTCCCAGTTCCCCAAAATAGTATACTCTTGTCTTACATTAAAGACTTGAAGGCATTTTTCTAGTAACTGAATAGTTAAGATCCTGTTGTCTAGTCCTGAAGCTTAATGGGATTGCCTGACCTATCCAAACTATCACTTTTTCTTAGCCTCCAGAAAACATGTCTGCACTTTAGCTGCCTATTGGGATTGATCTTTGGCCTGACATCTCTTACAAATTGTGCTTGAGAACTGGATGTTAAAGTACAAGTTGGAATGGTCACAGTCATTCCAAGAACCAGTCTAACAGTTTATCAGTATAGAAGATCAATGTTTTTTTCTCACTTCCAGAATTGATAAAATAAACTGATACTTGATTATTACAATACACACAGCTATTTTATCTTAGATATTTTACTTCCTAGCATTTTACTATATTCTAATATCTATCTAGCTCCTAATAGTACTGTTTGTTTCTTAATAATTCCAGTCTATTTTTTGGTTTTGTTTTGGGTTTTCTTTGTTTATTTGTTTAGGTTTTTTGTTTTGTTTAATCATTTAATAAAATAAGGGTCTGTTTTATCATTGAAAATTACATTCTAACATTTTTTTAGAAAAAGAAAAATATTGCAAACAAAACACAAAGTGAAACAATGGTTTTATGATTTTTTCTGAATACTTTGATACAAATTCAAGAGAACTGAGCCTTCATTTAACATCTGGCTTGATCTTATGTTGATTCATTTTTCAGCTAAGTAGGATGTCTAGGAGTTTCCAATAATCTTGTTCTTTCTTTCTGTCCTGAACTACAGTTACAATAGACTGCAATAGTCAAGCAATCCTTGACTAATATGATTCTTTAAGAATGAACAAATCAGGCTAATACTTTCTTTAACAAAACGTTGAGGCCAATTCACTGGAACTGAATTAGCTGGGATTGGCAAAAATTAATTTTGTTTTCAAGATTTATGCCATTTTTCAGGCAGATTAGTCTACATGATGGACTTAATTACTTTGCTCTAAATAGGGAACAATTCTGTTGAATACCACAGAGTTGGTTCACAGGTATGCCTATGTTTTCAAGCAGTGTGGAGCAACAAGAGAGGATTTTTAAAGTGAAGTAGCATCGTGGTTTAACCCCAGCCAGCAAATAAGCAACACACAGCTGCTCACTTACTCCTCACTGCTGGAATGTGGGAGAGAATTAGAGGCAAGCATATTGACATATCCTCCGCCAACTGAAAAAGTAGATTTACTTTCTACAGGCATGCATCTATTTAAGCAGGCTCCTCTAAAGGTTGTAAATTAAGAAATAAAACCATGATTTATTCAAACAGAATGTTTGATTATAAGCTTTCTAACAGAGAAAATCAAGAAAAACAAAACATACACAGAAAGGGTTCATTAAAAGCTCTTTGCTATTGACCTATGGAAATGACTGATTCCAGCCATCTCAATGACTTTCTAGCTTGCCTTAAACTCTCTGTGCTTCAGTCCTTAGAAAGTATTGTCATTACTCTGAAGGCCTGTGACTACTTGTTAAGGGCTGCAAGCACCCAGATCCTTACTGTGCCTGCCTCACCAGTCTCTTGAACCTTCTCCCCCAGACATGAAAGTTCATCATCTCCTATCACCAATGAGTAGATAAACTAGATTCACAGGAATCCACTTTTCAACTCTCCTTCAAAAGAAGTGGTAACACTGAAAAGAAAATAATTCAAGTTTCACTGGTCTTTAAGAAAGACCATAATAGGGCACTCAACTGAGAGGAAGGACTAAAGTTTTTTGATCCTTCTAAAGACTTTTCTTGCATTTAAATTATATAAAATACATTACTTTCTCCTTATTCTGCAGCAAGTATATCTTAACAGACAAAGACACAATTCTAAATTTTTTAGAGTGATTTTGTAATATTCTACTTATGAATAACCTTTAAAGAACTCTGTCATGTCTTTTGAGGGCTGGCTTTTCTCTACAGGAGTCTTAACCTTTTAGTAAGAGGTGATACACAAAAATAAGTTCATGTATTTAATTCTTGAGGTTCCTTACAAGTGGGTATTTCATGGGTCCTGGTTCACTCCTGTTGTTGACTGTTTATTTTGTTTTAAGCATCTTCTATCAACACTTTAAACACTAACAGATCATTTGTATCTGCTTCAACAAACTCTTTCATAATGAATATAAAGATGGGACAGGTTCAAATGCACAGCAATTCACTAATAGGACATAGCTATATTTTAGATTTTTTCATCCCAATTTAAGTGACAACAGGAGAGACTGATTATAGTCCTTTGATTTCATCCTATAATTTTCAACAGCTCACTGAGTTATTTAATATTGTCCACCTCAAGGTTTCCACAAGCAGTATCTTTCTTGTCCCACTTTGATCTTTCAGCATAGTCTAAAGTATGCTCCAAAGTATTTTAAGTACATGGGGTAAGAAGAAGACATTTAACGAAATTATGTAATTAAAGTAGTGTCAAAATTCACGTGTGCTTTAGAGAGACACCAGGTGTATGTTGGCGCAGAAATATACACATTCATATATCATTACACATGTTGTGTAAAAATAATGAAACAAATTTCAAAATATAAATACTATTATTTATTTTTATTAAATGCTTTCCCTGGTAACATACAGTTTATTCTTTACAATAAGTTTCTAATTTGTAAATGTCAGTTTAGAGGCCTCTATCTTTAAGTGTAAGAAAAATATGCTGAGAAAAGAAGGGCATTATAGAAATAAAGAGGAGAAAAAACATACTTAAGTCAAATTAAACTGTTACTAACTCAAAGCTATTGACAATTTCATCTTGTGTCGTCACGATTTTCAGTATGGCTCCAGGAACAAGCTTCATAATGTTATTTTGGTATTCTTTCTGTTCTGTAATCACTCACCGTCATGCAATATAAATTGCCATATACATTGAAGGGCCAAAAAAAGTCTTTCTGATAAATTAAATAGTCTTGGAGGACTCTCTAGTCTGGTGGTTTTGACTGTGATACATCAAAAAAACCCCAAGCATATGATTAAGGACCTTTGGTTTTCATATATAAACTTTGCAAACTAAGGATTTAATCAAGGATGTGTTTGCATGTTTTCTTCAATGAAGCCATAATTCACATGCCTACATCTTCTGAATAACTACTTTTCATAAATAAATAATAAATCATTATCAGGAAAACCTCTGTGGTTAAAGCTCCTGACTAGACCTTAAATGTTCTGGTTTACTATTTAGTTTTGTCACAGATGTCCTATCTTAACCTGGTTATCACCAGTTTTTGTCAACAGAGGGAGGCAGTATGGAAAGTATGCTTTTGAGCTCTCTCTTCATACACAAGTACAATGAAATGTATTTAATGAAAATAAAATCTTTAGCAGTAATTGAAACAGGAAAATTCTGACTTTAGTTACAGTGGTCTATTTGTGATGAGTTAATTGGACGTATTCCAGTTTCACATGAGTGTAATTAGTTGTAGATCTTACTTTGTTGTACATTTTCTACTTTTGCTTTGATATTCAACTGTATTTGGTGTGAAAACAGGTATTTTTCTCTACTTGAATTCCCAGGCTGCCATGAAAAATACAGATGAAATTTAAGGAACAAGTGTTCTGAAGCTACCCTCAGTAATGATGCTGGCATGAAAGAAAACTCCCATTTTCCAAGTGAAACAATGACTACAAAATCAGCAGTTCACATGTTAGTGTGCTTTCTTCAACTATATATTGTAAATGGGCAGGTAATATGTGAGAGACAAATGACTGCTGAATGGCAAGTGGAACCAAGGCCTAGTGTCATAAAATGGACACCAAGGGAAAACATCTGCTCAGAATTTTACACTGAATGCTGGAATATGAATAAACATATTTCCGGGGAAATCTTGGAAGAACAAAATCTCAGTATCCCTCAAATATGCCCCTTACAGCTTCAATTGGGTGATAGTCTCTTCATATCCTCTGAACCATCATTTCAGTCCTATGGAATGAATTTGGTAAATGTCTCCAAGGAAGAATTTATTAACTGCCCTAAAGCTGGTTTTCTTCAAGAGCAGTTGATTTTTGTTTGCCAGATAAGAGGATTGCATCAAGTTAACCCTAACTGGCTTGGTGTTGGAACTCATTACTTTGCAGAGCTACCTAAGAGAGGCCCGCTATTGTGCAACATGGGCCTACGTCTGAACGTAACTGTGAAGCAGCAGTTTTGCCAACAGTCTCCAAATGCACCATTTTGCTCTGGGCATGGAAAATGTCTAAGCCATGTTTGGGAAAAATCATATAATTGCCATTGTTTCTCACAGTATTCTGGAAAATTCTGCCAGAAGTTTGATATGTGCTCCACTAAACCTTGCCACAACAATGCCTCCTGCACCAAGAAATCAGAACTTTCTGGAGATTCTTATGAATGTGTGTGTCCTCCACAATTTACAGGTATTTATTTTCTCCTATTAAAATAAATGTTACATAGAATTTATATCTTCCTTATTGGATAATAAAACAGTGAGAACATCATCAGCAAAGTTTTTTGTATAACTTGATTTCCCATTGTCACTACCACACCTGTACTGAGCCTCTTTCACATGTAGTCACTTATGGGAGATAAAGCAGTCATTTGAAAAGAGTTTGTACTTGCTTACATTCATATGTGCAGAGTGGGGAAAAACTAAGTAAGTTCTTGTCACGTTCCTTTTCCACTTAAGCACAAGATATAAGTAAGTAAGTACTTGTGAACTTACAGAAGTTACTGATTTTTGTTTGTTTGTTTGTTCAGCAGTTCAAGTTTTTCAACCAAATAATATAAATAATTTGGAGTAAGCTCCTCAAAAAATAGGTAACAAAACTGCTGAAAAGCAGTTTTGTTGAAAAGAACATTTCATTCAACCTGCAACAAAACCTCACTTTTCAGTTTACAGACCTTTTAAATTACATTAGAGATTGTTTTTAATCAAAATTTGTTTTTAATTGAAAAGTCAAATATTTAATTAGAAGAGTAAACAAAATAAAACACTCCTTTCTTCCATTTTTTTTTGTTTGTTTGTTTTTTGTTTTTATTATTTTTGTGCTGTAATATTCCTTTCAAAAGGAGTTTGCTAAACATCACCAAATTAAAAATTTCACAAACGAAAAAAATTCACCTTATTCTATCTAGAAAATATTACAGTACTTTACCAAAACCCATTGGAGAAACTGAATCTGGGTTTGGTATTAAGCTATCAGAAAGTACAGGATAATTAGACACATTCTTACCTAACCATTGCCTCCATTTCATGGAGGAAGAAAAGGGGATGAAGGAAATTATAAGTATATTGTTCCTGCATTCAGACCAATGGAGTTTGGGAACCCTTCAGAAGGTACCAGAAATATTCATTCCCATCACAGAAAGGATTGTTGTAGATCTTTCTGTATTTGTGGAGCAGAATTCTATCAATGTTCCTTTGATGGACTGAACTTCTATGCTCTCACAAAAGCAATGTTACGCTATGAAACACAGCTGATGAGTCAGGAACAAGTGAGGTTCATAGAACACAGAAATGAAGGTTATGTTGCATAAAGTCTGCTGTAATTTATTTTTGATTGCTTTTCAAACTGCATAGTAATGTGGTTAATAATGCATTTGCAAATAGAAGATTATGAAGGTATGAATAAGTCAAAGTTATGAGAAAAATTTTTCATAATTATTCAAAGTTTAGTAAAATAATGGAAAACACTGATGATATGCATTATGTTTTCCATGTCTTCTTTGATTTCTTGGGGCTGTGTGGAATGCTTTGTAAATAATAATATCAAAAAGTGTCTGATACTACTTTACTACAAATTAATGGAGACATTCAAAAACAATTCTGTTAAAAGCAAACATCATGTTTAATATTATCAACAAACAATACTTAAAATATTCTCTTAGCCTATATGGGACAGTGTTAGCCATAATTTTGTACTGGCAGTACTGGTCGAATAAATAATCTGTATGAACTAGGTGATTAAACCATCATATATTATTGATGTGGCTGTAAAACAGTAAAGAAGGAAAAAAGTTCCTCCCATAATAAAAAATCTATTAGAAATCTTAAAAGTTGTTAAAGTGTGAATAATGTAATAGTAACAGTTCAAGTGGTGATTATACGATATTTAGGCCCATATGCTGTAATAGCTTAAACAACTTATAATTGGAATTGTAATTTAAAGAAAACTGCATAGTAAAAAAAAAAAAAAAAGAAAAAAACCCCGACACAATCCAGTTTTACTCCACATAAGAACATCTGTGGTTAACAATGTTAGAAAAAAGTAGCTGAACACTAGTTCGTATTACAGCAGCTGAATATCTTTACGCCTTGCTTTAGAATGTCAGAATGTTAATTTTGTTGAAATCTAGCAACCAACATTAGCACAAATACCTATTTATTCATCCACCTATATATTAAATATAACGTTTAATCTTACATATAAATTTGACATTTCAGGAAAAAAAATATTTACAGAAGTTCAGTGTTCCTGTTATTCCTTTTAAATAGGTAAAAATTGTACAGAAATAGTTGGACAGTGCCAGCCACATACATGTTTCAATGGTAACTGCAGCAATGTTACTCCAAACACTTTTCTTTGTGAATGTGACAAAGGCTTTACAGGTAAGAACACCTTTGTTTTCTGTCCTATAATAATGTATTATTGTGTTACAATAATGGTCTGACCTTTTGCTTTATCGAAACAGTTATTTTATATTTTTGTTGCACAGTTTGTGATTTCTTCAGAGTATCTTTAAAATAGGTTCTGTAAAATAAAGAAATCAGACTTCCATGTGACTATTCAAAAATATTCATGTGCTAAAGTAAAACCATATAAATTTTCATAACTGGACCCATACATGACTACCTTTCACTTGTTGGCAGTATGAAAAAGGAAGACTCATAATCACTAACTCACTGATTCTCAAATACAGAATTCACAAGAATAGCATCGGAAGATCTTACTAGATGATTTAGAATGATCATGACACCTATATTCGTAATTCCAGCATCCTCTTAATAGATGTGCTAGAAAAATAAAATGGAACTAATTTAGAGAGTCAATAATCTCATGATTTAATAGTGTGTCTCTGTTAAAAAACAAAACAAACAAAACCATTCTCAGAAGCTTATCGGTTTACTTATGATATATTGGACATAGAAGATGTTTTCATGAGAAAAGTTTGAGTCAGCAAATGTAGCTAAAGCCATCCTATTGTAAATACTTTTTCTTGGGGGTCAGGATAGCAGCCAAACTTAAAACACTATTTATTCTTGTAGTTCATAATAGAGTTTTATTATTTTGGTATAAAAGAAACAGCAATAATCAGAAGAACATTCATTAAGAATGAGTGAAATATAAAGCTAGCACTTGAATATCCAAGGATGGTAAAACTTGTCTGTTTCTTGGAAGGGTCTGTTACCCTGGTCAATCACAAAATAGAAATAAATCATTACATTGAGATACAGAATTAAAAGAAAAAGGAAATAAAGAAGAAAAAAAAATATAAGGGAGCAAAAGGGATCCAAGAGTCAATCTTTATTTTCATAGTGAAAGACTGAACATTCTTGTTGACATTTTAGTTGTCTGTGTAGGACTATATTTTTAAAAATGGGCTAGACATGCCTAATTCTGAATTCCTATTAAATCTGTTTTATATTACTCTCCTTCTCCTCCCTTTCCTTCACTGTAGAGGACATCATGGTCAGCATCATTCCAAGAAAACTGAAAAAACCCTCTTATTTTCAAAGGAGGAAAGTCAATCAGTAATGTTTTCTAGAACTAGTTTGTCCACCATGCATGGTCTATATCTTTTTAAAACACTTATTTTTTTCAGTTTCACAAAAATTGTTCAGGCACATTACTTCTGAAATTTTCCCCACAAAAATCCCTAGTATCCTTGTAATTTTACCTAATGAGCAAGAGGATAGTAGGAGAGAGGAGGAACACCCTTATAGATAGGGTAAACGCAAACCTATAATGAGATGAAAACAGTTCACTACACTCTGGTGGATGGCAGCAATCATTGCAATCTACTCGCCAGGTTGCTGGTAAGAATTAAGAAGGAGAAAAAGAGACCATGATTTTGAAATAGCTTCCTTTTTATTCTCCAGTTAGCTAAAAGAAAATGGTGAATCATTTATTATTTCTAAGCATAATAGGAATTACAGGAGGATAAGGCAGAAGTTCAGGAATTTACCTCTTTTTTTCCTGTTCTGATATAAATTACCTCAGGTCCTGCTGTAACAGGAAAGTACGTAGTACATTATCATACCTTGCAACAGGGCTGATTGACTAACATACAGTAAAATTTTTCAAGTAATTTCTGACAAAATGTGGTTGTTGTAAATCTACATTTCTTCCTGTGATCCTGTGTAAAAGTGTTTGCTACTACTAAGGCAATTGCAAGAACAGTTACCTAAAAAGCTCTACCCATGTGGAAACATTTTTTTTTTCTATGAAAACAGACATTTTTCTTTTGTTATTTCAACATGGCTGTATTGTGTTCCCAGATGAGATGAGCTGTGTAATTATGAATTTTGTCTCTCAAATGCTATTCTAAGTGTGTGTAGTTGGCAGCAAATTCAAAACATTCCTCTGCTTTGATATTTAATTTATGCACAGAAAACACAAACAATACCAAGACTAGAAATGATGCACAAAGTTTGATAAACTTTGACATACTTTTTTCTAAAATGAGGTAAGACACTGGCAGTAACTAGTTCACATGATCAGAATGAAAGTATGAAATATTCTTGTCGCTGTAAATTGATTAGTTAATAAATTATAATAAAATATGTTATATATATAATTGCAATTATTATTTACAAGTATTTATTAAAAATAAATAAAGGTTGCTTTATCCAAGTTGTTGTGTTCACAAAGATAGAATGGCCCTATTGAACTAACAATGTATATGTTCATGTCAGTTATGTAATTTTTTTTTATTAATTGTTTACTTCATTCACTGAGCTTTCAAAACTCTCTTCACTCTTTCCTGAAAGAATATTTTAAACATAATAACAAACAACTAACATTAGGTATGCCATTATTTTTATGATTGAACTCCAATTTATACCAGAATTTAGACCTTTGAACTTCTTAAGAAATGTTCAGTGGAAGATGATCTAGGGGAAACAAAGATGGAGTGTGTAAGAGAGGAAGGAGGTATAAAACAATCTAGTAGTGTGCGAGCAGTCACTGTTCCATGCACTTCTCTGACAGAACCTTGCACCAAATCATTGTAGTCTATCGTTTCTTATTAAATCCTTTCTTAATTCTCTTTCCATGTAATCTCAGTCTCTCCACATCTGTGAGTGCTGTAAAGTCTAAATGCCAGAAACAGAAGAGACAAAAGTGACTGAATTTGAGGTCTGCAATTGGAGTTAGACCACTGGTGACAGTGATCCTAATGTCTGTGGTGCCATCAGATGGAGTGGATGAAGGTCTCAACATTAGCAGTTGAAGGGAGACCACAGATTATAGAAATGTGTGTCTACATTGAGTGAATTTAGTGCCAGTGATTCGTGTCAGACCTTGGGTGATGGTGGCTTCCATGTCTAATGCCAAACGGAGCAGCTGAAAGTCCTAGCATCATCAAGCAGAGAAGGGACCAAGAGTGATAAGGCCTGTGTACCTGGGCACAAGCCACTGACTGGGAAAATCAGAATGTTTATATTTTCCCCTAATCTGGTGTGTGTGCACATATGTGTGTGCACATGCATGTACATGCATGCGTAATTCATTAACAGATTTCAAAATGGACTATCTTGTGAGTAGGAGGCCCGGGATCCGGGTACCAATATTAGATGAGGTGAGGTCCACAAATGTGTCTGTCCTTTTGAACTAAGGAGTAAAGGGCTGTGTATTTTCACTAGCCAGCTTCAGACCTGATTAGGCAAAGAGTAGGACTGGGATTTGGCTATTTATAGATGTTTTATATAAGTCTTGGAAGCATTATATGTGAGTGTTATTAAAGCCAGCACCCTGTTTGTGGGCAGTCTATGTAGCTGGCTTTGTTAGTGTCCTCTGCATGTGTGCATCTCTGGCATACGTGTTCATCTTTGCTACTGGTTGAGCATGAGAACAGGAAAGCAACAGCTACATCCATTGGCCTAGGACAGAGGGACTCCCAGGTCTCTGAGTGCACTGGGCTGGCCTCCAGCAGCTGAGAAGGAGGCTTCTTAGGCCCCAGAGTCCACCAAAGGAGGTGTCTTTTTTCCATCCCCTAACAAATAGGATGTCTCAGAGATTCTGATGGGTGTTGTGGTACTGTTCTGTAGATGCAATGAAAATTAATGTGATTCATTCACAACCTAGAGAAAGTCGCAATGTCTTAACTACCTCTGCAATAGTAATGCCTAGCGTGCTTACCCTAGACAGTGCTTGGTGGAGTAAGAGCAGCAGTTTTCCATTTTAATATGTTTTGTGGAATTTGGGGTCTTTTTACTCCTTAGGTGAGAAGATGGGAGGTAAGAGACATGATTGAAAACCAACCCTCTATAGAGCACTTGAGATTATTGGGTTTTTCCACATATTCCTGTAAAGGAGACCTATATTTCTTACTTTTCCAATGGTCTGATTAGCTTCTTTACAGGCCATAATGAGTTCCCTGCTCACTTGTGGGACAGAAGGTACTACAAGAATGAAGTGGCTTTGCTTGAGGTCACAGAATCACAGAATCACAGAATTCCAGGGGTTGGAAGGGACCTCAAAGGATCATCTAGTCCAACCCCCCCTGCCAGAGCAGGGTCAGCTACAGTACATCACACAGGAACGCATCCAGGCGGGTTTTGAATGTCTCCAGCGAAGGAGACTCCACAACCTCTCTGGGCAGCCTGTTCCAGTGCTCTGTCACTCTCACAGTGAAAAAGTTTCGTTCCCATCATCCAGGAGCTTTTGTTTAAAATTGTCTATTTGTTTAATTAGTGAAGTATAGCTAGTATTTTGAAAAAGGTTATAATAGTAAAATGACTTCTTTATATATATATGGAGAAAAGAATGTATAGTTTTTACAATTAGTTTTTTAACAGACTAATTGTTCAATTTGTCTAATACTAACACTTATAGCCCAAATTAATACCCAAATATTTATTAATAATTAATAATACCCCTAAATTTTTTATACAGAAACATCTTCCTACTATCTACTTTTTACTTTGGTATTATGTTCAGCTTTCCAGTGTTCCTCTGGGTCCCAAGAGCAATACATCAATCTCCCTCAAGAAAAGGGACAACACTTACAGCAAGACATCTGCACCTTGAGGTCTTTGTCTAGAGGAGTGTGATATCCATGCCAAAGTTTCTCTTCTGTCAGTCAAGAGTCCATTTTAGCCTACTTTTACATGTTTTCATATCATTATCTGCATCCTTCTCCCATGCCACCAGCTGCAGCCTTGAAATGGTCCCCAAAAAGGGCTATGGTTTGTCAGACAGTGCCTGAGGTAAGGATAGGTTCATTCCCTCTCCAGAGGGGCCATTCCCGAGATGAAGGTGTAGTAGGGGACGTAGCTGTCACTGGGCCCAAGAACAGGGATTAAAACAAACCAGACAAGTCCTGAGCCCTTGCACTCTCCGGTCAGCACAAAGGTCAACCTGTAGAGATATTCCTGCTATGACGTTATGGTTATTTTTTAATCACATCACTTAATGTGTTGCTTGCTTCAAAAATATTGTAAAATCTGTCATAGCGTGTCCAGAAAAAATCATGGATATCACAGAATGTTTTGGGTTAGAAGGGACCTTAAAGATCATCTTGTTTCAACCCATCTGACATGAACAGGGACAGCTCCCGCTACCAGGTTGTTCAAAGCCCTGGCCTTCAAACAATTCCAAGGAGGTGACATCCACACACAACTCCTCTGGGCAACCTGTGCCAGTGTCTCACCACCCTTACAGGAAAGAATTTCTTCCTAATATCCAATCTAAATTTATCCTCTTTCAGTTTGAAACCATTTTGCCTTGTCCTGTTGCCACATGCCCTTGTAAAAAGTCCCTCTCCAGCTTTCCTGTAGGCCTCCTTCAGATACTGGAAGGCTGCTCTAAGTTCTTCCTGGAGCCTTTTCTTCCCCAGGCTGAACAACCCCAACTCTTCCAGTCTGTCTTCATAGTAGAGGTGCTCCAGCCCTCTGATCATCTTTGAATAAGAGTTTGCATCTCTCCATGATTCAAGCATTCCAGAAATATTCATTTTTTATTATAAAATACTTTCTGTATGAGAATTGCTGCTGATTTTTTTTTCTTTGCCCTTTCTACAGCTTATGTTAACCCACTTTTAAAAAAATATAAAGTAGAAATTTCAAAGTTAAAGTCTTCCTCAGCATCCTTTGTTACATTTAACCACTGTCATAAACTACCATTTGGTAGATGCTTTGTTCCACTGTACTTTCACCATGGTCCACAGGCAGTACTTGTCCTCACTTTCTGTGTATCCAAGTGAAGCAACTTAATAACAGGTGAAACTGATCTGATGATTAAGAGCTCTTCCCCAGACTACATAACTATTCTATGACAGAGAGCTTAATATCCATCATTTGCATGGGACCCAGATGTGAAAATAAAAATGCAAAGCCCATGTCCCTGTTCTCTGATCCAGCTACTATACATGCTTCTTTAGTAATTGTTTTAAATTTAGAGTTAGATAGTTCACAGTATTTTATTCACACAATGTTTGATTAGGGTACTTTAATTAAGACTACGTTTTCTAGGGGCTTGTGTTTCCAGAGACTGATTCAGGGAACCAAAGCCCTAAAGAGGTCACTTTAGCAACGAAGGAATATTCTACTCTGACACACCAGAGGGTTGTGCTGCCATTCAAAGAGACCTTGATAGGCTGGAGAGTTGGGCGGGGAGAAACTTAATGAAATTCAACAAGGAGTTTTGCATCTGGGGAAGAACAACACCATACACCAGTACAGGTTGGGGGCTGACCTGCTGGAGAGCAGTGTAGGAGAAAGGGACCTGGGGGTCCTAGTGGACAGGAGGATGACCATGAGCCAGAAATGTGCCCTTGTGGCCAAGAAGGCCAATGGCATCCTGGGGTGCATTAGAAGGCGGGTGGTTAGTAGGTCNCTTGAGAGAGTCCAGCGCAGAGCCACTAAGATGATTAAGGGAATGGAACATCTCCCTTACGAGGAAAGGCTGAGGAAGCTGGGTCTCTTTAGCTTGGAGAAAAGGAGACTGAGGGGTGACCTCATCCATGTTTACAAATATGTAAAGGGTGAGTGTCAGGACGATGGAGCCAAGCTTTTTACAGTAATGATCAATGATAGGACAAGGGGCAACGGTTGCAAACTGGAGTGTAAGAGGTTCCATGTGAATATCAGGAGAAACTTTTTCACTGTGCGAGTGACAGAGCACTGGAACAGGCTGCCCAGAGAGGTTGTGGAGTCTCCTTCACTAGAGACATTCAAAACCTGCCTGGATGCGTTCCTGTGTGATGTACTCTAGATGACCCTGCTCTGGCAGGGGGGGTGGACTAGATGATCTTTCGAGGTCCCTTCCAACCCCTAGAATTCTGTGATTCTGTGATACTTTGAGAATTTAAGTAAATGCCTATAAGTTAGGCAATGAGAGTATGTGACAGGACTTTTCATGTGTCTTTTGATGTTAAAGCAGTTTAGACAATTGTCACTTGACTACTAGATAATTCTAGTACAAATAGCTATAATTTACTCTTACAAACATGATACAGATCAATGTATCTTAGCTAGTAATAAAGATATATACACAATAAAGGTTTGTCAGAACTACACTAAATGACATGAATCAATTTGTCTGACCGAGTAGATTTGAGTTTTCTTAAATATACTTTCCTGTCATGATTTCATTACACACTTGAGTAGTGTATTTTTCAAAACTTCCTAAGAGTTTTGATAATATTCCTGCATCACACATTTAATTTTTTTTGCTTTCATTAATAGAAAAACACTGCTGATTTATAAATATTTTTCATATTAGTTGAGTATATCAATTCAACATTAAGTATAATCAATATAATGATTGAATATATCTCTGATAGCAGTGTAAATCAAGAACTTAGAGAGTAAATTGTACCTTTCACTGACACTCTAATCCAATATGTCAACTAATAAGTATTTTAAAAAGTTAATTGTAAGAAATTGTTTTAAAAAATTGGGGAAGTTTACTGACCATGATAAATAACAAAATACTGACTGATAAATAACAATACTTAATTCTACAATAAAAAAAAATAATAAAATGAAATTGCCCTATTATAAGAGAAAGAAGACTGCCAGCTCTAAAATAACTTTGAAATACATGTCAATGTGCAAATATTTGTGGGTGCTGTACAGATTTTATTTATATTGTTATAAGATGTTTTGTAGATATATGCTTGAGATGCAACAAAGTGAACAGTTTGGCTGATGAAATGCAGGATAAAATATTAAAATATGACCCAGTTCAGGAAATGGTTTCTTCCTTGTCTTTTCAGTTCTGCAAAAGCACATTGTTAATATTGGCAGCAGTGTCATCTTAAAAATTTGGATGAAAACAAGTTTATTTATCACTTTCTCTTTGTATTTAATTAACTGAGCTCGTAAAAAGATCTTTACCCTGACACCATGATTTGAAGCTTTATTTTTTATTTTTAAAAGTAAATGCGTATTTAATAGCTGCTTTATTTTAAAACAAATAAATGGTAAATTTATTTTTATTACTGTCTCAAAATTGATTAAAAGTCAAGATCTAACCATACTTAGGCTATATGTTAATGTCCATATAATATATTAGCCTGTCAAGATACTTTGTATGAAGGCAGATATATGACCAACTATGTAATTTATAATAATTGATGTGACAGTTTCATTCAAGATGAAGTAAATTCCTAGTATCTTTTTTTTTCTTATTTTTCCCCCACAACTGAATAATTTTCCAACATATACTTCTTCAGGGAAGGTCTATTTCCTTACAATATTGTTAATATCATACTCTGCAATAAATTTCTAACTGAATAACTTTTTTGATTACTTCTATTTAGTTTAAATTGCCTATGTTTAAGTGATTGTGGGTTTTACAGTAGTTGGAGAAGTAATATGTAATTCTCACTAAAACTTAATTAAATCACTAAAGCAATTGCACTAGACACTATAAATGAGTTTGTTGTGAGGTTGCAGAACTTCCACTATATTAAGTAATGCAATTCTTTATCTCATGAACTCCCTTTGTTTTCTTACTACATTACCATCCTGTGCAGAAATAAGATGACAGAATATAACTAGGTATTATAAGGCTGCAAATTTTTCCCATCTCATTTTTTTAAAACAGATCTGTAATGAAAATAAAATGATGCCTTGCAAAAGGTAGTGAGAAAAAATATTTCATATTTATAGATGTTATCAGCTAAGAAATACTAATAGCACTGAACATGGAATTAGAAATAATATGTAAAATATATCAAAGAGTAAAGTGACTGAAACTCTAGAGTATGAATGTCCATGGCAGTGAACTACTCAAATCATTCTATCCTCTTTATGACCTCTAAGTCATTACTGATTTTCTCCTGTTAGGTGAAAAAACATGAAACTTTTCCCACTTGATTTTCTGTTGGTACTGTTAGTACTACACTCATTTGAATTGCAGAATGCAGTGAGTGCAAACACTTTTTAGGGTCTGTTTATTAAGAGATGTCTCTGCCTAAATTAAGGTACAAATAAGACCATATACCAAAGTCAAGAGTACAGATTTTATTTAACAGTAAATGAGAGAGAGAAAGAGAGCGAAAGAAAGATAGTAACAGAGATAGTAATAGAGATAGTAACATAAATCTAGATCACCACCCCTGGATCCAACATTATCAGGTCAGTTTCATTGGGTGATGGGCATGCACAAATGAATAGTGCTCAGGCTTTTTATTCTCTTTCAGGGACAAGCATTACCTCCAGGTGTTACCTCCAGAGTTAATTTACATAGTAAGCGAGAGTGGACATTTCTACAGTCACTGTGCATGCAACATAGGGGAAGGGCAACATTAATTCTTTCCACATTTTGAGTTGGGGGGTCTTGCAGACCCTGTCTCAGTGACCTCATGTCCAGCTTCTTTATGTGCAAAAGAAGGCCTGAGCAATGTCATTGTCTCTTCCTGTTGCAAACATTCGTCCTCTCTCGATCCAGCTCCATCCTCATCTCTTCCTTTTGTCAGCATTTCCTTGAATTTCTTTTGGCATCACTTCACTACCACTGTCTCTGTTTTTTGTCACAACTGATGCTTGAGACATTAATCCTTTCATTTCTCAGTTCTTTAGACCAGTTTTATGAAAGAAAAAAACTCTTGGTGATACATAGTTGCAGCTCTTCTCCTTACACATCTCAAATGTTTTGTGTTTGAAAGATGATGATATTTCATACTCTAATGACATCTGAGAGAAGACACACTTGGAGGACTCTGAACAATTCAAGGCACTGATGTCAAATCTTTATGTGTGTTCCCTGTTTATATGACACCAACTTTGCCTTACAGAAGTAGGGATGGCAAGAATTTGTCCTCTGAGAACAGCTGGTATTCTTAGTCAGATCCTGAGTGTGCAAAAGTGAGCCTCTTCAAAGATACTATTCAGTCATCATTACCATGCACTTTTAGCAGAATGGCTAAGTTTGTATGCCTGTATCATGGTCTCCCATGCAAAATGTTGTCACCAATACCAAGTTTGAACATGCTGGATTCTAGATGTTCATCTCACCTAGCATTAGTTTGTGTCTTAGCTAGATATCCACAAAGTTAAAACTATTAAATTTAAGTGTTTACCTGTAAGTATAAGAGCTAAGTGTCCAAGTTCCTTTTTCATTCAGTGAATATCTAGTCAACACAAAAAGGAGCTAAGAGATTTCATCAACCAGGTGCCCTAGGTTTAGCATTAGCTGAATTACTCTCCAAGCTCCCCTGATAGGTAACAGCTACTTGACAACTGAAAATATTTGGAACATAAAGATTACATTCATGTATGCATCTACTTAACCATGTAACCACACAATTTAGATGTCTTAACCTGAGATGAACTTACCTGTAGCATTCTTCTATAGGCTAAAAATCTTTTTTCCTGAGAGCAATTTTCTCAGAGTAATTAATGATAACCTAGATCTTTACCCTAATTATAAGGACCTTCTAGATATTTAGCTTACATGTATTTTCTTGTGCAGTCATATAAAATTCTCCATACTAGCCTAAAATATATTTTTACCTAAATGCATTTTTAGGATTGTGTGTTTAAATTTTCATTTTGAGTTTTTCAGCTGTAAATCACATACAGAAAAAATCCCCTAAACCTTTATATACAGTATTACAGAAGATTTTTTTTTACTGAATTTCTGTAATCCACTCTGCCTCAAGGGAGGTTAATTTTAAATGGCAATAATGAAAGATGAGATATAATTTGCCCTGAAACACCAGTTTTCTAATATTAGGTTACCCTCAGAATCAAAATATCAGAACTTCAATTCCAGAGTACAGGTGTGGAGCAGAAGGGAGAAGAAGGGGTCTGTGGATCCAGCAACTTCCTCACTCTCTGCCAGCCCTAAGATAACTAGTGATCACAGAGCTTACCGTTGGCAGCAGGAGTCACAGGCCTGCAAAACGAGGGGAAGAACAGATTTTTGTCATGCCAGAAGTCTAAAAGTAAGTTTCCAGTAAGTGAAGACTAGTAGGAAATTAAGTATGGAGTAGCATATCAGGAAAAAGATCAAAATATATGTTCAGTGCTGACTTACAAGATATGGAGGATAACACAGAAGACTGGTAAGACAGATGTACTAAGTTGTTACTGAGTAGTGAAGGAAAGTAGAGCTGGAAAAAAAAAATAAAAAATGGTACCTGCCCCTTCTCTTCCCCTCATGAGGAAGAGATAGACTGCAATGAGTCCCTCAACCTCCTCTTCTCCAAGCTGAACAACCCAAGTGACCCCAGCTGCTCCTCATAAGACATCCCCTTCAGACCCTTTAACATCCTTGGACCCTCCTTTGGATGCTCTCTAGTAGTCTGATGTCTTTTTTATATTGCTGTGCCCATAACTGCATGCAGTACTCAAGGTGAGGCTGCACCAGTCAGAGTAGAGAGGGACAATCACTTCCCTTGACTGGCTGACAATGTGATGCTTGATGCACCCCAGGACACAGTTGGCCTTCCTGGCTGCCAGGGCACACTGCTGGCTCATATTCAGTTTGCCATCAACCAGGACCCATACGTACTTCTCCGCATTGCTACTTTCCAGCAAGAGGTTTCCTAGTCTGTACATACCACCAAGGTTGCCCCTTCCCAGGTGCAGAATCTGGCAATTGCCCTTGCTAAACTTCATGTGGTTGGAGATTGCCCTCTAATTTGTCGAGGTCTCTCTGCAGGGTCTGCCTGCCCTGAAGGCAGTCAGCAGCTCCTCCCAATTCAGTACCATCAGCAAATTTGCTTAGAATTCCTTCAAGTCCTTCATTGATGAAGATGTTGAGGAGGACTGGGCCTAAGATGGAACCCTGTGGGACCCCACTAGTGACCAGTCATCAGCCTGATATTGCCCCATTCACCATCACTCTTTGTGCCCAACCTGCGAGCCAGTTGCTCACCTGTTGTGTAACACAGTTTTCCAGCTGTATGCTGGACATTTTGTTGAGAAGGATACTGTGAGAGACAGTATCAAAAGCTTTGCTGAAGTCCAAAATTATTACATCCACTGGCTTTCCTTGGTCAGCTAGGTAGGTTACCTTGTCATAAAAGGAAATTAAGTTTGACAAGCAGGACTTTGCCCTCATGAAGCCATGCTAGCTGTGACTAATGAATGCATTCTCCTCTAGGTGTTTTTCAATACCTCCCAGAATAATCTTTTCCATAATTTTATCTAGCACTGAAATGAGACTTCAATGGTGTTCCACTATAACATTCAAAACACACAAAGAAAAACAAAAAAAACCCAAACAAACAACAAAAAAACAAACAGCAACCACAACAACAAAGTTATGTGGAACTGGAGGAAAGGATTAAAAACCAACTAAAGAACAGGAAGCAAAGGGTAGGAGTTAATGTTCGGGACAGAGAGATGTCAGGCATGGATTACCTGAGGACTAACACTGTGATTTTATTCAGCATCTTCAACAATGATCTGGAGAAAGAAAGCAACAGTGATATCTTCAAGTCTGCAGATAAAATCATGCTCTTTCAGGTAGCCATCTGGTATGCCAAAAATTAAGAACCCCAGGAGGACTGCACAAAACTGAGCAGAAAAAGTGACTGATGATCTTCAGTGTAGATAAGTAAAGGATAATAGTTCTAGGCCAAAATTATTTAAACCAGCACCAAACGAAGCTGATTTTTCAAATACAACTCATGAAAGAAGTTAAAGAATCACAAAAATGATGAGGTTGGAACAGACCTCTTGAAGGTACCTAGTTCAAACTGCGTGCTCAAGAAGGGTCAACTATAGAAGGTTGCCCAGAACCATGCCCAGTCAGGTTTTGAATATTGCCACAGATGGGGACTTCATAATGTGTCTGGACAACCTACTCCAGTGTTTGACCACCCTCATAATAAACAAGTGTTTTCTTGTGTTCAAATGGAATTTCATGTGTCTTACTTTGTGTCCATTGACTCTTGTTCTGTCTGTGGGGACTACTAATAAGAGTCTGGCTCCCTCTTCTTAATTCTTTCCCATCAGGTATTTATACACACTGATAAGATCCTTCCTGAGCCTTCTCTTTTGGAGGCTGAACAGTCCCAACTCTCTCAGTCTCCTCTCACATGAAAGATATTTCAGTCCCTTAATTGACTTAGTGACCCTTGAGTTATTGTTGAAAATTTTCTGGAATCATTGTCTCAGCATTCTGTGAAAGACAGAAAAGCCAAGAAATTATTTGGCTTCATCAAGAATGTCATTTGGAACAAGATGGAATGCATATTCTGTCACAAGTAAAAACCTGATGCAGTCATATCTTAATTATTGCTTTTTTTTTTTTTTATCTCTAAGGAATAATGAGACATTTGATGAAAGTTCTTACCAGTTAAGTTTATATAGGGAGGCAACACCAATGGACTCAAAAAAGGTCAAATTTAAGAACAATGTAAGTATCCTGTAACATCCTTGATAAGACATCTGAGCATGAGGAGATTGGACCATAAGCAGTGGCCATGTTCACATTTTTCCATGAATTCCAATTGCCATGGTCTTTGTTTATTTTTCTTTTTCTTTAAGGTTGGGCTGGCATCCAGCCCTAAAAAAAGACTCAAAACCTTAGCTTTTTGTGGAAAGTTAAAGTAACAGAACACTGGGATAAATTAATCATTACAGGGAATAATAAAAGAAATAAAGGAAGTTGAGGATCAAAGGCAAAAATGGAAAATCAGGAAATGGTAGGGAAAAAGCAGAGCACTCTGGCAGCATCCAGTGTTCCATGGAGGTGTCCAAAGAGACAGTAAACTCTGCTTAATTGTGCTCTGCTCTACAACTGGATCTGCAATATACTCTTGCCACTCTGCCTCAGGGAGGAGGCTTCACCTCTGTCATGGTTTAACACTGGGCCAACAATCAAACAAATGACAGATGCTCTTTATTACCCCCCTCCCTTTCCAGAAAGGGAAAGGAAAGATAACAAGGGAGAGAGACAAGTTGGAAACTAAACTACACAACTTTAATGAAACATCAAGGATAAAAAAGAAAAGGATAAAACATACACAAATATATAGAAACCCACTATTATGCTCCCTTTCCCCCCTCTAAAAAAATAAATAAATGCTTATATCACCACCAAGTCTGCAGGGCAGCCCTGGGAAAGTCCCAGACTGGGCTTCTGGAGTCAGTGGCAGATAGGAGCTGGAGCCAGGAAAACAAGGAGTCAGGAACACATGGATCAGGATCAAAGGGAAACAAACAGACAGAGTCCTCCCATGACGCCGATCATGGACAAATAGAGTTTGACCCTCGCGATCCCTCAGATTTATACTGAGTAAGACACATATGGGATGGAATACTTTGTTTGGTCAATTTTGAGTCACCTGTCTCATCCGCTCCTTCTTGCAAGGAGGAAACACCTGTGACCCTTTTGCTCTCTCTTGTTTCAGAAACATAAGTTTAGCAGAACCAAACAGTGATCTTGGTTCTGCATACCATTCTCTAGCAGCAGTTATAAACATCGAGCATTAACAGTCCTAGAAGCAGACACTGACCAGGAAGTCAGTCACTTAGAAAAGACTAATCTGAAAAGTAAAATTATTAAAAAGAAAACTGTTTCTGTCCTTGCTCAAACCAGGACAAGCCCTCCTCATGGAAGTCCCCAGAGGACAGACCAGCAGGGATCTGCACGGGAGGAAGCACAGTCAGCTTATGAATTCGTATCACATGAAGTCTTCCCCTTCCTCCTCATAATCCAAAAACCCTGTCTGCTACCAATAATGAGTCTCTCATCCTCTGAGTACTCTGTCTGTCATCCCTGGCAGCTTTGACAGTCTGCCTACTGAGTTGCAAGTGTTTCTGTCATCAAGCAGACTCATTCAGCAGGGCCATACAGAAGGAGGTGTGTTCTATGGATCACAGGAATGGTGTGGTTGGGTCCTTCTTTCAATATTTAGGGGGGTCACTGTCTTTCATTCCTTGGGTGAAGGGTAGTCTGTGTCCAGAAGAGAAAGCACAACGCATTCTTAGGGACATATAGCACCTTGTAGAGGATTCTCTGATATGAAATAACAAAAGACCACTCCATCCTCCTCCTTGACAATGTGTGTGACGACTAGTATTTAGGTGACTGTTTCAATGTGGAGGTAGAGCACATGGCAGGTCATTGCAGCTCAGTGGGAGAGGGCTAACAGGGGAGGCCAGACTCTCAAGAACAGACAAGGGAGAGAGATGCACAGAGCTGGAGAAAATGAGGATTGTGCATATAATGAAGCTTTCTTGAGATCTAGGGGGAGTTAAGTCCTCCTCCACTTAGATGCCCTTCCCCACCTCCTGGGCTATACCTTCTGATGACAGGAGGAAAAGCATCTCTGATTATCTAAGAGACCTCCAACACAGACACACACACCCCACTTAGCTATGTCATGATGCACCATGACTCACTGCATGAGGTCAGGGGGCAACTGGGAGGCAACAAATGCTGCAGTTATGATAAGAAAGGAGCTATAAAAACTGCTAAAAAATGGAAAGGGAGAGAAGCTTATCCTTCTATTGACTGAGTCATGCTCACAGAGCAGTTACATGGACATTCAGATGAATCCATGTCCTTGAAGGTGGTTGGACCACAGGTATGGCTGCTGTCCAAGTTTCAGTTTTTAAGCAGGCATCTCACTTTTTTTTTTTATTCCTTACTGTCTATGAAATTAATTCTGAAAAAAATCATCAGAATTCATAATTCTAATGTTATCTGTTTATCTCCTAGAAAGACTGTACATCCAAGTACCATTTATCTCTAGTCAACATAACAATTGAGAAGAAAAGCTGAAAACTGACTTATCAATTTAATAAACTTGTCTTTCATATGACATTTGTATGTGGAAATACTTCAAAATATACATAGATTTTTATTTACAACAGAAAAACCTCACTAGACATATTTAGGAAATATTTTTGTAAAAAAAGTTCTTCAGTAAATCTAATTTCATGTGTACATCATACCAGTAATCTTTATTTTCCCTTTGAAGGATCTTTTGTCTGTTTTTTTCTTGAAAAACTGTTGTTTGCAACTGGATTAGAGTGAATTTTAAAACTGAGATTTCTTATGAAATCAGCTTTAACAAAAAAAAAGACTTCATAAGAATAATCCAAATGCTGCATTTTACAAGTATGTTAAACCTTACCGATATTTTAAGAAAGTCTTGGAAGATTAAAGCATATGTAAATGTTCATAAGTTACAAAAAAGAAAAATAAATCCTATCTCTAGGTGCAGGTAGTAAGGCCTACTTACAAAAAAATTAGACTTCTAGAAAAAGTTAAACATTCCATTTTTATATATAGGTAATAAAATATAAGGAACTATTCTCTTTTTCATTGTGATTCAGTTAAAACCTATTTTACAACAAGCTTAATTGTACTAGAAACATAACTTAGATTGAATTATTTCAAGTAGATGTTCTATTTCTTCTAGACATCTGTGTATAAAGATACTTGTCCTGTTTCATAATTGGTCTTTACCTGCTTTCCATGTCCTATAAACTAATACAAGGTAAAGTCTGTGGCTTCACAGCTGCAGTCCTGCATTATAAATGCATTTAAAAAGACCAGCGTCAAACAAACAAAAAAAACCCAAACATCATGACTGAATAAATATAGGTCATCAATTATCACAGAATCTGTTTTTGGTAGCCTTTTATTTGATAGAGCCAGATCCTTTCCTGAAAATTTGTATAATACAGAAGTTCCAGGTTATTTCATCTTAACCTTAGTAATTTAACCAAATATTTAGCACTTTCAAACACCCTGTGTTTGAAGATCTGTCTTATTGTTACCTCTGGATGAAGTAAAACCAACTTCAATAACAAAAGTGAAAATTCTGCAGAAAAATAAACACTTCCCCAGGGTCTTGAATTTTAAGCCATGTAAAGTATTTTGTCAAATTTTGTTCCACAGAAATTTAGAGGTTTTTATAGCCTCAGTGTTCCAGGATTTCTGAACTAATTCAAAGGCAGTATGCATACAAAGGCATAGTAAGGTGGTTTCATTTTCCTTTCATTTTCTCAGTCTCATCATTTTCTTCAGATACCTAACATAGCTGTTTGTAACAATTTTCTCTTTACAAATCTGTCTGCTCATTTTAATCTGAATGCAATTGTAGTTCACTTTCTGTTTAAAACAATTATGGTAGTAAACAATTTTTAAAGAGACATGTTAAGAATATAAATTTCTATTCAAAGGATCTTTGGGATCAGTGCAAAGGTAGGTTGTGTAGACTGGAATTAGAATTTCTGCTTGCATTTTCCTCAAGTACTTCACAAAATTGCTCTAAAGAGGGAGAAAAAAGACCAAATATTGTAGAGTCCAGGGTCTACAGTAGTTTTTATTTAAGCAATACAAGCATAATATTGTGACAATGGGTATAATAATAGAAGATCTAAGGTACAGTCAGAGTGTGTCTACAGTCTACAAAATCCAAATGAGAACAAAAAGAGCTTGTATCCTTCCATTCCAACCCACCAATTATAGGAGTCATCCCATTAGGTCTCTGTGATACCAATAATATTGTAGCCCTGCAGACATGTGCATATCTCTAACTCTTCCTGTATGTTCCCCATGCTGTGTGCTTTTGCACTGAGTTATTTAAGTTGGGTCTCCTATGAAGCTGACTTAGTGGCTGCAGTGGCTGGAATTCCATTGAGGCCCTTGTTTGTACCCTGTCCCTCTAACCTTGGCATGTCTTCCCCCAGTTTTTCATAGGGAAGCCTAGTATTATCCCCCCTCCCTCTTCAAATCTAGTTTAAAGCCCTGTCAATGAGGCCCACCAGCTCCTGTTCAAACACCCTCTTCCCCATTTGAGAAAGGTGAGTGCCATCTGGCACCAGCAAGCCTGGTGCCGTGTAGGCCACCCCATTATCAAAGAACCCAAAGTTGTGGAGATAACATCAACCACAGTCATGTGTTAATAGACTGGATGCATTTGTTTCTTCCAGTGTCACTGTCTACAACTGGAAGGATTGAAGAAAAAATAACCTGTGCCCCAACTCCCCTTAACCAACTGCCCCAAGGCCCTAAAGTCCCTTTTGATTTCCCTAGGTCTACATGTTTGAACTTCATCACCACCTACATGAAGAAGCAGAAGCACNAGATAACATCATCCACAGTCATGTGTTAATAGACTGGATGCATTTGTTTCTTCCAGTGTCACTGTCTACAACTGGAAGGATTGAAGAAAAAATAACCTGTGCCCCAACTCCCCTTAACCAACTGCCCCAAGGCCCTAAAGTCCCTTTTGATTTCCCTAGGTCTACATGTTCGAACTTCATCACCACCTACATGAAGAAGCAGAAGCACTAGGCTAGGAAGGTTCCTCATAATATCTTTAACCCTGACCCCAGAAAGGCAACAGACTTCCTTCAAGGGAGTGTTCTTCTGACATATTGGACCCTCTGTTCCTTTCAGAAAGGAGTCACCTACCCTTCTTTTCTTCCTAGTCAAGATGGCCTTACTACTGGAAGTAGGCCCTACTGCCTGTGTTGATGCTATTGATGCAGGTGGGCCATCATCCCCATGGTCCTTTAACTGGGATTCCCCACCAAAAGCCTCATACCTGTTCAGCAGAGACACTTCGGGAGACAAGGTGGGCAAGGTGGGGGCTCACTTGTAGTGGGCTCACTTACAGTGGGGGCTCACTCCGAGCAATGACTTGCCTCCATTTACTGCTCTCATTTAAGTTGTTGCTACCTTGTTGGTGGGGGGAGGATTCATGAGCCCCTTGATTTTGGGCTGGTTTTCTTGTCTTTTGTGTGTTCTGCCCCTGGGAGTGCAGAGCACAGCTCTGCTGGTCTGTCTCTTTCTTGGACTTCCTAATGCTCCTTAACCTTTCTAGCTCCACTTGGAGCTCTACTACCAGCCTGAGCAAGTCATCCTCTTGCTCACACCTCACGCAGGTGTTTATACTGTTGTCATTCACTGCCGGAGAAAGGTTGTGGCACTCCCTATAGCCAAAGGCTTAGACAGCCGCATGTTTCCATGGAAGCTCTGTTTGAGCAGCCACCTCCACTTTGGTGAGCACAGGGGACAGGACTCTCCTCCAGATGGATACTATAGTTAGGCTGTTTCCTAGAGGGTGGCAACTTCCACTTGAACTTACCTCTCTAATTAGAAGATCCTCAGCTCCTCAGAACCCTCCCCATGCAAACTGCCATGCAAACTGCCATGCCACACCCTGTTTTTCCACTCCTGTTCACCACACTCCAGACAACTTGTGCTCCTCTTGGATTTTTAAATCTTCCATGGTTGCTCTCACCATGCCCCCTGCCATGCCTGATTGGCTGCATGAGCTTCTGGGTTCTTGCTAGGGTTCTGGGTTGCTGCATGGGGTGTCCTGGTTCCGGGAACTCCCCCTGTACAGACAGATCTGACTTTCAACCCCTGGGCTTACCTCAGTTGTCACTGTCACTGCTGCTGCTCACCTTGCCGACTAATTAAATCTAAGGATTACACCATGTTTATTTACTTTTACATACCTGTCTAGTTTGCAATAGCTCACAGGGCACAACATTGGTGTTTAAAAGCATATCATTGTATATATATCACTTTCTCAACTAATTAATATTAGTATCTAACTAACTACTGCAATTTTTGTTGCAGTTTTGAATCTGGTTATTTTCCAATTATAGTACAACCATAATATGTAGTCCATGGAGACATACATTTTGATATTACTTGGTCTGCTCTAAAATTGTCTGTCTCTCCATTGACAACAAAGATATCCACAGAAAGCAAGCTACTAACTTGCATTTCTCAGTTAAATGAATAAAATCTGGTGGAGAAGTTTTATTTTGTTAGCAAAGAAAAAGGGGAAGAGTCAAGCAGTATAAACAAATGAGGAAATAGGGAATGAGAAAATGTTTGGACATTAATTTGAGTTAATTGTTAATTTTTTGTTCCCATTTTCAGTATCTGCTAGATGCATCATGAAAGGGAATATTATCAATAATATTCATTTATGAAGTAGCAAGTTCTGTAAAATATTTTGTTAAGGGAAAGGTTCATGCTGTTTTTCTTGCAGCTACAAAGCACACTGCTGTAGTCATCTTTATTTAATAAAATATATATGAAGTATGACAAACAGTAGAAAGTAGCAAGAGCATTTTCACTACCTTCCATAGGACCAGAAGAGAGCATGCATTTTCTTTTAATAACCCTGTACAGCTACATTGAACAATGATCAGTTTCATATTATAAGTATAATCAGTGAAGAACTAGACAGATTTAGAGACAAGACTTAATAATAAGTTTTTTAATAACTAAAGAAGAGAGGGTTATACCACAAAAGGTAAAACAGTGGGAGAATGGCAGAAAAACAAAAAATAGGAAAAGGAGATTTGTTTCTATAAAACTGAGTTGAATGATTGTGAGATTTCACGGAAGATAGGCTCAGAAGATTGTATCAGCTAAGAGACTGAACAAAAAATGAGCAATCAGAGAAAGAGATTTTCAATTTAGTAATTGGTATTTAAAGCAAAAAATAACTGAAAACAAAAGAAGAGATCAAATAATGAAAACACAGAGGAATGGAAGTGTTTGAAATAAAAACAGCCACACTTTGCAAAAAGCCAAAAGTGGGTGTGAGGAATACCAGTTATGCATGGGAGTCTAAGGTAGCCAATGAGACTGTTGAATGAGAGGTAGCTCAAATGTGACATTCTTTGTTAACCATAAACCACAGAAAATACCAAGAACAGAAGAGCTCTACCCCAGTGCAATGCTGGACCTAAATGGAACACAAGCCAAAGGCTTCATGAAGTCCATAAAATATATCACTATTCATTTTTATGGAAGTGATTGGATACTGGGGTGATGGATGAAATGACAGATAGGTAGATAATACAACAAACAGATTGCTCATGGTTTGACTGTCATTATTTATATTTAGCAATCACAGTGGGATTGTTGAAGACAAAGCATACATTGCAATATATTGGGTTAATATTGATGAAAACACAGAGATGCAATATTTCTTTTTAGTTCTGCTGTGCTGCCATTTCACTTGCAGAGTTATGAATAACACTTAGTGAGGAAAAAACCACAAGTTTATATGAAAACTTAGGTATAGACAACATACTAAAGTCTCACAAACTCTGACAAAGCAAATAATAAAAAAAAATAATTGTAGAAGAAGGACAAATACTGTAGGAAATAATAAAAATGACACAGTCAAAAGTACTGCCACTGAACAGCAGACTTTAAAATTTTCAACATTAAGAAAGTAACAAATTTTTAAAAGAGAAGTAGTTTGAAATTAAATCCGTGGTTTATAAGCAGAATAATTACTTATGAAATACAAACAGTGGAGGAAAAAAGAAAGAGAATAAGACAGAATGTCATTCATCTAGAAATGTTCAAAAACATTGTGGTTTACAAATCCATATCAGACAACCATGTAGAAATATGTTTACATTTTGAAATGTAAACCCACAAAGACTGGTTCTTAGGGAAGTGAGGTGTGCAAATTTGCATGAGAGATGATCAGCAGTGACTTAACAACAACCTTTTAATTACTTAAGTGAAGAAGGTAAAGTTGTGGCAATTAAATCTGCTAAATATACCAGTTAACATGTTCTGCCAATAAAAAGAATTAGAAAAGTCAGTCCTAGTTAACTGGAGAAGTTAGAAGGATGATCCAGAGAACTGCAGTCATGTCAGGCTGACCTTGGTACCGCACAAGGTTTTGGAACAGGTCATCCTGAGTGCCATCACATGGCATGCGCATGACAATCAGGGGATCAGACCCAGCCAACATGAGTTTATGAAAGGAAAGTCCTGTTTGACAACCTGATCTCACTCTATGACAAAGTAACCCACTTAGTAAATGAGGGATGTAGTCTATCTAGGCTTTAGTAAAGCATTTGACACTGTCACCCACAGCATTCTCCTAAGAAAACTGGCTACCCATGGCTTTGATGGGTATATTCTTCACTGGGTGAGAAACTGGCTATAAGGACGGACCCAGAGAGTTGTGGTTAAAGGAACTAAATCCAGTTGGCAGCCGGTCACTAATGGTGTTCCCCAGGGCTTGGTGTTGAGGCCAGTTCTGTTTAATATCTTTATTGATGACCTAGGTAAGGGGATCGAGTGTACCCTCAGTAAGTTTGCAGATGACATTAAGTTGGGTGGAAGTGTTGATCTGCTTGAGGGTAGGAAGGCTCTGCAGAGAGATCTGGACAGGCTGGATCGATGGGCAGAGGCCAATGAGACAAGGTTCAATAAGATCAAGTGCTGGGTTCTGCACTTGGGCCACAACAACCTCAGGCACCGATACAGCCTTGGGAAAAAGTGTCTGGAAAGATGCTCATCAGAAAGAGACTTGGGCATTCTGGTTGACAGCCAGCTGGATATGAGCCACCAGTGTGCCCAGGTGCCAAAGAAGGCCAATGGCATCTTGGCCTGCATCAAGAATAATACAGCCAGCAGCACTAGGGAAGAGATTGCCCCACTGTACTCAACACTGATGAGGCCGCACCTCGAGTACTGTGTCCAGTTTTGGGTCCCTCACTTCAAAAAAGACATTGAGTTGCTGGAGTGTATCCAGAGAAGGGCAACAAAGCTGGTGAAGGGACCAGAAAACATGTCTTATGGGGAATGACTGAGGGAGCTGGGGTTGTTCAGTCTGGAGAAGAGGAGGCTGAGGGGGTACCTCATCACTCTATATAACTAAATGGAGGTTTCACTGAAGTGTGGGTCTGTCTCTTCTGCTGTGCCCATAGTGAAAGGACATGAGGAAATGGCTTTAAATTGCAGCGGGGAGGTTCATATTGGACATTAGGAAAAATTTCTTCACTGTAAGGATGAATGGGTATTGGAATAGGTTGCCCAGGGAGGTGGTGGAATCACCTTCCCTAGAGGTGTTTGAGGTACGTTTGGATGTGGCACTGGGTGATATGGTTTAGTGGTGATCTAAGTAGGCAGTTGAACTGGATGATCTTGAAGGTCTTTTCCAACCTTAAAAGTTCTATGATTCTGTGATTCTGTGGTTTCTATGTTTCTCTGCAAAGTTGCTTTTCATTTAGACAGCCTTCAGCATGTACTGGTCCTTGGGGTTGTTCCTCCCTAAGTGCAGGATTTGGCACTTCTACTTGTTGAACTTCATGAAGTGCATGTTAGCCCTTTTCTAAAGCCTGTCGTGGTCCCTCTTGGAAGAAGTATAACCCCCCCTAGTGTATAAGGCACTCCTTCCGTTTTCGTGTCATCAGCTAACTTGCTGAGGATACACTCTGCAGCATCAGCCAGTTTATTAATGAAGATTTTAAATAGGACTGGACCCATCTTCGATCCCTGAAGTACATTGCTACTTGCTGGCCTCCAACTTGACTTCATGCCCCTGATCACCACACTTTGAGCCTGGTTATTCATCCAGTTTTTAAGTTCATATAATCATAGAATCACTCCGGTTGGAAAAGACCTTCAAGATCATTGAGCCTAACCATCAACCCAGGACTCACAAGTCCACCACTAAAACATGTCCTCACGGGCCACATCCAAACTTTTTTTAATACCTTCAGAGACAGTGACTATGCCACTTCCCTGGGCAGCCTGTTCCAATACCTGACCACCCTTTCAGGAAAAAAATTTTTCCTAATATTCAGCCTGAACTTCCCCTGGTGCAACTTGAGGCCATTCCCTCTTGTCCAATCACTTGTCACTTAGGAGAAGAGACGGGTCACGCCCTCTCTCCAACCTCGTTTCAGGTAGTTGTAGAGCAATAAGGTCTCCCCTGAGCCTTCTTTTCTCCAGACTAAAAAGCCCCAGCTCCCTGAGCCACTGCTCATAATACCTGTGCTCCAGGGCCTTTACCAGCTTAGTTGCCCTTCTCTGGACTCACTCCAATACTTCAATGTCCTTGTAGTGAGGGGCCCAGCGCTGAACACAGTGTTGCAGGTGCAGCCTCACCAGTGCCAAGTACAGGGGGACAATCACTTCCCTACTCCTACTGGCCACACTATTTCTGATACAGGCCAAGATACTGTTGGCCCTCCTGGCTACCTGGGCACACTGCTGGCTCATGTTCAGCCTGTTGTCTACCAGCACCCCCAGATCCTTTTCTGCCAGGCAGCTCTCCAGCCACTCTTCCCCAAGTCTGTACCTTTTCATGGGGTTGTTATGGCCCAGGTGTAGGACCAGGCACTTTGCCTTGTTGAAGCCCATACAATTGGCATCAGCCCATTGCTCCAGCCTGCCCTGGTCCCTCTGTAGTGCCTTCCTACCTTCAGGCAGATCAGCACTTCCATCCAACTTTGTTTCATCTGCAAATTTACTGATGGGGCATTCAATAACTTCATCCAGATCATTGATTAAGATACTGAACAGAACCGGCCCTAAAGGAGGGGGTTTTCATTGTTCTCACTGTTTGTTTATCCAGCCCATATTTCATTAGCTTTTTCACAAGGATATTATTGGAAACTGTTACGAAAGCCTTGATAATGTCAAGGTAGACAATATACACTGCTCTCTCCTCATCTACCAAGCCAGTCATTTCATTGTAGAAGGTTATCAGTTTGACAAAGCATGACTTCCCCTTTGTGAATCCATGGTGACTACTCCTGATCACCTACTTGTTCTTCATGTGTCTGGAAATGGTTTCTGGGATTATCTGCCCCATCACCTTCACAGGGATCGAGGCGAGGCTGACCAGTCTGTTGTTCCCTATGTCTTCCTTCTTATTCTTCTTGAAGTTAGGAGTGACATTTTCTTTCCTCCAGTCTTTGGGTACCTCTCACAATTGCCCTGACCCTTCAAAGATTATTGAGAGTGGCCTCAAAATGACATCAGACAGCTCCCAACACTTATGGGTGCATCTAATTAGGATCCATGGGCTTTTGTTTGTTCATTTTTCTTAAGTATTCCCTGACTTGATCCTTTTCCATTTTGCTCCTTACTTTTGCCCAGGCCCCCAGAGCCTGAGATTCCTGAAAGATGTTCTAGGTAATAAACACTGAGGTGAAGACAATGTACAGAACCTCAAACTTTTCCATGTCTATTGTCACCATGTTCCCTGACACATTCAGTAGTGAGCCCACATTTTCCTTACTCTTCTCTTTGCCACATATGTACTCATAGAAGCCCTTCTCGTTGACTTTGACATCCCTGGCCAAATTAAATTACATTTGTGCCTTGGTTTCCCTAACTGTGTCTCTGTGTGTTTGGACAGTGTGTTTGTATTCCTCCCAGGTTACTTGTCCCTGCTTCCGCACTCTGTATCCTTCCTGATGTTTGAGTTTTGCCAGGAACTCTTTGTTCATCCATGAAAGTCTTCTAGCATTTTTGTCTGACTTCCTGTTGGTTTGGATAAACTACTCTTGAACGTGGAAGAGGTGATGCTTGAATATTAACCAGCTTTCACAGGCCTCTCTTCCCTCCAGATCCTTATTCCATGGATGTCTTCCAAGCAGATCCCTGAATAGGCCAGGGTCTGCTCTCCTCAAGTCCAGTGTTTTGATCTTGTTTGTTTCCCTCCTCTCTCCTCTCAGGATCCTGAACTACATCATTTCCTAATCACTGCAGTCAAGCCTGTCTCCAACCTTCAAATACCCAATGAGCCTATCCTTGTTTGTGAGTGTGACGTCCACCAGAGCACCTGTCCTCATTAGCCTGTCTATAACTTAGGTTAGAAAATCATCATTAATGCTCAAGGATCTATTGGATTGCTTATGCTCTGTTATGTTGTTCCTCCAGCAGATATCAGGCTTGTTGAAGTTCCCCATGAGGACAAGGTCCTGTGAATGTGAGACTGCTTCTAGTTGTATGAAGAAGGCACCATCTACTTGTTCTTCCTGGTCAGGCAGCCTATAGCAGACATACACTATAGTCACCCTTACTATTCTGCT
Organism: Aegotheles bennettii; assembly: GCA_013398125.1. Taxonomy (NCBI): domain Eukaryota; kingdom Metazoa; phylum Chordata; class Aves; order Caprimulgiformes; family Aegothelidae; genus Aegotheles; species Aegotheles bennettii. The sequence goes on from VZRW01001432.1 coordinate 57,858, forward strand.
CTTTTATTCTCACCCATTCAGCTCATCATCCTTACCCAAGTGGAGCTCCATGCATTCTAGATGTTTTCTCACATGGAGAGTAACTCCTTATCCTTGTCTTCCTTGTCTTTCCTGAAAAAACCCTGTATTCCTCCACTGAATTACTCATTATACAAGCCATTCCATCAAGTCTCTGTGATACCAACCCTACAACACACAGATCTCCAGTTCCTCATGTTATTCCCAATGCTGTGTGCATTTGTGTACAGGTACTTCAGAGAAACACCTCAGTGTGCTGATTTCTCAAAAAAGATCTGCTGTTTTTTTCCATAGTAGTACTTTGTAGGTGCTTCCTTGCTTTCATGTAAGTGCTGGAGGTGATCCTGCTTAAGCAATGTTTCACTGTTTTTTTGGTTCCCTTTCATTCACATAATTTCAAGCACTTATCAACCCTGTTCATCACTCCCTCACAGGGCTGTTGATAACTCCTGTTTTTTTCTAGTTTAAAGCCCTCCTTGCCAAGTCAACCATCCTACTGACAATAATACCTTTGTCCTGTCTATTCAAACGGATCCCATCTCTCCCAAAATGTAGCTTGTTCATTGTTATAAAAGTGAACACACAGCATAGCACTTTAAAGAGGACATGGGACTCAGCAGTCCAAGAAGTCCCATGTATGCCTGTGAAGTAACTCTAACCTGTATTTATCAACAGAAAGTTGTTATTTGTCTGAATTTGTGGCAACTAAGCAAGAAGTACTCATTCTGGCTTGATTTTTTATTTAGTTTAGGATCTCTGAACCAAATTTATGCGGCCAAGTAGCATTACGTTTTCAATATAATGTGCTCCTATTGCTCCTATGCAATATTACCAATTCAGTTAACTTAATATCATTCTTATATGAATCCTCAATCAATACTAATTGGAAAAAGTAAGTCTGAAAGGACAGTTAAAATGATTGGAAAGAAAGAAATACTAAAAAAAGGAGATTAAATTATATTACTAAAGGAAACTGTAATAGACCCTGCTGTAGAAGAAATGAAGGAGTATCTAAGAATTTGTTGACGTTGTAGAATAAACTAAGGATTACATAAGAGTGTTTTAATCTTTATTTAAAAAGCACAAAATAAATGAAGATCTTTAGTTTAAACTATAAAAGAAAGAAATTAATAATAACAAGTTAACATGATAATCTAGTTGCTATGGTAACCATAAAAATTAAAAGGTAATGAGATCAATGCTGACTTGTACACAGTAGTAATATGAATAAGTTAATATTTCTTGGAAGGAGAGACTCTGTATCATATCCATAAGTTATAATGAGCTTAGCTATATCTCTAAGAGCCTTCACACTAAACTACCTATAGTCTACCATACACCAAAGAAAATAACATACAAATGATAATGAGGTAAATATTTTCTTAATGACAACTTATGTTATTTAATTTGGCTTCATCCTCACAAATTAATCTTGTGCTGGCTTTCTTTATACAGTAGGTCAGGCTTACAAAACCAACTTTAAATCACATCATCAATATCCAGGAGGAAATTGTAGTAGTTACATTTGCTTAGCTAATTTGATTGCAACATATATGTTACCAGGCTTTCCCAAAAGTACTAGAAAAATATATCTTTCAGATAAAAATGGGACCAGTTCACAAACACTTCTTTTCCACAAAAAATACATAATTTTGTCTACATTTCTCTTCCATAACTCCTGTAAATTGTACTTTGTGAATAAAATAATCTTTTTTCTTCCCTGCCCACCCCCACCCAAAGCTCTGCAGTGCCAGACTTGCATCAGAATATCATAAATCTCAAACTCTTTCCTGTGTTTTTTTAGGCAAATGGGCTTCTCATGAATGTTTTTAGAGAGCCATTACTAATTCAATATGAGAAGACTCAGTTTTGTGGCCACTTCATTAGAAATTAGTCTCATTTTTGTGATTGTAGTGATTGTAATTTGTAGACGTAGTAATTTACAGAACAGTTTTGTAGCCAATTAGTACAATAAATGATATTAAAATATTTTGTACTCTTCACCACAGTCACTTTGAGGGGTGCCTTTTGTCCATGCAGTTTGAATTAGTTTTTGCTTGAAGGCCTTGACAATATCAACATAAGTTCTCTGACTCACCAAATCACCCCCAGCTTTTAGCTTTCCTTACTGTGATGGTACTGCTGCCATGCCACTAAAGATTTATCCTAAGAGTGTCCATGTAATGTTTCATCAACCTTCTATTCAGTCATTTATATATATATTATCTGGCTAATGAAAATAATTTTGTACAATCTATTATTTGATACATAACTGCATGGAGCAGCATATTTGAGTTTAAAGAAACATAAAGCTGTCCTGCTGATCTCAATATTCAAAACAATACTATGCCACTTTATATCATCAAAGTCATTCATATAGACTTATGTGGAAAGCACTGATATGCTTATTCTTAGGACTGAAATTTTCTTAACTTCTGCATGTTACATAAAACTGGTTTTGAAAAATGAATAGAACACACTTTCATTCAAAATATTTTTTTTTCCTTAATACAGAGATGAGTTTTTAATGTCCCAAAACAGAACTTGAATTCATCTTTATTGTCATCCATGTATATTTTATCAGTTATATTGTCAACCTAGCTAAATGCACAAACAGTCTTTTCAATTATTCAGTGGCAATGCACAGATCTAACTGACTTTTCAGGATCTCCTAGCTTTTCAGTGTTGTGAACCCAGATGAGGACTGTAATTTCCTTTATGTGGATGTGCAGGCTTAATTGTTCTTGTGATCTAAAGAGTTGAAGATATGTGGCACATATCTTAGTATGTGCATAGTCACTGTCAAAGAACAGTCTACAGTACAGTAATTATATAAACTTTGATTTAAGACAAAAATCTCTCTTGTGTATGGTGACAAACACAGATTCTTTTATGCCATGACATCATATGGTATGGGATATCCCACTGGCCAGTTGGGGTCAGTTGTCCCAGCTGTGTCCCCATATAACTTCTTGTGTACCCCCAGCCTACCCACTGGTGGGGTGGTGTGGGAAGCACAAAAGCCCTTGACATTTATGTCAAGTAAGCACTGCTCAGCAATAACTAAAAAGTCCCTGAATTATCAACACTGTTTTCAGAACCAATCCATAACATTGCACCATACCAGCTGCTATAAGAAAATCAACTTTTTCTTCATCAGCATTCTGAAACTTTCATTTATGGTAAGCAACATTCTTTTTTTGTCAGCTTTTTTATTTTATTCAAACTTTGTGCCATATTTATACTTTTACAGTGTTCTGATGAAGCTTGGAAAAAAACAAAACAAAACATAAAAACAAAAAACCCCACATCTCACATTTACCATTGACAAAACAAAGAACTTCATCTGAGGTAGTGCGTGCTGTTGACTTACATCCTGACTGACAAATATCAAAGAAATATAACCTTAAATTCATCCCAGTATCATCTACTCCATCTCTTTTTTTCCAGTGCAGGATCAGCTGTAACTGTAACATTCCTCATAAGAAAAAACATTTTCCATTGTTGGGCTACTACAAGACAACAATATAATTCCCAGACAGTGTTTCTCTTGTCTTTTTTTAGCACTTCCTGTCAAGGAGGTGGTGCTGGTTTGTTATGATCCCAATAAGAAGGGCACTTGAACTGTGTAAAATATCATACTAAATACTTTAAAATTATATCTACCAAGGTTAAGAAAATAAAGGGAACATAGTACAGATAATCTTATATCCCTATAGATTCTTATAACGCAGAATAGTGCAGCACTGAATGGTCCTCCAAAGTGTGCAGCACTCCATGCTGACCCTGTCTATGGAAAGGGTTACTCTGTTTTGGTCATTAGAGCTATTGTAGGATTTTCTTAGAAGGAAAATCTTGAAATCTTTCTTGTACTTGAAAATTACCATCATATTATGTCTGAGCCTTCTTTTTTTATTAAGTTGAACCCAAGTTCATTCAAACTGTCTTTGTAAATTTTGCTCATTAAAATTCTGATATTTCTAATTTTTTAACAGGACTTTCTATAATGAATTGCTTTCTTTTTTTCACTGCTTTTTAAACTGAGCCAGTAATCTAACTGAGCTAGAACCAGATTATGTTTTCTTCAACTCTTTATGGAGAGCAGTGTCAAATGAACTATTAAATTTAATATAAATGACATTATAAGACTCGTTGTCCTTCATAAACCTAGACTGTTTCAGCAAGATTTGTAGCTTACGACTTCATGTTGTCTTTTATTTTTGTTATTATATGCTATCTTTATTGGTAAAGATTGCTATTGTCAGACATCTTGTGACATATAACACCCTATAGGTTGAACATCTGGAAAGTAGACTGCGTCATTTGTAGGTAATTCTGACACCTATAAATTCTAAATTACCTCACAGTGATATAACTAGCAAATTTCTGTGACTATAACTAGCAAATTGCTGTGAGTACAATGCTTATGGGATGGAATACTTTGTTGGGTCACCTGTCGAGTCTGCTCCTCCCTGTAGGAGGGACACAGGCGTGACCCCTTTGCTCCCTTTTGTTTCTGGAGCATAAGAAGTTTAGCAGAACTAAGCAGTTGCCTTGGTTCTGCATACCATTCTCCAGCAGTAATTATAAACATGGAGTGTTACCTGTCCTAGAGGCATACATTGACTGAAAAACATGCTGTTAGTTTCAGCACGTGCAGTTATTTAGAAGAGACTTAAAAGTAAAATTACTAAAACAAAATTTGTTAATTATCTATTGACATAGATAATTTTAAAAAGTGAGTAGTAAAGTGCAAATTGTTTATTTGAGTATGGCCAGTTTGTGTAATTTTCTCATGTTTGGTACTATAATTTGCAGAAACCTCTACAAATCTGGACTATTTCAAACCTGTCATGTGCATCCATTGCTCAGGACTGCCACAGTGCAACATAGGATAAGGGCAGTTTCTGAGTCTTTGAGACTTGTCTCAATGTCTCAATGTCTCAATGTCTTCTGAGACATTACAAAGTATTACTGTTGCTTTAATTTCTATCCAAAATCCAGCAGGAACCTGGAACCTGTTGGAGATGGTCCAGAGGAGGGACACAAAAGTGATTAGAACAGTGGAACACTTCTATTATAAGGACAGTCTGAGAGAGTTGGTGTTGTTCAGCCTGGAGAAGGATTCCAGGAAACCTTGTATCAGCCTTTAAATACTTTAAAAGGGCCTATAAGAAATATGTGGACGGACTTTTTAGTAGGGTCTGTTGCAATAGAATGAGTGGTAAAAGTTTTAAACTAAAAGAGGATAGATTCAAACTAGATATAAGGAAGAAATTTTTTACAATGTAGTGGTAAAACACTGGAGCAGGTTACCCAGGGAGGTGGTAGATGAGTCATTTCTAGAAATATTTAAGGTCAGGTCGAACAGGGCTTTGAGCAACCTGATCTAGTTGAAGATGCCCCTGCTTATTACAGAGGGAGTTGGACTAAATGACTTTAAAAGATCCCTTCCAACCCAAACGATTCTATGACTCTATGACCCCAAATTAGAAACTATGCCTAAAGAAACAAAGTAGAGGAGAAAACATTTCACAGGCTACAGAAAATACTTTTTGACTTATACAGAAAATATTTCCATTTATACAACAATTTTTAGCAACAGCAAGAAATTAATGATTCACATTTTGATTGTGGTGCTCTAAAAGCATGAAACCCTTTTCTAAATACTGTTATTTAGCCAGTCATTGCATAGATATATATTCTTATCTAATTGCAGACTCTGCACTTTTCGCTAGATTACATCTTACTTTTCTGAAGTATTTTGGAATCCATATTCCATAGCAAAAAGCTGTCCCAAACACTTTCTAATAATTTGTAATTGTAGATTCTCATTTGTATCCAACTCATTTTTCAGTGTGACCAACATGATTTTATGGATTTATTTCAATGATCATTTGCAAAAAATTGAAAACCCCAAGTCAAACAGCATTCTGTAAATGAATACACATTTAGAACTGCAAGAAATGGGATTTGAATGGACTGAATTACACTGCATGATAACCATGTCTTCATCTGGTAGGAGGAAAAAATGGCTTAAGCTTATATTTAGTTTTGTGCCAAAAAAAAGAAACCAAACCACACGTATTTCTTTATTTCAGTTTTAAATGCATTTTTTTACTTGTTTTATTTACAACAAATTAAACTTGTTCTAATTATACACATTTAGTAAACACTGAGTCTTTTTAAAAACGTGAAGTTCCTCGGTACAGTTATCTCTTATGTTCACTGATAGTATTAGCTTGTTTTAATTGCATTTCTATGTAAAGATATTTTAGGGATATTTGTTTTTTAACCACAAGACAAAATTTTGTGAACCAAACACATAAGCATTCTGCAGTAAGCTTTTGTGAACGTAATATGACCTTCTCTGCAGTTAATGGCTATAGCTCAGTTTTATTAAAATTAACTGTGATTGTCCATAACTGTTGCTTCTCATAGTGCAGAGTGAATTCTTTCTGACTGATATGCAAGAATTTATCTAATTGTGTATAGCTTGTTGAAAATTTTGGGGAAATTAGAGAGGTTTCTAATTCTTGTATCTTCACCAAACATGGGTATAGTAGCATTAGAGTGCTGGTGTTCTTGGTTTATGTTACTTCAGTTAGAAGTGAATAAATGCCATTTAGCTCTATTATCTGTTACATCACTGAAGACAGACAGTGAGCACATCAAACAGGTAGCTTGAGCCTAAATATGGTATTTGCATATTAGACAAATATAGAAGACCGAAATGGTGCCTATAGAGTGTGGGTGCCTTGATAATTAAGTGGTAGCTGCTTAGAGGGTATTTTATCACAATTTTGGATAGAAAGAGAACTTAGTTGCCGAAGTCCTGTCAGCAACATGGATGTTTTCATGAGCTCTAGGCTGCAGTGTCTGTTTCCTCTTCACATCCACAAAATGAGTCTTCCATGCTTAGACTTGTCACTCCTTTGAGTTGCCCATGAAAGATCCAATCACTGTACTTTGGAGGTATTCCATTACTGTATGTTGATACAGAATGTAGGCGTACACTCATCATTTGTTTTGTCCAAAAGAAATCTATTTCACTGCAGGAATAAAGAGCTTAATAGGTGTTCAGTACAAAAACCTACAGTTTCACAGTGTCTTACTATTATTAGTGGTCTTTAAAACCAGCAGGTACTCTCTACTCAATTAATTTTATAGAAGATCACTAAGCAGGCAGCATTTTATAACACTTAGCAACTAAAGAATGCTTTGCTTTTATCAGTAGGGGTTTTTTATTGCTACTTCTTTAGAAAAGGAAAACATCATCAGAACTGTTCCTGAAACCAGTTTTATTCAAAATACAGAAAACTTTAATATACTGTGTTAAACTGTTGTACAATACAGAAGTTTTGTGGATGCCTGTTAACACAAGAAATCATACACAGAGTTCATCCCCGTAGAGATATGCTGTGCTATGTGAGAAATACAGTTGTGTTTGTTTTTGTTTTTTTTAAATTATGGAAACTATTGCAAACACAGAGAAGTTAAAAATGTAAAATGAAATGTATACGTTTGCTGTTGAGACTGATTAATTCTAAATATTTTCCTTTTGTTCAGTGGATATCCTTGTAGACGGTAAACTTGTAAGTTTTATTCTGACTATGTTGAGTGGACAGAACACTCTAGAGTTTGAAAAAATAGAAATTCTGTATGTGTTTTATTGATTTAACATATATTGTATATATACAATTCTATTCAATACAGTTCAATTCCTTATTTTAAACTATGTTAATGGGGAAAAAAATTACTGCTGCTAGTTTTCCTATATTTGAACTTTTTTTGTTGTTTTTATGAACTCACATTGGAGAATCATTTAGTTTGCTGCTGGTATCTGTTATTTTTCTCTTACTTAAGCCCTTAGTGCTTACCAGTCAACTTGTGGTAGTTTGTTCGAATGTAAAGCTAGAGTGTACGTGAGAAATAACTTGAGAAATAATTTGAAATTCCTTTTGACACTAAGCATGGCTACAGGAGTATATCAATCAATAGTCAAGAGAACTGCATAGCTTCTTCATCACCTTATGTTACTATGACTTATTTCTTCCCTTTGGCTTTTCAGCTTTCTCCCAAGTTAATGGCTTCTGAACTCTGAGATACCTGGTATCTTCTCTTGTCATTAATCACTCTGAAGTTAACAGATAGTACACTTTTCAGCACTATCTTGACTTTAACTTTGTCCACATAGTAATGAATCAAGGTCATGAAAATATAAGATAGCACTATTTGAAAGCAAAGCCTCTTTTCTTTTTATGTCAAACAGTCTTTTATTTTGAGAAAATATTTTTATATTGTTTCAAAAGAACAGCAGCCTGATCAAAGTTTATGTGTTGAAAAAGCTATTTGGAAATACAACTGGAGAGGCCAGTATTTCCTACAAGTAAATTTGAGTGAAAGCAATTCAATATATTATTTCTAGAAATGTAAGGTGTTAAAGAAACATTGTATAATTGAAGGACATAATACATTCAGGTCTTTTACCATGCTATTTCAATTTAGAATTTTCATTTTTTGTCCCTTAATATGTGAACAAAATATTTGTACATTAATGATTATACATTTCATTTATGTACAATAGTTCAGGTCAGGAGGTCCAAATAAAGAATTTTAAATAGTTTGCAAATTACTTTTAATTCATGGTTCATTTGGAATCTATCCTGGACTTTGGTCATCTTGCCTGCAAAATATACAGAAAATTCAATGTAGGGCAGAGAATGACTGATGATTTATTATTTAGTTTACTTTCCAGAATAATTCTTCTAATTCTGAACAAGCCATTAACACAAGAAGTCTTTTATTACTCTTCAGGGAGAGGGAGTTGGACCCTTGGAGTTTTGACGTATTTCAGAGTTCAGTTCTTCTTTTAATTTTAACTCGCAATCACTTATAAATGTAATAGGCCAGTGTTCTGAGAATGCAAATCCTTTGAAAATCTTCCAGTACACTGACTATAATTCCATAAAAGCAATTGTAACTACGTGTATTGAACCTAGAGACCAATCATCAAAATGTATAAAGTGTATTCACATTAGAAGTGTTTCAAAATTTTATTTACATACTCAAAAGCAGTCAAAAAGTCACAATATATTAAATAGTCATAAGTATAAACTTCCAAACATAATTTTATGTCTCCAAATGCTTAAATAGATTGTAGCACTCTATATACTTCATTGTTCAATTGCATCAATAACTGTAGCCCTCTAACAGCTTTCCTTAATGGAATCTCTCAAAATCAATCTCTGTACACAAATGCATACACACATCTCCTACAGGCATAAGAGAGATATTAAAGGAATATCCTTCTAAAAAACATCTTCCATATGCTAATTAGTACTAATAGTACTAACAGTAGACATATATCATGACTCAAGATAAACAATACCTTCATAATTTTTGTAGGAATATTCAAAGTCTTTAATGTTACAATACAGTAAGACAATAAAATAAGAATACAAGGCTGTACAGTCACAGGCCAGGTAGAAGAGAGAGGACTATAGATGAGTCAGTTACTCATACCCGTAGTATAACTTTACAATAACAAAAATTAGCAGTATAAAATAATGGCACCCAGCCATCAGAGCACTTAAAAAATGTAGGTAATGAATAGAATCACTGTTTGTCAGCCTCAGTTTATACGTTCTGTCCCTTTTTAAAAAAGAAAAGACAAAAGAAGATTGTTTCTTCCCTAATGAACTGAGCAGACTTAGAGAGGAAGCGTCTACATGGCAAAGTATCAAACAGGAGAAAAATGTAGTAAGAAAAGACACTGCAGCTTATGAGGAAGACTACTGGAGAGGAGTAAGGATTAGACAGCCAGGAGTCAGATGTGTTGGAAAGAACTTCCTAGAGGCTAGAGTGACTGTGTGATTAGCTAAGCAACCAAGCCCAAAACCAAAAACTAATCTGCTGAGAAATCATGGAGGAGGAAAAAGCTATGTTTGAATTACTTTGATTCTAGCTGATTGGGTCACTTTGTGTTCTTTTTGATTAAAAACTGATTGTTCTAGCTGATACTCTATAGTAAAGTCTGGCCCTTCCTTCTTTTAAAAAAAAAAAAATAAATTAACACCTTTCAGACATTATTTGAGAACTCATTGTAAAGATGCCTGCCTCAAAGTGGTAGCTGACTTCGTGATCTGTTCCAATATATTTATATCCCACTGAATAAAATAGAATTTAAATATATGTGTATATGTATTTGCATAAATTTTATTCCCTTGTTAAATCAATACCAAAGAAAATCCTAAAAAAAATCCCGACTCATTAATAGCTCCTAAAGCTTTTTTCATAACTTAATCCATTTAGATGTCTTTCCATTTCTTTGAGGAAACCAGAAGGAAATAAAGATTTAAACCAAGCCAAAACCAGCTACACCAAAATCAGAACAAATTTGGCAGGAAAAAAGGAAATTAGACCAAACAAAACAAAAACAAAACTGTCAAATATAGTATTTTAAAAACTCAATTTACTTCAAGAAACAATGATGTGATTTGATCTTGAGGTCAAATTACCCGAAAAAAGGTACTAGCACATTCTAATATTACTTGAAAAGAAATAAATTTGCAGATAAGTAGTGTAAAAAAACTTGAACAATATAACTTCTACTGGAAACCATGCTTAGTGGAAAGGTGAAAAAAAGAGTATCGGAAATAACCTTTCAGTCACATTACAGCATAGTTCTACATAGATCTCCAAATAGTTGTTGTGGGTTAACCCTAGTGGACAGCTAAACCCCACACAGTTGCTCATTTACTTTCCCACAGTGGGATAGGGGTTTATTAGAAAGGTAAAAGTAAAAAAAAAAAACAAAGGGTTGAGATAAACTGTTTAATAGGTAAAGCGAAAGCCACACACAAAAGCAAAAAAATAAGGAATTAATTCACTACTTCCCATCAACAGGCTGTATCCAGGAAAGCAGGCTTCTGTCATGTATAACTGTTACTTGGGAAGACAAACAACGTAATTCCAAATATCCCCACCTCCTCTTTCTTCCATGCAGCTCTGCTTGCTGAGTACAATGTCATGTAACATGGGATATACCTTTGGTCAGTTGGGGTCAGCTGTCCCAGCTGTGTCCTCTCTCAACTTCTCATGCACTCCAAACCTACTCACTGGTGGAGCATTATGAGAAGCAGAAAAGGCCTTGACCCGTGTGAGAACTGTTCATCAATAACTAAACCACTGATATGCTATTGGCATGGTTTTCACACAAATCCAAAATATTGCCTCATAGAAGTTACTAGGAAGAAAATTAACTCTATCCCTGTCTAAATCAGTCCAAAAAATAAGCACACAGTATACATATAAGTGAGTAAAAATAAAGGATATGAAGAGAGAAGACAGGATTTGAAAATATGGTAGAATTAAGTGAAAGAATTAAAAAAATCTTTTTGACTTACTGAATCAGGTGGGCTTTGATGATGGATGAAACATTACAAGGTTCTTTACTCTTTTATCTTGTAAATCAGTGTTCTAAATAAAATGGCAGCAGAACATTTTTCCATAGCAGAATGACTAATATCAACAAGGTACAGATAGCAAGGCAATAGGTTGATGCAAAATCTGAAGTGCTTTCTAAAGTGGGTATCATAAGTCCTTCAGTATATACACCAGATTGCCTTTTCCTTTGCCAATTAGAAAGTAAACATGCTACTGATTAGCTGACTGGCAGGATGTTGCACCTGTGAGAGAGTGAAATGCTTGTGTGGTGCACTGAATATGTGATTTTTGCTATGAACAGTAGAAGTCTTCAGGCTGCTGCCACCCAGCAGTGCAGGGGCTCAGCCTCATCTTGGCATGAATTGGGTTTTGTGAGTTTAACACCTGCTTGAGGACACAGTGACTGATGCCTCGCCTGCTCTAGCTTCAGCTCTGGGGATGGGGAGACACTTCCCACCCTCTAAAGTCAGTGACAGATAAACATCAGCCCTTGTTGTGTGTTAGGCTGGGGGGACTAGCACACAAGGCTTCAGCTGACAGCTGGGGAGAAGGAAATGGTGTGTGATTGGAAAATATTTTTTCCAATAACACACCAAAAACACACATACACACACAAAACCCAAACCTAAAATTGAGACAGAGGAGGAAGAAATCCCTTCTGTGAGTATCATACTTTTCATCAAGAAAGCATGAACATGCCCACAAGTCTCTTACCTAAGGCTTGAACATTTTCTAAAATTATAGAATCATAGAATCATCAGGTTGGAAGAGACCTTCAAGATCGTCCAGTTCAACTGACTACTTACATCACCACTAAACCATATCACCCAGCACCACATCCAGACGCATCTCAAACACCTCCAGGGATGGTGACTCCATCACCTCCATGGGCAACCTATTCCAATACCTAGTCACCCTCACAGTGAAGAAATTTTTCCTAATGTCCAATCTGAATCTCCCCATCTGCAATTTAAAGTCATTTCCTCTCATTCTTTCACTATGGACATGTGAGAAGAGACCAACTCCAGCCTCAATGAAACCTCTTTTCAAGTAGTTGTAGAGAGGAATGAGGTCTCCCTCAGCCTCCTCTTCTCCAGACTGAACAGATTGCCCTAGTCCTTCTGTCCACACTATTCTAGATGCAGGCCAATATGCCATTGGCCTTCTTTGGCACCTGGGAACACTGGTGGCTTATATCCAGCCAGCCGTCAACCAAAATGTCCAAGTCCCTTTCTGCTGAACAGCTTTCCAGCCAGTCTTCCCTGAGCCTGTATCAATGCCTGGGGTTGTTGTGGCCCAAGTTCAGGACCCGGCACTTGGACTTATTGAACCTCATCCTCTTGGCCTCTGCCCATTGATCCAGCCTGTCCAGATCTCTCTGCAGAACCTTCCTTCCCTCAAGCAGATCAACACTTCCACTCAACTTAGTGTCATCTGCAAACTTACTGATGGTCACTCAATCCCCTCACCTAGGTCATCAATAAAGATATTAAACAGAACTGGCCCCAACACCAAGCCCTGGGGAACACCACTAGTGACCGGCCACCAGCTGGATTTAGTTCCTTTAACCACAACTCTCTGGGCCGGTCCCTCCAGCCAGTTTTTCACCCAGAGAAGAGTTTACCCATCCAAGCCATGGGCAGTCAGTTTTCTTAGGAGAATGCTGTGGGTGACAGTGTCAAATGCTTTACTGAAGTCAAGATAGGCCACATCCACAGCCTTTCCCTCATCTACTAAGTGGGTTCACTTTGTCTTAGAATGAGATCAGATTGGTCAAATAAGACCTTCCTTTCATAAACCCACGTTGGCTGGGTATGATCCCATAATTGTCCTGCATGTGCTGTGTGATGGCACTCAGGATGATCTGTTCCATAACTTTGTGTGGTACCAAGGTCAGGCTGACAGGCCTGTTGTTCCCTGAATCGTCCTTTCTTGCATTTTGGTTCCATCTTCAGAGAAATGCCTTTGGAGATGTAGCTCTAGTCATCCAATATCAGAAACAGTAGCATTAGTGTCTAGTGCTTAAAAAACTCAATAGTTCATTTAGCTAAGGTTTATGGTTCATATTTAATTCCTTAGAATTCATGAATTAAAAAATAACATAGGAGACTGAATGGAACTGTTCTGACTGGTAATACTGTATACTGAGTATGGCTGAAGAGACCTCACTTTTGAATTAATTAGGATTGCATTTGGTTTTGTTCATGCTGAAGCTCAAATAGGTTTAAAATAAGATAGGCAGCTATAAACAAAGTACTTGTGAATACATTTCCATTTCCTAGTGCCATCAGCATTTTGGTTTTGTCTTCTATATTCTCAAGTATTTAATTTTGCATTGTTTAAAGGTTTTTCTGACCCTTCAAGTCAAGAATACAGTAATTAGTACATTTTTCTAGTAGACTGTCCAACTTTCCTTCTAGCTGACTTGTGCTGATTGTAAATGTATTTTAGTAGTGCTCTACAATACTACAGTATACTACCTTTTTCTGCTCTGGGGTGGGAAAAATTAAGTTAGTAATTGTAAACAAACCTGACTCATACAGAGCTTTGAATTGGATATGCCTGCACTTTAATACAGAAGGGTTTTGAATTGTTAAACCTATGTTTTATAAAAACATAATGAGAACAATGAACTTTCAAATAAAGGCTTTATGAAAATGACAAATTAAAAGAAAGTTATTTGTTGTGTCTTTTCCCCCAATTTTGTTATCAGTTCCTCAGTTCTTTTTCCAATCCAGTTCTCTATTTTGAAATAATTTCTTAAATTTTCTTCCTGTGATTTTAAGAAAAATGTCTCTTTGCCCTTCATCATGGTGCTCTAGTTCACTATCTGTTTTGTTTTTTTTTTTGCTTTTTGTAAATCCTTCACTTTGTGCTCACTTTGCCGACAGATCTGCCTGGATTTCTGCATCTTCAGTTGTACTCAGGAATGATTTCACTCCTTCCCTCCAGCAGCTTTCTTCTAATCCATAGTCCAGTAAACAGGATAAGTTAAAACAGGCAACATTCCCTTATGCTGCTCACTCACATGACTTTGAAAATAATTTAACATATACTAATTTATACTGAGTTTATATGTAGTAAAGAAATTACATAGTAAGTACATAACTTTTTCATTTATAACTTCTTCCACCAGAAATACGAACTTCTTTTAAGAATTAAAATTAAGTTTCTTGCATAATGACACACCACCAGAAGTTTGTGCTCTGGGAAATATTTCCAGACACAAAGACACAGGATTGATAACACCACTATTCAGTATACTAATGTTTCTTCCCAGGTTAGTAATTAATTACCACTGATTGGGAAAGTATGCTAGAATTCATTGCAGTTTTCTTTATTCTTCAGAATAAATACAGGAAGATTGACACATTCAAAATGTCAAAATATTTGTTTTAGTACAATTTAGTAACAAAAGTAATATCAAATAAGGTTAATTTTCCTAGAAACAATACATTTATTTATTATTCACTGTTATGACTTTTGATACAATTTACTACTACCATTTACAAATGACACCTTTAAGACTCTCAGGATTTCTTGCCATCTTGTGTCTGAAATTTAATACCTTAGGGTCCTCTCTCAAGATCTGATCCTATGGCAGGACCAATAACATCCATCTATCTATCTACCCATAAGGTAGGTTATTGAGGAAATGGAGTCAGGCTTGCCACAGTAGTGCATGATGGGAAAAGTACTGATAAACCTGGTCTGACCTCATAGTTTATCTTGCTTTGAGTAGGAGGTTGGACTACACACATCCTATTGTCCCTGCCCTTACACCCTATGATAACTATGGTGAAATAATGTTAAACTGGATGTGAATAATAACATTTAGAATCACTTTTTGTTTCAAATTAGAAATAACCCCAGCAGTAAAACACATGCTAAGTCTATGTCATTAAGAGCAACTATATTCAATACAATATACAAACTGAGAGTGTTTTTACAATGACATTTTGATTATTTTTTTTATTTTTCCATGAAATACATTAGTCCAGAGAGAAAGAGAGAAATAAGTCTGACTCTGGACTCTGGACACCAGGACAGGATCCTCATCTTTATCTGTGAAAGGGATAAGAATCTTGAACATATCACGCATTTCATATTTGCAATATGTTTCCTGACCTCTAGACAACAAATCCACATTCAGTCACACCTTATCCTTAGTCTCTATCTCTCAGTAAATATGCAATTCGGGAATCTATTTCCTAATAGAGTTCTAAAAATTAACATACTGAATACTTGCAAAGTTAGATACTTTTACTAATAACAGACAATGAATACACCTAATGCAGTTTTTACATTTGCATATACATAAATTATGGTTATACAGCCTATTAAATAGACAAAAGCCAAATTTATCTTACAAGGAGATAATAACAACCTGTGAATTATGACCAAAAGTAACTATTTCAAAAGCTTTTCAAAACTTTCAGAAAGCTTTCAGAATTCCTTTTTTCATTTTACTGATAGATTTAAATCCCTTTAAAATTAAGTCCTAAAACTTCTTATTTGCTGAACTGTTCAGACTTTATATCAATAAAAACCATCTTGAATCTTATAAATTTAAGGCATTCTCAAAATGAAAGGAAATTACAGATGAAAATAAAAATACTTTATATGAAAAATGAAAATATTACATTAACCACTGTCTATTCTAATTTCTTAGTTAGTATATGTGTGACTGAAATCTCTAAATGCATAGGTATGAATACATGATATATGAATTTGCTCTTCTTCCAAGATGCAGGACATCATTTCATTGGCTTTTTTCCAAATAGTAATCATTCATTTCAAAACATGTTTTACCATCTTGGCAGTAAAACCAACAGACTAAAAAAGATTATTTTTATCAATTAGCCTTTGCAGCTTGTTATAAAGTTAATGCTTCTAAAGATAACTCTGTGGTAAAACTACATTCTCTGATTAGCTTTAATCCATTCATTTGGCAAACTTTCTGATATTCTTCACTGACTGGCTGCATGTTATTTAACATCAGCTGTCTATATTTTGGTATCTAACCTGAAATACTTGTTTATTTTGGCCTGATTAATTAGAAGAAAAATAAGTATCCCAGGAGCAATTTATTGCATGTGTCCTAGATCTCTCTTTTGGATGGAATGAAACATCTTGTAGAGGTGTCCAGTTTAAATTGTTTGTTCTAACAGGGGTTACAGTGAACATCTAGTTTTTATATGGTCCAAGTTAGGTTGTATAAACTTGCATTTTATATATTACAGAGTACAGACCTCCCAGATTGTGAAAGAAAATACAAACATACAATGCTGTAGAGTTCCTACTCAATATTGAAGGGGTTTTTTATTAACCCAGAAAGTGTCTTCAATATTAAATTAATGTTATTTGTTTTGTTTTGTTTTTTTCACTTTCTCTGGGTTTCATTTCATTTGATCTGGTTATTTTGCTGCCGTATGTCAGTATGTGCAGATATTTAAACACA
This sequence comes from Aegotheles bennettii, assembly GCA_013398125.1. Taxonomy (NCBI): domain Eukaryota; kingdom Metazoa; phylum Chordata; class Aves; order Caprimulgiformes; family Aegothelidae; genus Aegotheles; species Aegotheles bennettii. The sequence continues at coordinate 74,785 of VZRW01001432.1, forward strand.
GGATTCTGAAAAAAAAAAACAAACCTGCATATATAAAGACAAAAAATTATAGTATAATTGAAATCTTAAGAGTCATTTGTGCAGAAAATATTTCAATAATAATAAAGTTCTTATATATACACTTTGTGGTTTCTAACCCTTTTCCATATGCTTTCCTTGCTCCTTTTGCTGCCTTTGCGGCAGGGGTGTTATGGTGAGTGTTACTGTGAGCATCTGGAGTCGTTCACCAGAAGGAATATAATGTTTTTGTGATGATGGTTTCATCTTCCTTGTTCTAGGATCTATTTAAGATCATGTTTATATGTTTACTAACAGGCTTATATACCTTTCTTTTTCTTCACTGGGCAGCAGTTCCACATCACATCTGAATTTACTTTATATGATGGGGTTTACTTATGTTAAATACTAATACTTTGTTCTTTATGTTGTCCTTAAGAGGAGTTACCTACAGCTCCAGGTCTTCATTTCTTTAACTGTTCACTGGTGAGCTGTTTACAGCTGTGGGGTCTCCAGTGCCAAGCCTTTGTCTTGTCTCTTATTAATCCATACCTGTACTGCCCTATGCTTCAGGCTGTTTCTAAGATCTTTTACCATACCAAGCCTGTATTTCTTCATATTATGTCACTACATTAGAGCCATAAACCCATGCTGGTGCTATCAGCTTTTGAGGATCATTATCCTTTTTATAAGAGACCCCAGACCTCATTTTTCTCTCAATATTAGTGCCCTGGCACATAGTCAGGCACTGAGTACATTTTGTGTCTACAGTGCTTCCAGAACTGTCAGGTGCTGCCAGGCTTTGTCCAGTATCCAGAGATTTGTATACTCCCAGTTTGTCCTATTAAATAATGCTGATGGATGTCAATTTTGGGCTCAGGAAATGGAAATACACCCAAAGGTCATAGAGGCTAAAAGTTACAGTTATAAGAAGCTTTGAATGTTCAAAAGCTGTTTTTTTGCAAAGGGTATAACACTCTGATGTTTTTCAGAGTCCAGTAATGTTATCAACTGCTACAATAAGCAGAACTTTTCCTTCTCACCACAATTCTAATAGAATGTACAGATGTACAAAACTTAGTTATCTAATTTTAATGAATATTTATTTTGTCTTTCTGGTTTTCTTCTATAACTACTCCTAGGGATTTTATTTTTTCTCAAATTAATTCATTAAAATAAATTAACGCGTATTCTAGAAGCTGAGAAGATAAATTTGGATTATGAAATGGTGTGGTCACTTGACAACATATCACAGATTTTTTCCATATGAACAGCCTTAATTTTAGGCATTAATACAACTGGGCCCTCTTGGGTTTTTCATGACAGTCAATATTCCTAAAATTTATTAGCTCAAATAAAGTATCAGCAATATAGAAATAGTCAAGTTAAAAACAGTATCTTTTTCTCATCAGCAATAAAAGAGTTATAAACTGCTTTTTTTTAAAAAACAGCTGTTTTCAACTTCTGCCTCCTAGAATACAGAAGGTATCAAAATAGGGCAATCAGTAGCTACTCAGACCCATCCTACTGCTTTTGTGTTACTGTGATGGACTCCTCTGTTCCAAAGATTCAAGGGCTCTTTTTGCTCTCACTTTCTATATCACCTGCTCTTTCATTCTCCTTCTCAATGTGCTCAATCCCCACTGCTGCCTCGAGCTTCTCCTTATTTAGCACACGTCCCTGGTCTGTGCAGTTGTCTAAGGGCACATCTTTCCAGAATATATTCCTATAATTTACATCTCTTCCTCAACCCTTCCCTTGCTTATTGAATTTCAAGTTGATATGTCTCCTGAAGATCTGTTTCCCAGTTCTTCAGTAGTTGCCTCAAATCTACAGTTATGTTGCTGAACATTGTTAAATAATTTAGTAGGAATTCATCTCAGCCAAAATCCTCTCTCACCCGTTGCTACATTACTACAGATTAGGAAAAGATGTATAATCTTTAACAATAATTAACAACTGCAAAACTATAGAGAGAAATCAATCACTGGCTTCATTCATTCACATCTGTCAAACTCATTTTGAAAAGAATTTTGTTAAGGGATTCATAAAAATTAGCAAATTTTAAAGGCTAAAGATGTTTGGGGAAATTAAAAAGATTTAAACAACAGTATATCACAAAGAACTTCATCTGAAGACTTGACAGTGGTGAAAATATGTCAACATTTTTGTCTAGTTCAATATTTATAGCTGTGTATAATATGCTATTATGGTGCTGTGAGCTGCAATTACTGCAGGTATATTTTGTTGATTTAGAGTTGATGTACAAAGATGTGGGTGGCTTGATACCTGCTTACTCGAGCTTTTCTGTGTTCTCACACAATACGGTTTTGACTACAAACAAGAGAAGGCCAAGCTACACATGATATAATTTGTTATGGAGGAAAGTGTTCAAGTATTGTAATAAATCCATTTGATTTTTCAGCCCAAACATATCTTTCATCATCAGTCAGCTGGCTATGGTAACTTTGAGGAAAGAAGACAAAGTTAGTCACCTGCCATGTGCTTCTAGAAAATCTGTATGTTAGCAAGGAAATACCAATACATCAACTTGTCATCTGCTGCTTTATTTAAGGCTCTTCCTCCTGGATTCATACAACTAACTGAATTGCTCACTATCAATATTTAAACAATTGCATCTTTAATTTATCCTAGTTTCAGTGGAATTCTTTAAAATATTACTGCCAAAAATAAAGGATTATAATAACAACAATAGTAATAGTAATAGTAAATATAAAACAACTACAAACAACAAATCTAACCTATGTAACTTTGCTAAAAAATGAGTGTCAAGAAGGCAGTTAATAAATTATTATGTAGACTACAGTAAGCCTGTTAGCACAGAGTTAATAATCACTTTGCAAAAATGTATGATTGACTTATGTATTCCACCTTCTAAAGGTGTCATTTATCAGCTTATTCTACAGTGCCAACAATAGAATTTCTAAAGGTGCCTAGATAATTTCTGAAAATGGGATTTCATATGATATTGAAGTATCTAAGTCACCTCGAAAATAAAATCTAAAATTCAATATGGTGTTGCTAACACTACTTCATACAAGATATTTCAAGATATGAAAGTGAGACATCTCGCATAGCACATTTATTTTATATGCCAATTTAGATGTCTTAAAAAATGTCATTCAGGCTCTTTATGTGTTCTTTAATATCTCATCTAGCTCTACAGTGCTAGAAAGGTAAGTGTTTACAATCATAAATAATGAGATTATACATAATGTGGCAAAAGCTGTTATTTGTGTTGTGAACATTTATAAAATAGAATGTCCGAAAGTGTTTAGAGTAGTTCAGAGCAATTCTAACCCATGTACACACAATTTTAGTCATCTAGTCAAAACCTCGGTGCATTCAACACCTTTTGAAGGGGTTTTGCATTTTCTAGATCTTTGCCAGCCTCCATTTTTAAGAAAAATGAAAAACTCTGAAGAAAATGTATTTATTTGTTTAATTTAATTTTAAAAATACTGATTTTCCACATTGTAGTCACAGGATTTTTATCTGTGAGAAACAAATCTACAAGTAAATAAAGACTGGTTCAAGCAAAAATACCTTTATTACTTTGACAGAAATAGTTGAGAAATAGTTGAGAAAAAAACAAGTAAAATCCCAGTTTTGGTCTATAAAATCTGTTTTCACAAAGAATAAAAAGGCTCAGGACCTTTCAGTTTCCACTGGGATTTTTATAGACATCTATAAAAGTCTTAAATAACACCTTGCCCACTGAGAATTTAACAGACTTGTTCTCTGAGTTTTTTGTGTTCCCTTTCCCATACCATTAAGCCCTTTGTTGGTGTCTTGTATTCAATTATGTACAGTTACATATTTAATATTTTTGTGCAGGTTTCTTTTCATATTTTGTATTTTTGCCATTTGAAATCACACAGAATTTTGTATTGTAGTGAAAAAAAATTTCTATCCCACTCAGTACATTGACTTGTTTATCATTTAGGATTTTAATAAAACATATATCTCCCATTCATACCTTTAGAAACCATACTGAATGACATCAAGTACAATGCTAGTTGATAAATGTCAGGAGAGACTTCCTCACCTAAGCGGTGGAATACTTCAGAATCCAGAAGTATCAAGCCTCTCAGAAGTATGTGAACCATGAGGTTCACATGAGGTTCACGTGAGGTTCATACCTTGCATTTGAGCATAGGAAAGGTCTTGTTAATTGAGGGGCAGCTGAGGAACTGAATTAATACTATCTGGAGAAATGCCTTCCCAAAAGGTGGATAACTAATTATATAATTTTACTGCTGTAAAAACTGTGGAGTATTAGTGAATTCACTGTTAATGGATATTCTTAGATTTTGTTCTGTACCTAGTGTGTGGTAAACATCAGCAGCTAGCTGCAAGGAGAAAGACAATTTTAAATCTAGACTTTCTATGTGTGGGCAACATTGGTGTTCTTGATAAAAGTCATAGCTGTCAATTTGAACATCATGGCTATTCTTCCTGATGCCCCTAGTGGCAATTTGAGCATCCGTTTCTGCAAAAAAAAAAAAAAGTGTGGCACTAGGAAGTGATTTTAGGCTAGGAGTAGTATATTGATCTAACTTGGGCAATGCCCTGCTCTTGCCCCAGGGAATAGTAGCCTTCCAGAAGTCATGACAGCCCAAGCACACTGCCTTAGCAGTGGCCAAGGTAGCATGGTCTCAGAATCAGTCCAGCTCTATTTGCTTCAGCTATTTTAGAATTTCTGAACACTGTGGTTAGCCAAGATAAGAAGTAAAACTAAAAGTTTACAAGGACTCTTGATGAGTTTTTTTCAGCAGTACTATAATTTTCTCTCTAATAGGCTTTCCTCTGATGGAAGCTAATGTTCTTCTCATTCATTTCCTTCCAAAATGTCTATTTTCAAGTGTGCTGATTGGAGCTTTTGTATAAAGCACATCAGTGAGCTTTGATATTGCCTATTTGGTCTAAAATTAAGATTGTAGCCTTTATAATGTGTTATGGAGATACTCTCTCTGAGACCTAGATTTACAGTGCCTTAAGTAAATTTCATTTTGATTCAAACTTTATTGAAAATTCATATGCATAAAAAGGTGTCATTAATTGGTTTTGATTAGAAGTGTATATGAAGGTGTAAATACAGCATTTATATTTCAAAGATTAATGGGTTTAGTGTACTAATAGAAATCTTGGTATATTTCAGTGTCTAGATATGTAAGGTAAGAACTTGTGATTTAGTGATACTTTTAAACAGAAAAAAATATATTCTTTCTACAAAGAGAACTTTTAAAAATGTTTTTCAGTTTTACATTTAAAAGGAAGGACAACTAATGAAACTCAGGACAATAAAAACAAAGAATCAACTAGATTGCATGAATTGTAATAAATGTTTAACTGAGCTACACAGATAGGGATTAGTTTAGTTGCAGAAATACTTTCACTTAATCAGCTGAAGTGTTATGTTTCTCATATTAAAAGAGCCTTATTTTGAAATTAGTCTTAAAGTGCCATGAGAGTGCTAAACATTAATAATGACACAAGAAGGACAGGACATAAAAGGTGCATTTCTATAATTTCATTTGTGAAGTTGAACATATTAAAATATTAATAATACTTTTAACAATTGGATTACCATACTGCTTTCTCTGGCTTTATTCTGTTTACTGCCTACTGTGTATCTTGGTCCTTGACTGTAGATCCTAGCAACCCCTTGCTTTAATTATTTTTCTTCCACTAAATAGTTCATTCTTTATGCTAACCCTGAAATACTACTTCTTTGTTCTAACTAAAGTACAAATAAGTGAATGTATATGGGTGTAACATATGCTGTTTCCAGAAATAGCCTACTGTGCCTTATACATAACTGCTCTAGAAAACACTGATTTTTCATTAGAGGAATAACAAAACAAAAGTACTGAAATAATACTAAAACGTAGTATGCTAAGATGATCTTTCATATATTTTACTCCTTGGAAAGAGAAATGGTTGTATAAATATGAAGCCCAGAAAGACTACTAAAAAAAGAAAATATTTATTTTAATCAGTAACCCCTAATATTTATGGAAATGGCACTATGTGGTATCTTAGTGAACTGACCTGATGCTTATCAAAAGTGTCAGGAATGTTCTTGACTTTTAGTGGATCATCATTATAATACAGTAGTGAAATTAATGGAGACTAAAAGGGACACAGTTTAACCAATGAAGAGTTGGATTTGTGGTTTTTTTGTAATTTGCTTGGTTTAAGTGAAAGGTTTTATTCTCTTCACATGTAAAATGCTGGGAATAAGGTTCAGTTCCTTAAGCTAAAATTCATTAGCTTTCATGTTGTTCTATAAGATAATCTTTACTTACTCATTCTTGCTTTTTAATCTTCCATATTTTTTATTTTATTGAAATAAACCAAACAAGAATTTACTCTATTGAAAGACCATAATGAACTGATCCTACTGATGATGTCTTTAATTTCTTGAATTTTCCTCTCTAATCAAGATATTCAATCAAGCTGATAACTATTCTTTCTCATACTGAAGTTTCTTGAATTAGCCATTGCCAATTAGAATATGGTTTCTGCAGTTATTTTCCTGAGAATTTGAAGAACATATTATAGCTTTGAGTAGCTAATAATTCATCAGTGAACATTAAAGGGATTTCAGTATTTTCAGCAAATGTCCCTTTTTGAATCTAACTGAGGGAAGAAGTACTTCTGTTGAAATTGTTGGCAACAGAAATACATAGCACCTATGTCAAATACTATGCATATACTATATTGCTATTGATATCAAAGTAAAAAGGAGGTTATGCATCAAACCTATGCAGTTAAAAGAATTTGCCTTACGCTTTTATTAGTTTAAGTCTCAAGTCTCCAAAATTTGTACAAACAGTTTCAAAATGCACTTGCAGGTTGAACTGATGTGTTGTTCCCAGCTGCATCATTCATTACTTTAATATTGTCCTCCTTCGGGGATTTACACTGACTTCAGAATAGACAGATATGTTTTTATGCTGTCCCCTTTTTACCTTGTTTCTAACAACAGCATTCAAGAGGTCATTAAATGTTAGCATGACTTTGAAGTTAAGTATTTGTTTAGACACAGGTCAACACTTCCACCCAACTTATTTTCATCTGCAAATTTACTGATGGTGCATTTCATAACTTCATCCAGATCATCGATAGAGATGTTGAATAGAACCAGCCCTAGTACAGAGCCCTGGGGGACCCCACTAATGACTGGTTGCCAACTGGATGTGACTCTATTACTACCACTCTTTGGGCTCCGCCAGTAAGTCAGTTTTGGGCACAGCGAAGGGTACTCATATCCAGGCCATGAGCAGTGAGTTTCTTCAGGAAAGTGTTGTGGGAAACTGTACTAAATGCTTGACCGAGGTCAAGACAGATGATGTCTACCACCTTCCCCTCATCTACCAGGAGGGTCACCTTGTCATAGAAGGAGATCAGGTTGTTCAGACAAGACCTATTCTTTGTAAACTCACGCTGATTGGGCCCAGTTATCCCCCATGTGCTGTGTAATTACACTCAAGATAGCCTGTTCCATAACCTTCCCTGGCACTGAGGTCAGGCTGACAGGCCTGTAGTTTCCTGGATCCTCCTTCCTACCCTTCTTGTAAATGGGTGTCACATTGGCCAGTTTCCAATCCTCTGGGACCTGCCCACATAACCAGGACTGCTGGAAAATAATGGAGAGTGTCTTGATGAGTTCCTCTGCCAGCTCCCTCACTACTCTCAGTTGGAATCCATCTGGCCCCATAGACTTATGTATGTCTAAGTGGAGCAGCAGGTCTCTAACTGTTTCTTCCTGGATTATGGGAACTTCAATCCGTAAGTATATGTTAGAAAGGTGGTTTAAGTCAGTGTACCAAAGTACAGGAAATGTAAAAACCATATTTGATATTTAATTTTCCAGAAGTAAATTCTTACCTGTTATAATTCTGCTGTATCTTTGATGTTACACAATTAGAAAGAGTTAATTGTCAAAAATACTTAGTCAGGTCATAACTGTTGAGGTATGCAGGCAAATTGGTAAACTCTTGCCTGGGGTTACAATGACTTTATAGAGCATGGGAAACTACTGGACATGAGAAATTGCTGAGCTTAACAAACAACTGAGTGAGCGGCTGACAAAAGTTACAGATAACACCATGAGCAATGACTGGATTTCACAGATGGTTATGGGAGAGTTTTGTAAGAGACAGGAAAACTTCACATATACTTAAAGGGGTAACTGGGATTTCTCAGGGATTATTTTCTTGCAAGGACAACACCCTTCCTCATGGGCAGGGGTTAAACCAGACTAGCCAGAAAATAGAATGATTGAGCTTGAGCCATCATTGCTGTCCATGTTCACGACTCTCCAAGTTGATCCATGTGGTCACTGTGTCTGTAGCGTGTCTGTGTCTTTGTGTGTGTGTGCACGGGTGTGTGTGTGCACACAATCACAAGACACAATCACAGTGAGAGTACATTTGGCTTCACTGCTGAATGGAATTACAGATAGGAAAGGGAATAACCTCCCTTATTAGTAACCATTGCAAAAGAGATGTTCAGTAACTCTTCAGTACCTCCTGGGACTAGGGTTCCATTTCTCATTCTCCCTTTGTTACAGAGGAGTTTACACACTCCCATAGATTTCTACCATGCTTATACACCTAAAGAAACAAAACATACAGAATATTTTAAGATCTTTGTTTTTTAAATGGTGATATTTTACAGATGTCCCAAACAGTGAATGGTGCTTCACAGTGTAGACAATTTAAGAAAAACACAATAAATAAAAGCCTCTCAATCCCTCCTAAAATTTAAAACTTAGAATTAATGAGAAATAATAGGGAAACACAACATAGTGACAAAGTAATGTTTATGGGCAGCATATCAAGAAGCATAATTCACACAAACACTCCTTATTTTTTATGTTATTTCTTTTAGGTCCATTTTGTGAACAACCTGGTGATCCTTGTGCATCTCAACCATGCCTGAATGGGGGCATATGCCAATATAATCAGTCTAGACATGTTTGTGATTGTCCTGCTGGTTTTCTTGGTCACAATTGTGAAATTGGTATAAATGAATGTTCTTCAAGGCCATGTCAGAACAGAGGTACATGTATTGATTTGCCAAATGTAAGTATAAACTTGAGAGACCCCTGTTTGAGCATAGAATCATAGAATCACAGAATCATAGAATCCTAGAATGATTCTAGAATCATAGAATGATTCATCTAGTTACAGACCTCCTGCTTTGAGTGAGGACAGCTTTAACCAGATCAGGTTGCTCAAAGCCCCATCCCCAGACTTTGAACACTTCCAGTGATATATCATCTACAACTTCTCTAGGCAACCTGTTCCACTGTCTCATCACTCTCATCATAAAAATTTCTACCTTATGCCTAACATAAACTCTCTTTCAGTTTAAAACCTTTGCCCCTTGCCCTCTCACTGAAGGCCTTGGTAGAAAGTATTTTTTCATCTTTCTTATAGGCCCCTCTCATATATTGAAAGGCAAAAATGAGGTCTCCCCAGAGCCTTCTCTTCTCCAGGCTGAACAACTCCTTTTCTCTCAGCCTTTCTCTATAGTCATTTCCATGGCACTCTTCTGGACTTGCTCTAACAGGTCCATGCCTTTCTTGTGCTGCGTTCCCAGAGGTAGACACAGTCCTCCAGGTGGGTCCTCATGAGAGCAGAGTAGAGTGGGAGAACTACCTCCCTGGACCTGCTGGTCAACACTTCTTTTTATGAAGCCCAGGATACATTTGGCTTTTTGGGTTGTGAGTGCACATTGCCGGCCCATGTCCAACTTTTCATACACCAATATCACCAAGTCCTTCTCCAAAGGATTGCTAATAATCCATTCATCACCCAGTCTGTACTGATACTGGTGACTGCCCTGACCCAGGTACAGGACCTTGCACTTGCCCTGGTTGAACTACATGAGATTCACATGGATCCACTGCTCAAACCTGTCAAGGTCCATCTGGATGGCACCCCTTCCCTTTAGTGAATCAACTGCACCACTCAGCTAACTATCATCCACAAATTTGCTGAGGGTGCACTCATTCCCACTATCTATATTATTAATAAAGATACTGTACATTACTGGTCCCAGTATGGGCTCCTGAGTGATATCATTTGTTGTTGCTGATCTACATTTGGGCTTTGAGCTGTTGATTGTAACTCCTTGGACATGGCCATTCAGTCTATTCCTTATCCATCAAATAGCCCATTTATCAAACCCATATCTTTCCAATATGACAACAATGATGTTGTGTGGGATGATGTCAAAGGCCTTACAGAAGTCAAGATGGATAACATCATTCCCTTATCCCTCAACACAGGTACTCCATCATAGAAAGCCACCAGAGTAGTTGGGCATGATTTTCCCTTTGTGAAGCCACATTAATTCTTTTTAATCACCCCCCTGTCAACCATATACTTTGACATAGCTTCCTGGAGGATCTCTTTCATGAAAGTCCCAAAACATTTAATTATAATGTAACTTTAAATTAGCTTTGTACTTTTCATAAAGAAACACAGTATTGTCTGAATGTATAGTATATCTAATACTTCCATGGTTTAAAACCCCAACTTCCAGATTTCCAGTTCAGTTGTTTGGAGGTATCTTAAGAGACTATTGATGTTATTTCATTTTTTCCTCTCTCTCTCTAAAAAAATCTGATACAAAATATGACACATGTCATCTTTATTACTTAGTGGTTGTTTCCTGTTGTTGCTTTTCCTGTGGTATCTGTTTTAATCTCCCTTTCTCCCTTCCCCTTCCCTTTCCCCTTTCCCTTTCCCATTTTTTCTTTTTTCTTTCTGTCATGGTTTAATGCTGGGCTGGCAATTAAATGAATGACAATTGCTATTACCCCTCTCCCTCCCCTCTCAGAAAGGAAAAGAAAAGAAAATAAGGGATAGAGACTTACGGGTTGGAAACTAAACTACAAAGCTTTAATGAAACAAGGATAAAACAGAAAACAATAAAGTATATACAAGTATATACAAATATATATAAAATTATTATCGCACACCCCACCCCAACACTCACATCACCACTGAGGCTGCAGGTCAGGCCTTGGGAAAGTCCTGGATGGGCTCCTGGAGTCAGCAGCATATGAGAGCTCAAGGCAGGAACACGTGGTGTGAGGAACTCATGGATTGGGATCAAAGGCAGATGCTTCAGCCATGGACAAAGAGAGTTTGATCCTCATGATCCCTCAGATTTATACAAAGTATGATGTGTATGGCATGGAATAGTTTGTTTGATAAATTTTGGTCGCCTGTATGGTCCTCTTCTCCCTATAGAAGGGTTGCAGGTATGACCCCTTTGCTCCCCTTTGTTTCCAGAGAATAAGATGTCTACTAGAACCACTAAGTGGTCTTGGTTCTGCATACCATTCTCTGACAGTAACTATAAACATTGAGTGTTATCAGTCCTAGAGGCAAACACTGACTGAAAAACATTCAGTTAATTTCAGCAAGTGCAGTTACTTAGAAGAGACTTAACTGAAAAGTAAAATTACTTAAAAAAAATTGGTTCTATCCTAGCTCAAACTAGGACATTTTCTTCCTTTCTTCTTTTATTTTGTAAAATAGAACAAATTCATGCAGACTGCTTGCAAAGGTTTGTTAATAGTGTCATATCTGATAATATTTCAAACTACATTGTCAATGTTCTTTCATTAGCATGACTATGGCAAATAGCAGTGATTATACACAACCAGAAAAATGAAAGAAGAGTTCAAAAGCTCACTTATCATATACCAGTGATACATACTTACTCATAGAGAGAAAAAGACATCTAAATTGTCAAACAATTTGATAGATTACTAAATATGCAATCTTTCTAAATATTTTGTCTAGTACATAAACAAGCACATAGAATTTTGTACGATCATTTCTATAGACAGATGCAGTAGTTTGTTTCACACATATAGAAGACTCTCAACAGATGTTAAAATAAAGTTCCCTGATAGTGTATTTAAGATTGATTCTGAAGAAACACCTGAACACTTCCAATTTTACTGGGCTACATATTTTTCCTTTACTTTCTGAGGTCAAAAGGCCTATAAAGAACATTATTTCATATAGAAAAATAAGGATGAGTGTCAGTTCTAATAAATATTTTGTTTTGTAAAATAACTTGCTGTCTTACTGTGTAAATTACAGACTACATTAATTGACAGAAGTCTTTCAACATCATAAAGTATGGCCTCTGTGTTTCATTTTAAAGGGAAAAATGGATACAAATCATTTTTTTTCCTACTCCAGTTAGTGAATAGTTTGGTATCCTACAAACATTACATTGGAACAAATTCCAAAATAAAGAAAAATAATAAATGAATTCTAGAACTCCTTGATTCAGTTATGAAATCATAAAGCCAGACAAATTTAGAGCTGGTATATGCCCATCTAGCAAACCCAATTCTGGAATAATCTGTGCTGGAAGGTCTATTCCACTCGTCCTAAATTACGTTTGTAACCTATTTGGGGCTAGGACTGCTTTTTGTTCTGTCTTTGTAAACTGTTTAATATGATGAGACCCTGTCCTAGTTAGAGTCTCTATAGTAATGGAAGTAAGCACTAATTTACGTATTGCCTTGGTTATAAGAAATAATTATTTCTAATTTCCTTCTCTTCTATAGGATGTGGCATGTATCTGTTTGCCAATATTCACTGGCAAGTTCTGTGAGAGAATACTGAATCCGTGCGAATTGTTGCCATGCTTAAATAATGCAACTTGTGTAGCTCAACAGCAGAACTACAAGTGTCGGTAAGATTAGAAATTATTTTATTTCAGTACTTCATTGAATCACTTGATGATATCCCATTGATTGCAGAAAGAAAAGACATAGGTCATGGAGAACACAGAAATCTATAAACATTTTTTTAACAATTTTTAACTTAATTTTGGTGCTCTACTGTGTTATTCTTGAAAACTCTTGAAGTGTTACGAAAATATTTAAAATATTCAAGGAGTTATAAATTGTTTCATCATTAATTCTGTAAGATAAAATACGTAAATCCTGACACATTGATGACAAGAGAAACAAACTACAGATACTACTCCCATTCAGGGTGTATGATGTTTATGCTATGTTTCTGAAAGGATAAGACAATTGTGTTAATTTCTGATTCACAGACACACATTAGTAGGTCTTTGATCGAACCTTGAAGTAGCTTATTAAAAAGTACTTCATTCAGAAAAACCATGCTAGAACTTATACATTTGAAAATTAAAGATGTGACCCAGCAAGTATTTAACTTCATTCCATTTTGAATAGCTCTTTAGATATTTTCTTACACCACTAAGGAGTATATTTTGTACTCTTCACATTTGCTTGGCTTTTATCTGGCTGCCTGAAGTAAGTTCTGATAAACATTGATGAAGTGCAGTAAACAATTTCCAAAACACATTATGAATGAAATTAGAAACTGCAAATACGTAACAGAATTATGGAACATAAAGTTACAGTCCATCAGAAGAGATTCAGTTGAGAAGTCTGGAAATTAAAATAAAAGTAGAACTATGTTTACAAGAAGAAAAAAAAGACATACAATTTTATTTACATTTACATCTAAATATATATACACATACATAGACACATATATAAATACATATACAGCTATATCTTCCCATACAGATATATATAGCACAGAACAACAGTGTTATAATTTATTTTCCAATACTTTTGACCAAGATAAAAGCTACTATTAATTTACTATTATATAGTCAGTCTTTTACACAGTATGTTGGTGCATGAATTAGTATTAAATGATACCTAAAGCTTACATTTCAAAATATGCATAACAGGAACAAGTAATATCAAGATCTTGATTGCCTTTCTTAACTAAAATATAAAAAAATAAGAAAAATAAAATAAATAATAATAGTAAAAAATAAAAAATAAAAATAAAATAAAAATATAACATAAAAATATAAAAATAGAAAATAAAATAAAATATATCCCATCCCTGTGTGCAATGCAGATTGTATAATTTACAATTTCACAAAGCATTGATAGAAATGGCCTGTACCATAAATCTTGTTGTACCTTGAAAATTGGTTAATAAGAATTGCTATGAAAAAGCATGGTGATTTTGGTGATTTAACAGTCTTTCCATTGATATGCTATATGAGAATAAGAGTAATAATTTAGATCAATATAACAGAAAGTAAAAATGGGCAATTAACAACCCAACTCCATACCAAAGAAGGGTAACAAAGTTGGTGAAGGGTTTAGAACACAAGTCTAATGCGGAACAGCTGAGGGAACAGTGGTTGTTTGAGAGGAAACTGGGGGGAAATGTTATCACTCTCTACAACTACCTGAGAGGAGGTTGTAGTGAGGTGAGTATTAGTCTCTTCTCCCAAGTAACAAGTGACAGGACAAGAGGAAATGGCCTCAAGTTGTGCCAGGGGAGGTTTAGATTAGATACTAGGAAAAATTTCTTTACTGAAAGGGTTGTCAAGCATTGGAACAAGCTGCCCATGGAAGTGGCGTAATTAACCATTCCTGGAGACATTTAAGACATGTAGATACTTAGGGACATGATTTAGTGGTGGACTTTGCAGTGCTAGGTTAATGGTTAGACTTGATGATATATTTGTGGAGAGCTAGTTTGAGAAATGGTTACAAGCTTATTATTTTTAACAAGAAGTACACTTTGAAAAGGTACTTACATTCTAGAGAGAACACTATGAATAGAGTAACAAAGGGTGCATCCTTTAACTTTGTACAATGTCAAGTGCTTGGACCTGTACATACTGCTTAAGCAAGTTCAGATAGTATTCAATTCACATAGTTTTCCCTAGCATCTATGCTGCACACCAGACTTTCTTGTTGAAGGAAGAGAACTCCTGAAAGTGACTTATCTCTTCAGAAGAGAAATATCCAGGACAGATGAAATGAAGTATCTTCTAGAGGTTCTGCTGTCCTAAACCAGATACTAAAACTGCAGACCTTTAATGTTAGATAAAAAAGCATTGGAACTTAGCGTCAATACTCAGCTCAGTTTTGACATTCAATCTCTGAAGGTGTCAATTGGTCATTGTGATATTTTAAGTGCTTATGAAATTTATTTCCTTATTTTTTGTAAAAATAAAATTAGTGTTCTACCACTTAACCAGATTCAGTAATTCAGTTGTGAATTGCCAAAGTCAGACTGCTGAACTGTAGAGGAGGTGCCAAGTTTTAGAGAGGGCCAACAGTCAGCAGGTTTTACTGGTTTTAGGATTCAAAAATTTTGGATTTACTTTTTATAAATTTATGTCTTACATTGCAAACGGCCAGGGCAAGCCATAAACCAGACAGAATTTGTTTCTATCACTTCCCCCTGAAAATTAGAAGGGG
>VZRW01001432.1:90380-129503 GCA_013398125.1 Aegotheles bennettii
TTTATAGAGTCTGGCAGGAAAATGGGTGTGGAATACTGGAACCTGATACCTGGCACCCAGACCCTTTTTCACAACAGGGGCCTAAACTCCACCCCTTGTTCACTGGGTCTTGGCAGCAAAAGCCAATAAGATTTTGTCTGCCCCTTTCAAACTATAACATACATTAACTACTTGAATATCAGAGGATGTTGAAAGGCCTATAAGAACAGTGGTTTACGATTTTCAGGTTTTTTAAGTCTGACATGACTTTAGCCAATAACCAGGTAACAGATGCTCTGTGTTATCCCTCCACTATCCTGTCGAGGGAAGATAAAAGGGGAGAGAGACTTTAAGGGTGGAAAGAACACACCATTAAACCTAGGTTTAATTAGATTAATAATAGTGATATCAATAACATTAATAATAATAATAATGGTGAATTATAAACAAATATATAAATGAATATGCAAATATTGAACTCACTTTTCAGATGGTAATTATATCCCAACCAGAAAAGTCCCAAACAAGATCAGCAACAGATGGGAGTGCCTGAGCCCACGGTCTTGGTGACAGTCAACAAAAAACTTGGGACGGCCATGCCGGTCCTACTCAGGGAGGCAGGGAAAGGTGACCCATCGTGGGACAAGATGTTCTTCTCCAGTGAAAAAACAGGATGCAGGAACACCAGCACCAGGAAAGAATAACAAACCAACCCCTATCCTATCAGTACACCAGTCACAAGAATAAGAAGAGGCCTCTCTTAGGAGCTATTTTATAATGAGCACCATGCGAAGGGATACTATGATTGGTCCATTTGGGTAACCTGACACATCCTTGCCTCCCCATAGGCACAGTTGCTCCCCAGCCCTTGTAATTGTCACATCAACTGGCTGACACAGCTGGGGGTGTCCTGGGTGATCTCAGGTTAGTACAGAAAATACTTATCTTGGTACTCTTAAATTAGGATGAAGTCATAGACTTGGAAGCTTTCTGGCTGTGAGTTGTGTTTTAATTCATTTTACCCAATGGAAACCTACTCATTCCAAGTTTTAAATGAAGTTTTTGTTTAAACTTTGGTAATCATTGTCAAATACTGTAGGTCATGACTATGCCTAGTTACTTCATCAAAAACTGTATGTGTTTAATTCAGTGTAATATTACTACCTGATCTGTTTTACAGCATTTTAACATTTTGAATAAATGTAAAGGCATTTAGCTTATGTGCATATACAAATTCAAATAATAGCTGAATTTACCTTTTAATCCTTTTTGTTTTGTTCTGGTTACCCCTATTTTGTCTGCTTCTTCTTATGCCCAAGCTGTATTCTGCCTATATTCATCACCATCTCAGCTTCTATCTACTTATCCTTTCTTCTTTAGGAAAGCAGTTTTCTTCCATTCTAAATATATAACCAAACAGACTCAGTATCATTTTCTTCACTTCAATCATGATGTATGACTATCTTGTATCCTCATTCCATCCTTTCAGTCTTGATATCATATACAACTTCGTGCTAAGAATCTAATAGTAGCATTTTTTCTTAAATGTCAAAATTTAAGGTGAATTCAAATAGGCAGCGAACAAGAATATCCATCACAATAAATTGTGATTGTTTACTTTGTATCTTCTTCTATTATCTTAGGTCTTTTGGACAATAAAAAGTCACAAAACGTGAAATAATGCTCTGTTAGAGTCATCTTTGGAACTTTATTGTCAACTTTCTTGTTGTTAATTTACTCTTACATTCCCTGACATTGGTATGTCTATTGCAAAACAACAATAAAAACAAAAATAGCAAAAAATTTCGAACATAAAAATTAGAAGTCATTTCTCAAATTGGCTTACTAAATTGTTTGGGGTTTTTTTTGTGAAACAGTAGTAGATTACCTAAATAAATTGAATCAAGAAAACTAGGAGATCTTTCACCTGATTTTGGATCATAGGTAAAAACAAATCAGTAAAATAAATGTAATAATTGAGTTGCTCTGATTTGGTTTTAAGTGCTATTTAAATATGAGATTATAACAAAATATACAATTTTTATTATTATTTATTTTACACTTTGCTTATATATAAATG
Source organism: Aegotheles bennettii (assembly GCA_013398125.1). NCBI lineage: Eukaryota > Metazoa > Chordata > Aves > Caprimulgiformes > Aegothelidae > Aegotheles > Aegotheles bennettii. Next base: position 92,440 of record VZRW01001432.1, read on the forward strand.
TAGAGATGAATTTGCTAGTATATAAAGGACAACAAATATGCTATCTGCTGATATGAGTACTTTAGTTTAGAGGGAAATACAAGTATGTAACTATCTTGTATCTTGAACATGCTGAAATAAAAACTGTTAAGTATTATGAAAAACTCATTTTAGCTACAATAAATGAACTGGAAATTTGTTCAGAATAGACTTTGCAAGAATTTTGATTACAAGTACTTGAAATTATAGCAATATAATTATAGGATTTACATACACCATTATAGAGGGTGAGAATTATGTAGTCCATTGCTACTTGCATAGAGTGTCCTCCTGTGGTTGTGCCTATACTAGCCTCAAAGAATATAACTATTTAGAAAAGGTTTTCCCATACACACCTACTTCCGTCCAAATGATGTTATGTGTGTTCTTTAGGGGTTTCTGGTGAAATCTAGCCTATTTAACACTACTTAAGGCCAATAAGTGACTTAAGCTTCTGGACATTCTAGATTTCTCTGTGCATCCCTCAGAGGCATAGCTATACCCACTGATTAGGCATGTTTACCTGACTTAGAAAATAAGATTAACTCAGATTACTTTCTATTGAATGTTGCTGCCTGATCATTTGCTATTGTAAACATACCCTGTACTTTTGTATTCTACATAACTGGGAGAGGTTTCATGCATTATGAAACCAGGGATGATGTTATTTTTTAAAATGGAGAAACATAAGCAGCATATCTGTATCTCATATCCATTAGGAGCAAGATCATTGGAAAAACAAAAGCAATTCTGTATCATCATGATTTCCAGCTTCTGGACTGAGTCATTAGACAAAGTACCCTGCAAAAGAAGCTAAAGAAACTTCCCATCTATTACATTTAGGTTCCATCACAAATATAAATTTTCAGCCAACTGGCCATTTTCTTTCTCTTCTATCTAAATATTTTCTTTCCTTTCTACCAGAAAGAGCTTTTAGACAGAGGAACATGCTGAGCATGTCTGTAAGAACATACCGAGTGAATTTTACAGGGATTATGTAACTACCAAAATACAGAGGTTTTGCAGTCTAGATTTTACTCTTTGCATATTTTGCACAAGATATAATTAGTCAAATATTTTTCTACACTGTTCCAATATTGGTTTTGAATAAAGCTTGTTTACTATCCATTTGAATTTAATCTCTTTTTTTTTTTTTTTTAATATATAGGAGATTTTTTTAAACACTGGAGGGCTAGATAAGAAAAGGATTTTCTCTTTCATATTGACATGAAGCAGGTTCTTTACATTGTTCCTTATATACTCAAGCAAGTCATTATTGAATGCTTTTTGTTAATCACTAGTAATGATTAACACTAACTACTTAAAACCTCATTTATCATTATATTTCTAATTTTCCTCTATGATGGTTTAATTGACTCATCCTTTCTAATATATTTCCAAAACCTCATTTATAGCTTTTTATTAAATATTACCTTATCTGAGATTTTTGTTATTTTTTCCTGGAAGATTATATGAAGTATTGGCATGATAATGCTTTAATTGATGAAAAAAAAAAAATATTGAGAAGTAAAAATATCCAGAATCATGTGAGTGATTTTTAATTATTTAAAAACATGTTCTGTTTATTTAAAATAACATACAAGGTCTGTTTTCTTACAGAAAGAACATTATTTAATAGAATTACGGAATATAATTAAATACAATTAAATTTTAAAACACAAGTCTTCTAAAATACACTGGTGTATTTGCAGTTGCATGGCAGGATTCACTGGAAAGAACTGCGAGGACATAATTGACTACTGCAGGCTGCTCAACATCAACTGTCTGAATGAAGGATTGTGTCTTAATATAATTGGAGGATTCACTGTAAGTAATTTAATACATGTTAAACTAATTCAGTGCTCCAAAGTATAAAAGCTTCAGACAAGCAGAACTTTAAATACATTCATTACTCTAAGAGACAAGAGGGACATACATTTACGTGTTTGTTATTTATTTAAATCAATAACACAAGGACAATTCACTTGGGTAATATGGATTTTTTTATTACTTTTCTACTGACATCTTGTTTTGTACTCAAGTAAGAGAACTGAAGAGTATTTTTATAGTAAAAAGAATACATAGATAATTGTGGTCCAGTGCTATTATCCACACAGATGATAATCACAGCTATGTTCCAGCCTTTAAAAATACATTACTTGAATTGAGTACTTCTCTTGCTATTTTTTTAACCAGAATCAGATTAGTAATTTAAACATAAGCACACTTAATATAAATTTAGATGTTTGCTGATGAAACTGCAGTGCAGTGAGATTGATTCCAACTCACAATTTGAAAAAAAGGACATAATTCTGTGTATTTTAACTCTCAAAGTAGTTCTTGAAGATGTTGAGCAAGATCTGTCATGTACCATGATATATCAGGCCATAGCTTGTCAAAAGAGACAAAATAGTTTCTCCAACAGCGGTAACTGGGAACAGTTTAAAGGTTACTCTAAAGAACCACTTCTCCTGCACATAACAGGAGCTGATAGAAGAACAACAGAATGGCTGAGGTTGGAAAGGACCCCTGGAAGTCATCTTGTCCACCACCTTGTACAATCAGCGCCACCTAGAGCCATTTATTTAGTCCTTGTCCACTTACCTGTTTGGGTGTTCAGACAAAATGTATTAGGGTTCCTGTTACTCCTTGCTTCAGGGACTAGGAAGAGTTAGTCTGTTCTGCAAGCGATGGAAAACTGAAACTGAGGGTAACAGCAAGGCCTGCAGGAACAATGTCCTCATCAACAAGGGACACAATCCCTCAATACCGACAAGGACACTGTAGATCCACAGATTCAGTCAAAAGTCCAGTGATCAACAGACAAGCCTTTGCAATGAAGCAGGTTTGCAGTCAATCTGGGTAGTCAAGTCAACAGATCAGAATCGGCAAGATACAAAGCTGCATACAGGCATATTGACAAAATATCTCAGGAAAGGATCTACTGCAAAGGCCTGAGCTTAAATGCAGCTTATGAATAAATGAAAGAAAGTATGGCCATCTCAGAGGCAAGTTCTGTTTTCACAGTAGGGTGATCCAATGTGAGAGTGCTGGGCCACATCAGAGCTGACCTCCAAAACAGGCAGTTAAACCTGTGAGAGAAGGGAAAGAGGTCCTCAAGAGTGCAAAGAAAGATGATTATAGGCTGCTCAGGTGAATTAGAGCCTGTTGATGCATTCAAGGTCCTGGTGGTTTCTCTGATTATTTCTTTCATGTATTTATTCATTTATTCCAAACACCATTGCCTTTCTTGTAGTCACAAAAGCTAGAGACATTGATATTTTCTCCCCAATACTTTCCATCTGACACCTTGTGTTTCCTCATTTTCCTTGAGTCTTACCTGGTTTGAAAACTATTATATACAGGTGACCAAGGATTGTTTCTCCTATTTGCTTATGAGAACAAAGAGAAAAGAATTATCCAGTCACTTGTTAAAAGTGGCCAGTCCATATTTTTGCACTATTTCTGTGTGCACATTCTAAGTCAGCTACTGTTGTGGACTTTTTAAATGTCACTGAGAAATAAATTCTTCATTCTGAAGAAATGCTTTTAAAATTTGTGTTTAAGAACATTTTTAATACTACCTATAAATAGATATTAACTAGAACAATAGTATATAAACATACTTTAACACGAAATCTGAGGTAATTTGCAACTTATTGCATAACAAATTTATGTTAATACAGTATTCAAACATTCATACTTAGAAGAACGTAATTCCTGTGTTGTTGAGTATACTCCACAAAAGAATAAGATGTCAAGGAATTATCTCTGACAATTTGCCTCTCCTCATTGTTGATAGCAGATGAAACAAATAAATACTGAGTCCAGTTCTGCTGCAATGAAATAAAACAGTTTGTGTAAAGATGTACTGATTTTAAAACGTTTGTGTATGTCAGTTAACTTACCTACATGATATAAATATTAGATTCAAAATAGAAACGTTTGGTTTAGCTGTTTTCAGCTATTTGTGTCCACTTATATCAAGCAATAGTAAAAATTATGGTATAACAAATAGAATACAAAAGTTACATAATTAATCAGTGAGTACAATGTGTATGACATATTCAGACATCACAGTGAATAATAATCAAACACACACAAAAAACCAAAAAACAAAGTTTTATGAAAGTGAAGAAAAATTTGGTACCAATTTTTTGTCCAGTTTGTGTGTTAACATTTACTGTTAGACAAGAGCAAAATAACTGCTTAACAGAAAAAGTTTTCATAAAATAATTCTCAAAGATACACTTTTATGACCATTATAAGATGTGATAGTTTCTTGGCAGACACTGAATCAGGCTATAATATGGAGCTAAATGACCTGGCACAGCAAAGGTTGGAGTTTTCTGTTCAAACTTTGATGCCTATGGAATTGAATGGTGTGGTATAATACCTGTTAGAAAACTAGTATGGCAAGCCTTTGAGACTAACAAATAAGATTGAGCAGACAAAGGGAGGAAAGGATGAACAATACTGAAGTTCCCGATACAAATTACTGGAATTTTTGTTGAAAATATACGTTACACTGAACCACAGTTGAAAATGATAGCTCTTTTCTAGGGCAGTCAGTCAGTGATATGACATCTCACAAGCTCAAGATGTGGACCCAGGAGAACATCATGAGATTCAACAAGGAGAAGTGCAAGGTCTTGCTCTTAGGACGGGGCAACCCTCAGTATCAATACTGGCTGGGGGATCAAGGGATTGAAAGCAACCCTGCTGAGAAGAACTTGGAGGTACTGGTAGATGAAAGGCTGGACAGGAGTTGGCAATATGCCCTTGCAGCCCAGAAGGCCAACTGTATTCTTGGCTGCATCAAAAGAACTGTGACCAGCAGATCAAGGGAGGTGATTCTGCCCCTCTCCTCTGCTCTGGTAAGATGCCTCCTGGAGTACTGTATTAAATGCTGGAACCCTCAGCACAGGAATGACATGGAGCTGTAGGAATGAGTCCAGAGAAGGACCACAATAATTATTAGAGGTCTTGAACACCTGTCCTACAAGGAAAGGCTGAGAGAGTTGGGGTTGTTCAGCCCGGAGAAGAGAAGGCTATGAGACCTCATTGTCACCTTTCAAAACCTACAGGGGGCCTATAAAAAGGATGGGGACAGGCTTTTTAGCAGAGCCTTTTGTGATAGTATGAGGAATAATGGTTTTAAACTGAAGGAGAGTAGATCTAGATTAGATATAAGGAAGAAGTTTTTCACCATGAGGATGGTAAAACACCAGAACAAGTTGCCCAGAGAGGTGATGGATTCCCAGTTTTGTTTTCAAACAATTACATGTTTTGCATTTTGTAGAACACACACTATGCATCCCCTGCCAGATGAAGCAGAAGATACCACAGATTCTGTAGCTAGATATGCATGTTATGGCCAGCTGCAAAGATGACTGTAAAAGAGCTAGACTTGCATCTGAGATAAATTTTGGATTTTTTTTCAAAATTAAAAAAATACAAACTAATTAAAATATTATTACTATATTATTGTGCTTATAGGATTGAAGATCTGTGAAGTGGTTGTTATTCTAATTTTGAAATTTTACTCTTTTTTTTTGTAAATTTTATTAAATTAACTAAAAATTGAAAGAGTTGTCAAAGAGGAAAATAATTATAAATTGGGTGTTATTGTTCCTCATGAGTGTTTTTAATGGACCTCACGGCAATTTGTTTTTAGACTAGTGATTTGTAGTACTTTGACATAGTAGAAAAAACAAACTCTGTTTAAATGTGCAGATGACCACTGAAAATGGTAGTATAGTTAGCAGCAAGCAAATCTGATCAGGATTTCTTGGTAGGTTATACTACTTAGAAAAAAAATGTATTCTAAGAGAGACCAATACAATGCTGTATACATAGGAAGAAGAATATGAGTTACACGGTAGAGACTGTTTCCTGATAGTGACAAAGAAGACTATTTTAAATTCAGGGTGGATAATAAATTTGACACCACACTATTGATGAAGACAGAAGGACAATCCTTGTAGTCAAAAATAGAGCAGTTGTATATAGAAGAATTTGTAAGTGGTTGTACATCTGTGTCAGTGGAGGGTACATCATAGGCAGTTCTATCATCTAAAAACTAAACCTGCTACAGTGGAAAACTCTATTAACAGTGAGTTTAATGGAAAAATAACAATGTAAAACTACATTCACAGATGTATGTACAGATTCACAAAGTTAAGACAGTCCATGGGCTATCAGTTTTCCTAAGCAAAACAAAGGAATAGTTGTACTTAAAATATTTAACTCTGAGTACCAGAAAATATTGAATCCATGTAAGCAAGGAGTTACTAACAGTATTGTGTGTAGTTCTGTGCAGCTGCTTCCTCTATACATTACAAATTATACCAGGAGTATTTTAAAAAAATGCTAGGTAATAAAATATGGTGTCATGCAATGTATTAGCAGTTTTCCATGAGATCCACAGGGCCAGGTCACACCTGTTCTATACTAGTGAATAACTTCACCAGACATTAAACTTCATGAGGATCTACTACTGCAGGATCCAAAACGCTTCTAGTGGTCAATGCAGCAGACTCATTCTGCTGATATTGAAAGACTGAGAAAAGGATTATATTTCCCAGAGTTGCCACAAATAATCAAAACATTATAAAAAACCCCACTTTATTTGGACTCTGTAGAAGGTCAAAGATGTGTTTACTTTGTTAGCTAGTTTCTAAAATACAGGAGTGTGTGATTGCAGCTTTGCCCCAGTTTAAGAAATCTGAATTTCATCTGTACACATCACTTTAACAGGTGGCAAATAGTGTGTTTGAACATTATAAATCTCCCTCTTTCAAAAAATACTGCTATATAAAATTCCATTATTTATTATTGATTTGTCAATTATTGCAAGAACACTGCTATTGAATTTCTCCTGTTTCGCAGCTGTAGTGTTGGAATCACTTTTTAAAATCTGCATAATCACTGTTAAACTTCTGAAGAAAATATAGCTTATTTTTGTTTGACAACCATCACATATGAAAAATTTTAATCAATAGTATTCTGATTTGACAACTTTATTCTCCACACATCCATCTACTTCTTGCTAGAAGACAGGGGCCGATGTTTTAAGGAAAAAATTAATTTAAAATAGGATTAATATAAACCATACTTTTACAGTTGCTACAGTGTGAACCAGTTGCAGATTCCAGAAGTGTATTCAATAAAACTATTCATCTGCTTTATTTTGACAATATGATAACCTGCTTCTTAAAAATATTTTTTAAAAACACATTAAGACACATTTCAATAGGCATTTCTATTCTCATAGCAACTTTTATTTTTCTTAACTGGAATGATGTATGTTATCCTTATCTTTATGTGAAGATTGGGAAAAGATGAACAGTTCCCAAAGGACTTCTAACAGGGAGGAAAGATCTGTTGCTTCTTTCATGCTAATCATACTGCTGCCACATGCTAACCACCTGAGGGCATGTAGTGGTTTGGGTAGGGTGCTCCCAGTGAATTAAACTGGTTCCAGCAACACATCTCACATAAAGAGACTGGGCAGTAAAAACAGGTAAAAAGGGAATGCAAACAAGGAATTGCCCAGGCACTGTAAAGCATTCCTCTAGGTCTGAAGGGGGAATTGGGAATCTAACTATTTATTCACAGCAAGTCGCTAGATCAAGGCAAAAGAATTATCCCTGGTTGCGATCTACTGTTTTTTTCCTGATTTATTAGTATGAAAATAAAAAATGAAATTAAAAAAAATGAAAAACAGAGATACTGGATTAAAGATTAAGCTAATTTAGTGTAAATTATGAGGATAACAGAATGGTCAATTGTCAAATTTTGGAAGATTAACAATTTCTAAAACACAATATTAGGAAGCTCAAGGATATGGAGATTCTTAAGTTTCTGGTATACCAGCTGTCTTTACTCTCTAGGGAGAGAGAGGAGATTGTGTTCTTTGGTTTCAACCACTGAATTGCATAGAATTTACAGAATTCATAGGCAAATTATAACCACTTACAGAAGTGTATTGTAGTAGCAAGAAGGATATTTGGAACAACTACAAACTCTTTCCAATTTCTGCTCTGCCACACACTTCTTATGGAGGAGCATACAGATTAAAAATGCATTCCACTTCTTGCAGGATGTAAAAATGTTAATTAATAACTTTTTTTTTTTTTGCCTAACAGCTCCTTAGTATGTTACAAGAAACTATCTTTCAACTTACATGGTCTGCATTGTGCATCCAAGTCTATTTGGTCAATATGCCTTTCTCCCATCATCCTGACAAACCACTGACTTGTGTAACATTATGTGTTTACAGCTAACAAAGGTGTTGAGCTATATAGGCACAAAAACTGAAGCTAAAAGATGAAACAAAAGAAATGCTTGAGAGAGCTTGAGAGAGTCCAGCGTAGAGCCACAAAGATGATGAAGGGAGTGGAACATCTCCCTTATGAGGAAAGGCTGAGGGAGCTGGGTCTCTTTAGCTTGGAGAAAAGGAGACTGAGGGGTGACCTCATCCATGTTTACAAATATGTAAAGGGTGAAGGTCAGGATGATGGAGCCAAGCTTTTTACAGTGACGACCAATGATAGGACAAGGGGCAATGGATGCAAACTGGAGCATAGGAGGTTCCATGTGAATATCAGGAGAAACTTTTTCACTGTGAGAGTGACAGAGCACTGGACCAGGCTGCCCAGAGAGGTTGTGGAGTCTCCTTCTCTGGAGACATTCAAAACCCACTTGGATGCATTCCTGTGTGATGTACTCTAGGTGACCCTGCTCTGGCAGGGGGGGTGGACTAGATGATCTTTCAAGGTCCCTTCCAACCCCTTAGATTCTGTGATTCTGTGATTCTGTGAAATGCCATTGTAAGGTCCATTGCCATTTGTATGCACTACACTTGAGACAACGACCAAGCAAACCATACATATTGCTTAAATAGCAGGGCTGTGTCGGCAAGCAAATAAAACACTAGAGCAGCATTAAAGAAAGAGACAGTAATCTGTGCTATTATTATGGGTTTTATATTTACACTTACTGTTGGTCAGTTAAAGTAAATTTTTACATTTTCTTTAAAAAAATTGTACTAAAAATTACATGTGAAATTTTGTTAGAAACATTGTCAATGGATGTCCTGGTGCCTTCCAAAATAGCAGCAGGAATTGCTGTTGATTTCTGGCTAGTGTTTACACAGTGCAGTGGAACGAGATTGTGCTGTTAAGGGGGAGTAAAGCTAAGCAAAACCAAGTCATGTTTTTAACTTCTATATGTAATTTGCAGAATATATGTTCTGTAAACATCAGGTGTTTGCATATGCCTGGAGAATACTGATTAATAAAAGCTTGTATGTATAAACCAGAACCAAATCAGATAACACCTAATTGCATACCAACATGCATACCTTTCAGACAATTGCTCCACACTCACTCAATTTTTGCTTTCTTGTATGGGCATGCATTTAACAGTGTATATCAAATAGTATAACTCACTATAACAGGATAGACAATTAGTATGATAGAAAAGGTTGATGTTGAAAATCTTGGCCTGCATATGGCTCTGTGTCTGTTCATGTTATATTTCTTTGATCCTTTTCCTAATAACCATGTATCAAAGCCATTGATATTATCTTTGGAGTTTTATGGAGAACTTGAGATATTTCAATAGTAAAGTATAAACCAAGAGGGTATACAATTGATAAAGTAAAACTGTGAGTACAAATGAATAATCATGTTCTCTGGTAAAGCAGAAGAGGGTTACATAGTAACATAAAGAACTATCTTTACCATAGGCAGAGGTATAGGGGAGAGAGAAGAGAGGAGGGAATCTATCTTTGTCCTGTGTTTTTTCCCCATGCCAGAAAGCTGATGTGTGGTACACATTCAACAGAACTTGTGCAGAAATTACCATTAGGGAGACAAAGATCCAAGTCTCATCCCTAACAAGATGAGGTTTGCTGTTGTGGATGCAGTACCAGACCTGTCAGGCTGGAAATTAATCTGTTTCTTTTCAGAAGAGTGGCAAACAGGCCTGCCCTACACCCTATATCAGCCTGAACAACCTTTGTGCAAACTGCTTCCCCTGCTCCCCTTTCCCTCTTCGTAAGTTCTTCTCTGAGAAGCCACTCTTAGTCTTAGTGCTCTTTGATAATAATTCACTCCCAGAAGTCTGGCTGAATTTATAACCCAGAAATACAGCATCTGTATGTAGAATTAGCAGTAATCTCCAGAACTGAGCTGTATCAGTCACACTGCTTAGATCTCACAGCCCTAAGAAGGCCTCAGACTTTTTCTTAAAGAAGCCATTTGTATTTACTACATGAGAGGAGAAATAAGTTCTAGATAGCATATCCAGAATGAAGAGGAAGTACAGCTGAGAGAAAACATTGCTTTGTTTAACAAATGCAGTTCTTAAAAAAAAACAACCCAAAACAAAAAAAAAACCAAACAAACAAAAAAACCCCAAACAAACCAATAAAACCACCAGGGTTTTTTTAAAGTGCTCTGCACTGTATCAATCAGCATTTATTTTCTGAGTATAAAATAGCTGCATATTTTCTGAGTATAAAAAAGCTTGAAGGAAATAAACATTTAATATGTTTGGCATACTATATATTAAAGTGGTTGGAGTGATAAAATTGTTATGAATATTTATAACAGCTTGACTAGCATTGCCAGAAGCAATGAAAATTGGCACTGCAAAATCTACTGCTCTCAGATACAACATTTATACTTATGTGCAACATATAAAATAGATTATTGTCATTTTCTTTTTTTAAAAAAATCTAGAGTCTCTTCTACTGTTTTCTCCCCATGGACTATCTGAACAACATTGTTTCATCTCTGTGAAGCCACTTTGACACCGTCATTAATTCTACTGATCTCTGTCCCATATTTGTCCTTCCACCTGACTGTTCAGACAGCAGCAGTTCAAAGTCAGATACTTGCAAGCGGGGCTAGTTTTGCACAAGTTAGTCAGTCCGTTTTCTTCCACACAGTAGCAGCAATTATACATAAGAGTTCAATTTGAACTTCATAATAAAAAAATTTTCCTGCTTTTCTTATTGTATTGAAATAAACAACATTAAAGCACCCTAGGTACATTTTACACTCACTGTTAAGTATCTCTGAGCAGTACAGAAGTTAATGAACAGTTGAATTCTTCATGTAATAAACTAAATATCTTGCTTTCCAAGAGTGAATTTAAATGAAAAATATTTCATTAAAGCTTTCATCATGTAATACCTTTATATGTCTATACAATGTACCTTACTTGATCTACTAAAATAACATATAATATATATGCACAGTAAAATACACCAGAAATAACCAATAAAGAAGTTTTGTTTAGTTTTTAGACAAAACTTCTATGAGAAGATGATCTAGTTGTTTTAACCCATTGTCAGTAAACAAAAGCATAAACCAGCAAAAATAATGAAAAATAAAATACACAAAATTGGTAACTGTTACAGTGAAAGAGGTGCTACATGATCAGTATGAAACATTGTTTTTTATTGATAAAATGCAATGCCATTTCTATGAACTCTATGAAGAGGAAAAATAATTAGATTATTTTGAGATTGTGAAAGTGACAAATGAGTTTTAGGAAATAGGAATACAAAAGACAAAAATACCTCAAATTTCATGGAGAAAGGAAAAATAATTTTAAGAAAATAGTGCTCAGATAAGTATAGTAGCAGCATTTATTACTTTTTACTATGAAATAGTTTCTATATCAAAAACCATACAAACTGAAGTCCAGGTGCTTCAATTTTATATGGAGACAGATGATATATATAAAGAGATATGAAAACCTGTACCTGGGTGGAATGTCATGTTCATTAAAAAAGGACCATGTGCAAACATAAGTGTCTGTAATGCACTTCCATGTTGTAGTAACACAGATATTTAAATGGGAGCTATACTAGAATTGGAATTGTACAGTTTATGCAAAATGCACAGATTAATCAACTATTTACCTAGTAACCTAATAACCTAGGTAAATACTTACCTAGTTCTGGTAACTAACACATAGAATCATAGAATTAGAATATCTCAGGTTGGGAGGGATCCATAAAGATCCAAGTCCCTGTTCCACGCAAGACTACCTAAAACTAAATCACATGACTGAGAGTATCCTCCAGACACTTCCTGAACTCTGACAGGCTTGGTGCATGACTATTCTCTCAGTGACGAACCTTTTCTAATGATAATATATAGCAATGTACACTGAAAATATATTGAGTACATTTAAGTGTCAGCTAACTCAAGCTCATAGTTAAGCCTCTAAACATTTGGGGATTTTTTTTCTATAACTATACTTTCATTGTTAGTAGAGAATTGTAAATGTGCAGCATTATATCACGTTATGATATACCACTGCCCTTTAGTCTCTCCCACCTGAACAACATGTATAATCAAAACATTGAACAGTCATCACAATGACAGGTTGTAACTAGAATTTCCCTGTTCATCTTGGTGCTTCAGCTGAATATATCTAAACTTATTAGGCTGCTGTGCAAAATTAAAAATCAAGTTTTTATCTGGAATTTTCTGGTTTATAAATTTCCTTTTCCAGAATAGAAACTGGTGGTTCAGGATCCTCAGTCATTTTTCATATTTTCAGAATCACAAAAAGCCTCCATAATACCACAAAACCTTCATACAAATAGTGATTTTTAATGAAGCAATGAATCACATGGCAACAACTATCCCCAAAACAGAAATAACAAATAAAATAAGAGCAACATCTATTTTTTTCTTTTACATTGTTTGCATGAACTAACCAAAACAACAGTTGCACTTTTTTTACTATTTTTTGCATTGAAAAATAATTGTATTGATTTTCCAAATAAGATGTCCTGATGATTGAATGGTCTTCAGCCAGCAGGAATTAAACTGACATCCCAGAGTAGCAAAGGATCATGATAATAGTCATATTCACTGAAAACTAGAAAACTCCACCTTTGATTATTCACAGTTAGGAGTAAATTAAGCAAACAAACAAAAAAAGCTTATGTAACAGGAGTTCATGAGAAATACAAAAATAAATTAGTGACCAGGTCTTTCACAGTTTCAAGTTCTTTTACACTTTCATGACTCAACTAATCTAAAAGATCAGCTGCTTTTGGATAAAAGGAAAACAGGCCCTGGGCCCTATGATTCCTGAGGATAATCGATAACCTAGGAGAAAAATCTGGACTGAATTTTACTACTGTACTACTTTACTTTTATTAAGAGCATAGGCTAAATTTTCACTGTAAATAGAACAGATACTTTTCATATCAGCTGAATCAAGATGGTTAATATAGGAAGAGGTGAGCTCCTCCCCCACAGGTCCCCGTATTTTATGATTTTGTAACAAAAAGTACTGTATAAGATCCTTGCACCTTCACACATTTGTACTGTGTATGTGAAAGCTGTTTTCTCAGCCCCACATCTGACATTTAATAATATGAAACTGACAATTTTGTGTAACATTGTAAAAAGTTATTTTCCTATGTCTCATGAAAAAGCTCAAGGAACTGAGTTTGAATTTTTTTTTTAACATAACCAGCTAAAATCAAGCCCATGCTCAAGTTTAAAACACTTTTCAAGGATACAGAAATGCCCAGACCTCTTCTTTTCTGACTTCCCTATCTAATAAGGAGCTGGCCACTTGAGATAAGGAGGATGGCTGTAGAAAGATTCCATAAGAGTTCATCCAGCCAACTCAGCACTGTGTATTTCTGAAGTGCCTAACTTATAATAAAAATCCTTTAACCTGTTTATTAATGTCAGTAAGATCAGACACATATTCCTCATGTGCCGTATAAATTTTGTGGTGCCTTCAGCAGCTGTGTCCAATACTGAACAATAAGTTTCTAGTACACATGATACAGCTTCTTGCTGAATATTTTTCATCCTTCAATATATACCATTTCTTCCTTTACTACCAAACACTAAAAGACTGCACACTCTTAATTTCCCTTTATAGGTTATACTTTAATATTGATAATATTTCATTATTTTATAGTCTGATGAAAAGAGATGTGGCACCTACTTGAGCTACATGAAAGTTAGGTTCATCTTCTCCCTCCCTAAATTAGATGTGCATGGGTAGAATTCTACTTCATCATAGGGCAGAGGAATACTTGTCACTATAAAACAGGAGTTTCTGTTTCCCCCCCATATGTCCACCTGAAAAATTAAATATCTTCTCTATTAAAACCACTTAATTAATTCAAGCAATGCTATTTTTCTGCCCAGACTCCTAATAGTTTTACCTGAAATCAGGGATTTGCTTGAATGAGCACATCATGTTAGAGATGTACGTCATTTCTAATGTCACTCAATATGAATCAGCAGCAAAGGCTCTGGCCCAAGTTCAGAGTTCATAACATCTGTTGATGTGAGAGGTTAAATTCCAGTGGAACAGTAGCCTTGCTTACCTTTTTTTTTGCAATTACTATGTATCTATATGCACATATTTGTTATATGTCATAAAAGAGGGCTCATTCTAATAAAAATTCTAGATCATCTGAGGTCTGGATAGAGTGAGAGACGAAGGGGAAAATAGGTGACTCTTCTTGCTAAAGTACTCTCCTGAGGGAGCTATGGGCTTCCTAAAAAAAATTGAAGAATCTGCAGAACTAGACTGTTGCCTGAGACATCCCAGTTGAAAAAAATTATCTCTTCATAAACTGCATTGCCAATACACGAAAGAAAATCCATTCTGGACTACGTATTCCAGAGTAGCTGAAGAGGTGCAGGAGTTACTCTCATCACAGCAGACAGGATATTACAGTTGTACTAACAGAAAGCTGAGTGTCCTTTGTGGGTCCCCTAGCAACTCAGATCTGGGACCAAATGAGTATAATAGATGAGCCACTTAATAAATAGTTAAAAAAGAAAATACTGGTTAAACAGTTTTAATATTGTAAATAGTAATACTTAGTGACTGAGCAGATATAAGGTTGAGTCTAGTCAATGAGAATTTCCAAATAGATGCTGTCTTTATGAAAAACAATCATAAAGGAGAAGCTATCCTATAAACTCCATTTTTATAGGTACAGTGGCAGAAAAAAAGGAGTTCAAGGATAATGTAAGTCCACTGCTGAATGAGTTGGCGGACATGCAATGCCTATGCCTTGCTTTTTATTGGCAACATTAGCTTTCAAGTTTCCCAAGTCCCTGTGCCAAGTGGCAAAATTTGGAGGAAAGAAGTACTACCAATGATAGAAGAATGCCAAACCAGGAATTATTTAGGCAAACGGGTGTGTATATATATATATGCAAAGGGCTCAACAGGATGCATCTAAGGCAGATGAGGCAATGGATCAATGTACTCAGAAAGTGGTAAAGGCTAGCTTCATCTAATACTGGCTTGCATTAGTAAAAGCATAGTCAGCAGATCAAGTGAAATCATTAGTCCTTTCTACTCTGCACTTGTGAGGCCACCTGTAGAGTACTGTGTGCAGTTTTGGGCTTAGTGTACAAAAAAACCCCAAAATTAGAAAAAGACCAGCAGAGCGCCATCAACATTGTGAAAGGATTGCAGCACATGATGTATGAGGAAAGGCTGAAGCATCTGTTTGTTTAGCCTTGAAAACAGAAAGCTGAATGGGGGTATAATTCTTTCCTTCAGCTTCTTATTGCATGATGATAGATACGATGGAGCAAAACTTTTTGCTCAGAAGTGCACAGTTATGGAGTGAGAGGCCACTGACACAAGTTGCAAAAAGAAAAATGCTGGCTAGGTATTAAGTAGAAATTATTCACAATGTGGTGTGAGTGTAGTTAAGCACTGCAACAGGTTGCCCAGAAAGACTGTGGAATTGTATCCTTAGAGGTATTCAGTCTTTAACTTGACAAGATCCTGATCAGCTTGGATTTTAAGGCTGACTTCCTCTGAGCAAGGAGTAGATGACCTTGAAAGGTCTCTCTCAACCTAAATTATTCTGGGGTTCTATGAATGTAAAATACACTGACATACAGATTAAAACATATTCTTGTAGTTTTGTTTGGGGGGAAGATTTGTAGACTGCATGACAAAGTTAGACTTGCCCATAGATACAGTTACCTAAAGCATGTCACCTTTTTTTTTACATTTTTATAGTAGTGTCAAATTTAACCAAACATGATATCAGGGACAAGGACAGTACATAGGGAGTGGCAGGAGTTTCTGGAGATTGAGGGGAATAAAATCAGGAAATGGCATATTCATGTATGGGTATGGTCACAACAGGGACATGGAGGGATAGGAATTTTAAAAATAGGGACTAAGGAGTATACAGTTACTGGAGAACATTATATTCTTCCAGGCTCAGGGAATGCAAGTCACATTAATTTTGTTGCATATCATGCTCGTTTTGTATCTGTGTCACTCAGGAGATGACAGCCCACTTTAGCTATCTGCTGCTTAATTAGTTCAACTCAGAGATTCACAATGTGGGATTCCCATCACTGCAGTTCTCTTAAAGGCTTCACTTGGCCACCTGAATACTGTTCATTTTTACGAAACATGTATATCAGTTAGGGAATCAGAGATCACTGTAATGAGAATGTTTAGAAGATTGATAGGTTGGACCAGGTTTAAACTGTAGAACAAAACTTCACTGAATTAATTCATAAACAGCATACTTCTTGATAAAAGTTTTTACACTTTATTAGCCTTTCTCACTACCTGTAACACTATTCTGTATTACTTACGTTCTAAATTATCTGTGATTATACAATATTATGGAGCTGATGTCATATAGTCAGTGCTGATGGCTATGGTTGTTGGTGTTTCTTAGTTCCCAAGGTGAAGGTGATCCGTCTCTTGTGATGTCTTTGATGCCATTACTACAGTGAGTTTGTCTTCCTTCTTCTTCATCCTTCCTCTTCAGACTTGATGGCTTATGCTATTTTACCCACCTCCCCGGTTAAAAGAGGGTCTCCTCTTCTGATGATATTACTTGCCACATTTCTGCCTTTTCTGACTTTTTTGTGCCAACATTTCAGTGTCTTTGTTTGGTTGTTTATGGTTATAACCAATGTCTTCCATTTTTTTTAATGGTGTGTCTTGGTCCTTGAAGGATATTGAAGTAAAACCATTCTGCCAACATTTTTGTGTCATAGTCACGCTTCATAAAAATTCTGTCATAATAATAGAATAATAATGTTACATGTTTGTTCCTGGTTTAGTTTCATTTTTTATTTTTTTTTTTGTAAATGAAACTTTGTCCAATGAGTCATAATTTTATTTTCATTGTACAAAACAAAACATTTAGCTTGTGAAGACTACTAAATATATCTCTATTACTTCAGAAATTTATTTTTAATTAAAGGAGAAGCTCTAGTATTGTACTTAAAAACTTCACTAGGCAGCTTGAAATCTTCCTGTTTCCTGAAGAAATTATTTTAATTGATTTTAGTTAACATATAGGGTCAGAATGTATTACAGAAGCTCCATATTATGTTTTCTTGTTACTGGTTGGCCACTGTCTATCTTGCAGGCTGTTTGAGTATAACTGCCTGTTTTCTCCCTCATCTCCAGGCCTTTTAAATCTGATTTTCACACTCAGATCTCCTTTTCATGTGGGCAGCTCCATCCCTCAGACCGTAATTATCTTTACTATTTCCTTCTACAAATGCATCCTCTTTCCCCACACTTTTTGAATAGACATCATAGACAAGTTTGCCTCTCTCAACAGTTTTATCATCTGCAAATAAAGACATGAAGAATAGTCTCAGCTGAATGCAGCAGTATGAATTCTACCATAATCAGTAGTAAAACACAAGACACAAAGAAATTTCTACAAAGTTTCATGCTAGATTTTCACTTTGTGTTTTCTTTGTTGCTGTTTTTTTATTTGTGTGTTTGTTATATCTAGTGTCTCTGTGCACCTGGATGGACAGGAGAATTCTGCCAGTTTGCTGAAAATGCATGTTTAATTTACCCAAATAGTTGTTCTGATGGAGCAACTTGCATTGATACGAGCCAACTGAGAAAGCAACCTTTGTTTCAGTGTCTATGTCCTCATGATTTTACAGGTAAGGCATATACAATACACCTCCTTATTTTTTCATTTATATGTTGGGAATGGAGAGAAGGAAGGACAATGCAGTGGCAATTTTGGCATGTTCACTTGACTCTGAATTAAATAGCTTCTGCAACCAGAAAATTTTTCTTAATCGTGTTTATAAATTATAACGACTACAGCTGCAGCCTTTGCATTAACATTTAACTCATATTTGAAGTAGTCTTATCTTAGGGAAAAGAAAGCATGATGTAATATTCTCAGCTGTGAAAAACAGAACTTGATTTTAAAAGTAACATTTCATCTTGGTTTCATACTCTTTAACCAAACCTTGGAGAAGCTTAGCATATACACACAAATACAATATTAATCTACAATTCTTATTTCTGTTTATATATAAAATACATTTTGGATACTGGCGATTCCGTTAATCTATCTCTCTCTCACACTTCCTGATAGTTCTCAACCTATTCACCTCATCCTGGAGCTCCATCTCTAAGCAAAGAAGTTCCTCTACCTGGGCACACCTCTCATTCTATGATTCTATGATTCTATGATTCTATGATTCTATGATAAATGACTCAGAAAAAATCCATGTGTTTGCTTTAAACTCTCAAAGGAGAGAATAAAAAAGTTATAAAATACAGTTATTTTTGTTGAATAGAAGTCATGACTTCTGTGTTTTCAATTTACTTCTGCAGTTAGTTCCTTATTTTCCTTTTCCTTTTTTTTCTTTTTTTTCTTCTCTGAAAGTGGATAAAAACCTTTGTATCTACAACAGTGTATATAAATAACATGGTTTATGACATCGAATTGACACAATCCAGTCAGCGATTTCTCAGGTTTTGCACAGCAGACCAGTTGTCCTTGAAGAAGCCTCCTCTAATTAATTACTATCTTTTCTTGTGTGTAGAGCAATCATATTGGCAGGAATTGATTGGGCATGTCGGACACTCCATTTAGATTGTAGAAAATTCCTTTAATTAAAATTATCTTACTGCTGACAAAATGAACTGCACCCCAAGCAAACTCACCAACCACAGTTTAAAGTACTACTTCAATTACATACTTTTTCCTCATTTTCAAACTTTTCTTTTAGAATACTTATTAAGATAATTCTCAGATTCATCCACAATTTACTTTTTCTCTCTGTTTTATTGAGTTGAGACAGGGTTGCTAATTTCTGTGGGTTCATGGAAATGAATATAAACAGATTTGGATGATGCTTGCACTATTGAACTATGTAAGTAGCTTGAAATAGTCTTCTCTAGAAAGAATCTCCAGTGTCATAATAGCTAATGTCTCAGGAAAGAAGATATGGTATAGAAAAGTTCCTACATCCTTCACAATATAGTTAAGACAACATTTATAGTAGTGAACAAAACAATGACAAGGCCTAATTTAAACACTTCTGTCTGGTCAAATCCACATTTTTAAATTCTTGTTCTCCACAATACAGTGCCGTCATGGCTTAACCCCGGTGGACAGCTAAGCATCACACAGCCAGTCACTCTTTCTACCTCGGCGGGATGGGGGAGGGGAGAATTGGAAGAGTAAAAGTAAGAAAACTTTTGAAAGTTGAGGTAAAAAGAGTTTAATAGATAAAAAAAAGACTGTGTGCACAAGCAAAGCAAAATAAGGAATTTGTTCACTACTTCCAATTTGCACGCAGGTCTTCAGCCACCTCCAGAATATTTAGGAAAGGTCTCTATTTCATGTGGAAGTACAGTGGAATACTGAAGTCTCAAAACTCAAATAGATAAAAAGAACAATAATATTTCTTCCATAACTCTATTCCCTGTACTAAAGGTAAAATATTTTACATAGTGTCATGAGAGGTCCCTATATCACAGGAGTATCCCTGGAATTACACAACAGTATACGTCTCAGCAACACATGCTGTCATTTTAAGCTTTGTTCATTGCATTTTATGTACTTTTACCATTGTCACCTTTGACAGAGAAATTGTTAATACACACAAATTCCAAACATCAATGACCATGAACTGAAATAAAAGAATAAAAGAAGTTATTTTCTAAGCATTACTAGAGGGATTCACCCAGAATACTTTTCTTTATTAGATGAAGAAAAATGGAATAACTCACTACTTTGCAGAGGGTTCAATTTTCTGTTAAAGAACTTTCTGTGATAATTGACAGGAAGCAGAAATAACAACCAAAGTAATTGTATCTTAATACTCTTAAACATATGTCTAGAAATGTTTCCTACTGCTTAAAATGCCTTTTAGAACAGGGCATGGCTTAATAGTATTATTTGGGGTAAAAGGCAAATGGTTTTAGTTAAGACACAGATCCTTACAAAGATCTGCCTAAGAAGTTACCAAGCTGAATTATTATAGAATCATTGAGGTTGGAAGAGACCTGCAAGGTCATACAGACCAACCGCCTACCTACATCACCACTAAACCATATCACTCTGCGCCACATCCAGATGCATCCTGAACACTTCCAAGGATGGTGACTGTACCACCATTACATTAAAAGATAACAATTCCACTACTGCCAGAGCATCCCACTGTACTAATTGAGATAAAAGGATAGAGAAGTCTGTAGTCTGAAAATAAACATAACACATTAAACCATGTTGGCATATTTCATTTGAAGCAGATAAACGTTAGAACACTAAGTGAGGGCTAATAATTTGTGTTGTACCATACTGGTGGAAACTCCAGGTGGACTGTGACCTACAGCAGTCTAAGTCAACAAATTTTCTCAAGTCTTGATTTTCATCAGAAATAGTAAGACTAATGACTCAAGTCAGGTTTGGTACTGGGACCACTTCCCTGGGGAGCCTGTTCCAGGGCTCAATGATCCTCTGGGTAAAAGACCTTTTCCTGATATCTAACCTAAACTTCCCCTGATTCAGCTTCCTGCTGTTACTGAGTCCTGTCATTGGTCACAGGAGTGAAGAGATCAATACCTGCCCCTTCTTTTCCCTTAGTGAGGAATCCATAGACTTCAATGAGGTCACCCCTTATCCTCCTCTTCTCCAAGTTGAATAATCCAAGTGACCTCAGCCACCCCTTGTAAGTCATCCCTTCTAGGCCCTTCACCATCTTTGTGGCCCTCCTCTGGATGTGCTCCAGTAATTTGATGTCCTTTTTGAACTGTGGTGACCAAAACTATACACAGTATTCAACATGAGGCCGCAGCAGTGCAGAGTAGAGAGGGACAATCCTGTTCCTTGACCAGCTGGCCACACTGTACTTGATGCACCCCAGGACACAGTTGGCCTTCCTGGCTGTCAGGGGACACTGCTGGCTCATGTTAATCTTGCTATCAACCAGGACCCACAAGTCCCTCTCTGACATGCTGCTCTCCAGCCACTTGTTCCCTAGTCTGTACATACCACCAGGGTTGTCCTGTCCTAGGTGCAGAATCTGACACTTGATTACCTTCAGTAAATCCAGTTCTTGAATATCTCCAGTGAGGGAGACTCCACAACCTCTCTGGGCAACCTGTTCCAGTGTGCGGGAACTCGCACATTAAAGAAGTTCTTCCTCTTGTTCAGGTGGAACTTCCTGTGCATCAGTTTCTGCCCATTTTTTCTTGTTCTATTGGTTGACATCATTGAAAAGAGTCTGGCTCCATCCTCTTGACACCCACCCTTCAGATACTTATACACATTAATAAGGTCCTCTCTCAGCTGCCTCTTCTTGAGGCTGAACAGATCCAGCTCCCTCAGCCTTTCTTTGTAGGAGAGATTCTCCAGACCCTTGATGAACTTAATGGCTCTCTGTTGGACCTGCTCCAGGAGCTCCACGTCTTTCTTGTACTGTGGAGCCCAGAACTGCACACAGAACTCCAAATGCAGCCTCACCAGGGTTGAGTAGAGGGGCAGGATCACATCCCTTTACCTGCTGGCAATGCTCTTCCTAATACACCCCAGGATTCCATTGGCCTTCTTGGACACAAGGGTGCACTGCTGGCTCATGGACAGTTTGTTGTCCACGAGGACCCTCAGGTCCCTCTCCACAGTGCTGTTTTCCAGCAGGTCAGCGCCAGCCTGTACTGGTGCATGGGGCTGTTCCTCCCCATGTGCAGGACCCTGCATTTGTCCTTCTAAGGGGCAAATTTACTCTTCTAAGTAAATAATTGAGTAAAGTTCTCGACTTCAAGAGATGCTTAAAAATATGCCCTTAGACTTGACATATAAAATACTCTAGCTGGCTTCATCTGCTCATGAACTCTTAAAATTACTTTCACCGACCTCTGTGATACTTTAATTTTTTTTTAAGCAACATACAAAACCCTTGACCTTTTACCTTTGGGACTATTAGTTGAACACTCTAACCAGAAACTCAGACAAACTCAAACACTTAAACAAACTACTCATTTCACCACTTTCTTATCCTGTTTTCTAGTTCCTACAAAACTTCCATGGCTCATTTATTAAGGCATATAACTCCCAGATTTACTCTCAAGGAGTATCCAGAACTGTGCTAATTTGCTTTAACTTCTCTGTCTCCTCTGTCTCTACATCTACTGATCATTATTCTTTCCTTGTTTACTTATTCAGAGTAAAATCTAAAGAGAATTGAAGATCTTTTATCTATGGATAGTTTAGTAAGTCTCTCATAGAGAACAGTAATGTATTATTCATTCTCATTACCCAACATACAAATTTGCTGTAAGTGACAAGAGAAACTAGGAATTTGCAGCTTTCTTCAAGCATCCAGAGGTAGCTGGAGAGATAACGTACATTCAAACAGCTGTATATCACCTCAAAAAATCATCAGATCATCATTAAGAAACTGGAGGGAAGTATGCCTTTTACGTAAATTCAGTGAAACAGCCTTCAGAACAAGTCGTTTGAAATGGTTTAAAAAGTTGATGGTCTATAATAGCCATAGAGACATTTTTCTGCTTCTCAGCTGAACCTGTGTTGATTAGCTCAACCGAATACAGTATTTCAGATCTTACCTAGGTACAAAAATTGTTGACAGCACTATAAAATCACCTATCACACTAATAAGTTTAAAACATTATAAGGTGTCTAGTGTAGATGTAAATATAGCATGTTTAAGAACAGAAAGTTCATTGGAGAGAAGAACAACATGTAGATCTACTGACTGTTTTCCCTATACAGCTGATCTTTGTAGCTCTATTCTATTTCATTAAAAGATCTTACTTAATCTTACACCTTTTAGCTCCTGAAGATTTCTGCATAGTCAAACATTTGAGTTGGGATTTAGTGTTTCTTAAGAAATTATCCTTAGTGAAACTATCTAGAAAATATGATTAAGCAAAAAAAGTTAACTGTTTTATGATGTTCAAGTAAACCAATCCATCACATTATTCTTATACCCACCAGGAGATATATATATACCCACATCATTAGCTGGCATAGTCCACTGTATCTCCACTGAAGCTAGAATTATGATAACATATGAACTAAATCTTGAAAGTTTTCTTAGGCTACTTTGCAAGCTCTGTGTTCAGTAGTTGTTACTTCTAAAAAAAAAGCAAACAAAAAAACATTCTGTTGAAATACTATATACAATACTGAAATGTGACAGACTGAAGGTATCATTTCATCTGTGTTATTGTTGCCTGTTATTGATGCATATTTTTCCTGTGGCATAAGCAGTCATCATAGGCACTGTAAGACCTATCCATTTCTCTTTAACCTATATTACACTGGAACCTTTTAATCAGCAATGACTTCTATACATTGATCTTCACTCTGGGGCACTCTGAATAGCTCAGGTTTACCTTTTCTTTTTCTGAAATGTACTTGCTTCCATTTCTTTTTCCTGAGACATCTCTCACTTTTAAAACATGTTCCTTTAAAATATTTAACCTCTTTAGATATTTTTGTATTATAATTTTCCCCTATGTATTTGCCACCAGATTAATATAAGCTCTGTATGTGATTAAGTTCTGTTTAATCTACTTTCCTGATCATTAATAACAACATTAAATAATGTTAAAACTAACATGAACTTTTGTAGCACCCCTCAGATTTGGGCTGCCATCCCAGTCCACTGACATTCATCTTTACTACAGGTGTATAACCCATCTCACCATCAGATACAGAATTCTTGTATCTAAATAATTTGAGTCAATTTGTCAAGAAATTTTTATAAAACTTAAAACTACCACCTTTCACATTCCAAGTGATATTCATACCTCTTATTCAAAGTATTCTTCCTCTTTGCCAATACAAATCAGGAAATAGAGAGCTTTAGGAGCAGAAAGTTTGGCTGTGCAACTAAGGTTGACGGGTTTATAGCAGGGTACCCACAATAGCCTGCTAGAATGTTGTTGGTCATATTACAATTGTACTAAGGACACTGAGGAATATCCTGATTCTATGCCTTTTCTAGGCAACCTCAAATAATCTTTCATCAGGAGGTATTCCTTGACTGTATGATCTTTGGTACCTTAGGAACAATCTGGAAAACACTGCACAAGGAAGTTTAACCAAATATTTCAGTATAGCTTCTGTACAGTAAAATATTATTTCTAAAAAAAAGTAAACTTTATTTCACCTGGTTTAGTGAAGAAAGTATAGCATATAGAGAGAAATGAATGGAACACGGATTCTTTTGTATGAGAGAAGAATCTGTGAGGATGACACTGAGTCCAGAAGTAGACTAGAGCACAGAAGTTAAGGGGAAATTGATAGTATATGGGAGTAGAGAGAAAAGTATAATGTCTGGCATACTGCCATCATCTAGCACAGTTAGTCTGTAATCTTATGAAATTTCCCTGAATAGGGGAGTATCATTATCTTTTTCTCATAGAAAGGGGATTCATATGCAGAGAAATTAAAATCATTACTAGCTTTGCCTAATTTTAGGCAGCCCCAGCTGCAGATTGAAAATGTGTAATGAAGCCAGGAATAAAATTACTTGTGTGCTAACATTTTTTTAAAAAATAAAATATTCAAAAGATCTTTGACAGATATCTCTGTGTTCAATCTGCTTCCATTGCAAGAACTCTAGATGCACATTTCAGTTTGATGAGGTTTAAATGGAAAGTATGGAAGGTCTCTCAGAGAACACAACATGTCTTGATTACATTTTACCCTGACTTTTTGTCAGTGTGGAGTAAGTGCACTGAAATGTGCGTATATAAATGCCAATGACATATCAATAAATTTATACTAGAAACTAAACAAAACCCCTTCTAACTATTAACGGTGTCAGTCTTTCAGATTCCCAAATGAGAATAAAAAATCTTAGTTAATATGAAAGTTAATCAGTTTATATAATGAACCAATCATTGCTTTAAAAATCTGAACTTTTGCAGAAACCCTACTACACTCTCTGGGCTCATAGCAAGGGTAGAGGAAGAATGATGTTATCCCAAGTAGGTATCTGGCTGAAGAAGAGACCCAGCTAGGAGAGATCCAGGTCTCAGAAAGCTGTTGGTACAGATGTGAGCACACGCCCTTCCTGCAATACCCAATTCTTTGTTCTTCTTGTAAGTGCTGAAATTAATCCAATAAGCATCCATGCAGATATATCAGTGCTCTACTAGTTGTATCCTCACCATCTCACTCAGATGGGTGGAGCACCTTCATGTCCCTTGGAGAGTTTCAGTGGGATTGTTAGGGATCTGTGGGATCCAGAGGCCAGAGGTACCTGCATGGATGGTGTTGTTTATCCAGGACGGATAGGATGCTCATTCTTCAATGTTCCCTCTCTCTGTGAGAGGCTCTGTGAGTGGTTGTTCTGGATTTCTTCATATTTCACATGCAATGATTGTCTGATTCCCTTCAGTCAAGAAAGAGTTTAAAAGACAGTAAAAGGGGAAAAAACGTAGGAAATTTCTCTGTTTCAGGCATGAAAAAGTGTTTTGTATATTATTCTAGTATCCTGGGTTTTATTATGAACAAGACTTTCCAGTGAGACATATGAAGGGCACTTTGACAACAAAACAAACAAGCAAATAAACAAACCCCTCACATGAGAGTAAGAGACTGGTTGAAAGAGAGGTCTACAAAAGACACTGCCAAGGGCTGAAACTTTAAGGCCAGATTTCCAGCTAAATCCTAGAGGCAGTTAAAAGAAAGGGCAGATAATCTATTAGATGGTCAAAAGTCAAATTATATGTTCCAGCATAACAAGTTAATTTAAGAGACAAGGTTCATATAATACATCTCAAACAAATTTAAAGACATGCTGTAAAAAGCAGGTCAGTTAAAAGACTCTGTGCTAAAACAATACTTACGAAGGAACTTTCAGGAAGGATTATTCTTAGGAGTCCTTGAAATATTTATTTCATTCTAGACCAAGAGAACTTCAACTGTGTATTTAACATTTGAGAGCATATGCCCATGTTTATAATTCATGTAGCAGTAGACAATAGGCTAAGTCATAATCTGACTGTGGACACTGGAAGTCTTTCTGATCTTTTAAAAAAGCTTTAAATACAGATCCATGTAAATAAAAAGATACTAGCAGTTAAAATTTGAGAATAAGTAAATTAATGTTCACTTGAATTGTCAAATGTTATTAAAGTTGAGATCCCCTTAATCTATGAAGCTGGGACTGTATTTAGTGAAGATATGTGGTTCACTTTGGCTGCTCTCATTTACTGGAACATGTGTGTCTCTATGCTAAAGAGATTATGTTGCTTTCATAAGAGAAAAATAGCTCTTCAGAACACTGGTCCATTGAATGGTATATCTCTCACCTAATCAGATTTAGTAAATGATGAGTTCCAGTCTCAGAACTGTTATCTCCAACCCCAGCAAATTCTTTTTCAGGAGCAAGTGGAAACACTTTCCTCTAGATATTAATTAGAAAACCTGTGTCATTAGAAAATTTTTAATATCACGTTTTCTTGGGTTTGACTTCTATAATCCCTTCTTCTCAGAAGAATAACTCTCCTTCACAAGGATTTGTGAAACAACATTACTCACAGTACAGGAAGATGCTGTTAGGATCACCTAAGTTCATCGGACATGCACAGGTCCATGGGACGATAAAAGACATACCAAAGGGTGCTGAGAAACCTAGCCAATGCCACTGTGAAGGTCACTATAATCTTTAAAAAGTCATGGTAAGATGGTGAGGTCTTTGACTGGCAAAACTTAAATGTCAACCCCATCTTCAAGAACTGAAGTGTGTTGAATTGCCAGATTCTCCACTTGAGATGGGGCAATCCTTGTTTTACATAAAAATTGGGGAAGGAGATGCTGGAGAGCAGCCACACAGAAAGAGATCTGGGGGGTTGGATTGATGTCAAGTTGAATATCACAGAATCACAGAATAACTTGAGTTGGAAAGGACCATCTAATTGGAAATGTCACCTAGTCCAACACCACCACCATGCACAGGGACATCCTCCACTAGACCAGGTTGCTCAGGTTCCCATCTAACCTGACCTTAAATGCTTGCATGGATGGGGCGTCCACCACCTCTTTGGGCAACCTGTTCCAGTGTTTCAACACGCTCATGGTGAAAAAATTTTTCCTTATATCTAACCTAAATCTACCCTCCTTCAGTTTAAAAATATTACCCCTCATCCTTTCAAAATAGACCCCGCTAAAAAGCCTGTCCCCATCTTTCTTATAGGCACCTTCAGGTATTGAAAAGTGGCAATGGGGCCTCCTCTCCAGGCTGAACAATCTCAACTCTCAGCCTTTCCTTGTAGGACAGGTGTTCCAAACCCTTGATCATTTTTGTGATCCTTCTCTGGACTCGTTCCAACAGGCCCATGTCCTTCTTGTGCTGAGGGCTCCAGAGCTGGATGCAGTACTCCAGGAAGGGTCTTACCAGAGCAGAAGAGAGGGGCAGAATCACCTCCCTTGACCTGTTGGCCACGCCTCTTTTGATGCAGCCCAGGATATTGTTGGCCTTCTGGACTGCAAGTGCACATTGCCAGCTCATGTCCAGCCTTTCATCTACTGGTATCCTCAAATCCTTCTCATCAGGGCTACTTTCAATGACTTGATCCCCCAGATGGTCTTGATACTGAGGATTGCCCTGATCTAGGTGCAGGACCTTGCACGTCTCCTTGTTGAACCTCAGGAGGTTCACCTGGGTGCACTTCTTGAGCTTGTCTAGGTCCCTCTGGATGGCATTCCATCCTTCAGGTGTGTCAACTGCACTACTCAGCTTGGTGTCATCTGTGTACTTGCTGAAGGTGCACTCGTTCCCACTGTCTATGTGGACTAATATGAGTCCACTTTGTGCCCCGGCAGCCAAAAGGGCCAAACGCGTCCTGCACTGCATCAAGCACAGCATAGCTAGACGGTTGAGAGAGGTGATTGTCCCACTCTACACTGCACTGTTATGGCCCCACCTTGAATACTGTGTTTTGCGTACCTCAATATAAGAACATAAAACTATTAGAATGTGTCCAGAGGAGGGCAACCAAGATGGTGGAAGGCCTTGAGGGCAAGACTTACGAAGAGTAGCTGAAGTCTCTTGGTTTGCTCAGCTTGGAGAAGAGAAGGCTGAGGGATGACCTGATTGCAGTCTACAACTTCCTCAAGGGGGACAACAGAGTGAGAGGTACTGATCTCCTCTCTCTGGTGACAAGTGATAGGACATGAGGAAATGAAATGAAGTTGCATCAGGGGAAGTTCAGATTGGACATTAGGAAAAAGTTCTTCACTGAGAAGTTAGTTGGTCACTAGAAAAGGCTCCCCAAGGAAGTGGTCACTGCACCAAGTCTATGATATTTCAAGGAGTGTCTGGAGAGTGCTCTTAATTATATGGTTTAGTTTTAAGTAGACCTGCAAGGAGCAGGAGTTGGACTCACTGATCCTTGTGGGTTCCTTTCAACTTGAGATATTCTATGATAACATGAATCACAAAATCACAGAATCAGAGGATTGAGGTTGGCAAGGGACCTCTGGAGGTCATCTTGTCCAACTACCTTGCTCAAAAAGGATCACCTAGAACAGGTTGTTCAGGATCATGTCCAGATGGATTTTGAATATGTCCAAGGATGGAGACTCCATCACCTCTCTGGGCAACCTGTTCTAGTGCTCTGTCACTCCTGCAGTAAAAAAATGTTTCCTGATGGGCATGCATAACCTCAGCTTGTGCATGTTTATAGTCACACTTCATTTCACTGATATATTGGGCATAGAATTTGTAATTAAACAATTTAACACACGCTTATGTGAAAATGTGCAAGGTCATTTTTAAAAATAAACAGTAAAACATAAACACTTTAATAAATTTATTCCCCCCTTATATTTTACAATTTCTTTATTTTTTTCCTTTGTTCATTGTATCTGCTGAACTTATTCCTGATAAAAAAATAACATGCTTAATTGCACACAAAAATCTTGTTTCATTTCTCTAAGTATTGCATTTCTCGATTATTCACCCCCTCACTCACTATGAAGTGATAATTTGGCATTAAAAGCTAAGTGGATTACTGTGGAGATCTCTCCTGTCATCCATTTAACACTTAATCAGATCTTAATACCATAAATTATGTATTTCTCAGTAGTATTCAGATTCTAATAAATTTTATAACAGTTTAGAGTTACTAGATTTTCTTGACTTCGTTGTGGCAGGGAAAAGTTGTAAAGTTTGCTTAAAGGATACAGCCATTATATGGATTTCAAATTTATAGCAAAATAGTTCTTTAAGCCAGTTTGATTGTATTAACAGTTATTCAGAAAGTTTCTTGTCCAAGATAATTCCACTGTTATGAATAAATATGAAAAAATGGATCAAAAACACATATTGAGTTGAATTTTATTCCTATCTTTTTTCCCCCCAATTTTGCCTTCCAGACCTTGTTAAGAAAAAAATGAAAAAACTCCCACATTTCCTAGAAGATAGCAACTTCCTCAATACATTCAGCTGGTTTCACAATTAAAATACCTATTAATATTTAGCATGTCTTTTTGCCAACAAATATTACACAAAATGATATTTTATAACTCTCATCCTTGCTCATAGGATGGCTTTCTAAAAGTGTTAATCACAGTGGTGATACAGAGATACATATACCTGTAGTTACCATCAGTGTCAATACAAAGTGAACAAATGAGTCTTGTAAATGTAAGATCAAGTTGTCCATAGTTGCCCATGTATTATTACATACTATATTATAATAATAAACAGCAGGAAGTATCTAATTTCCCAGTTTCCTTATTTTTAACATTTTACAGTAATAATACACTTAAAAATATTTCTAACTAAGATTCATAACTTACAGTAAAATATACTTTTGGCTGCTGAAAAATTTATATATGTTAATATTGGACTACTTTTGGCAGAGGAGCAAAGGAACAAAATAAACATTAAAAGGTCTGCATAGCATGCTGGTCAACCTCTCTGTAAATACATGATATTGTACATATGCTCCAGCACCTGTTGGCTCAAAGTAGATATTTCAGTCCAACAAGTCACAGCATTAAGGCCTTAATAAATATATGACTCTTCACATTTACAGAAGTCCATAAGAAACAATCTTTGGGTCTTAGTTTGACACTCCATTCTCAAAGCCTAAATGTTTTATATTAGGAATGGACTACAGTGAATGAAATTGGCATAAATGCTTTGCTGAAACATAAAGATAGTAATTTCCTTACCAAATTTTATACTACTTGTTCATATTCTCCTGATGTCTCCAGCTTTAGGTCAAAAAAAGAGCTCTTAAAAATTTAAAAGTAGTTTCACTATTTGAAGTAATTTATTTTTTTTCCATATGAAGAATAGCAAATAGAATACTAACTTTTGATCAAACATTTTACAGAATATATGATCTGATTAAAAAAATTATTGACATTTCTTGTACGTTTCTCCCAAACATTTTTCTCCTGCACAGCTCTTCTGTCTGAAGTAACACAGATTATAATCAAGTCAGTGGCAAAACCCTGCTCTTACAGAGTAATTTGCTCTTACATTCTTTTCTGAAGTTTTCCTCTTTGAAACTTATAAAAACTCCTCTACATTCTTCTAGTTTTCTCAGCAGTAAAGATATTTTCATTTTTCATTTCTCTGTTCTTTACCTTTTCTAAAATTGAAAAAAAAAAAATCTCAAGAACCTTTACAGGTAATTCATTGTATTGTTTTCAGTACCAAAAAGAATAAAGAGAAAACCTTAGTGTGGTTTCTTTTTTGTCAAATCTACTGGTTTTCCAAGACTAATGGTAAAGCTGGCCGTCTTTCTTATTGACTCTTTTCACATTGCTACAGATATATTTCTCTTCAGTACATTTTTTTTAGAAATATCCAGTTAAAAGTTCAGCTATTTCTTCCTGCTGAGCTAAAAAAAGTCTTCAGCTAAATGAGTAAGTAATTGTTCAGTGGAATGACACTAAAGGTTACCTCAGACAGACATGGGCTAGTTTATTCCTAGCCAGAAACGAGCCCAGAAAAGACATAATGAAATATATACATAATAGAATCAAAAGTCTTGAGTAGACATCTTGGTTGACTCATGTAGCAATAAAAAGTAGAAGAAAATGCAAAGGTATTACTTCCATTTCAGACAATTATTTCCAGTGAAAATCCTCCCGCTTCAGCTCTGTATCCCCATTTGGATCCCATCTAAAATTGTTTTTTAATGGTCAAAGTGTTTGTTTTGAGATATTTTTTTTTAATATATAAATGGAAAGAAAGGGATCTGGAAACTTCCACAAGGTCTTCAAATTCTAACCAGTATTCTAGAAATATTATTTAAAGCAATATTTTACCAATATTACTAACACAGTTCTTGCGGGTTTTTTAAGAGCATGATATTAATTCTTAACCTTTTTAGGATTTTTTTTCAACCCCAGGAGAATTCTGCGAGGTGCAAATTCGTAACTGTGGTTCCAATTCATGTGAAAATGGAGGAACATGTGTTGACTATAAAGATAATTTTAAGTGCACTTGCCCTACAGGTGAGTCATTTATTGTATTTTCTAAACAGAACAAAGAAAATGTCATCCAAATATTTAAGTTTAAGAAATAGCAACATAAAACCAGCAATATATCTCAATGTATGCAATGAACATTTTAATGAAGAATCCCACTTTTTTCCTTTGTTTAGAAAATAAAACTGCCAAATTACTCTACTAGAGTGGTGCTAACTGCTAACACCCTGAACAGACATAATGTCAATATTTTGAATAAACTGTGATTAAACATTCTCTTTGTGGTGCAGGTTTTGAAGGTGAAAGATGTGAATTGGATATTGATGCCTGCCTATTCTACAACATAAGTTGTGCCCCAGGAGCACTGTGCATGGATAAATCTCATGGATTTAATTACACGTGTTTATCACCATGTATTGGCAACACAGAGGTATGATAAAGTGATTTATTCCCCCCAGTGTTTTGGGGAAATCAAACAAGTTATTCTAAGAGCAGCGTGCTGATGAAGCCTCATTTCCCATGGGTTTCCTAAACACAGTACTTGTTCTTGATATATTCGCATGCTAACCTTCCTCTTTCCTGTGTAACACACACATCCAAAAGTGCATGATGTGACTAGTCTAATCATTGTCTGAGCTCTGTCTTTCTCACTCTTTATAAAAGTTTACTCACTGATACCTCCTTCTGTTCCCTACTTACTCCTATGTTGTGAAATTTATAGGAACTTCAAGCAATATTTCCTTCAAATGTTCGAAGTGTTTAAAATTTACTAGAGAATGCACAAAAAGAATAACAAAATTTACATTTGCATTACAAACAAAAATAAAGGCCGTAAGGAATGAAACAACAAAAAAAAAATAAAGCAAGACTAACTATACAACAATGAGAGCTGAAGATGCAGTTAGAAAAAAAATCAAAATTCTCCTTGCAATTTACTCTTAAATGCTCATGCAATATATTAATGAATTTGACTTTTGTACACTCAAACTACTCTAAAATCTTTCAGTTAGATACCCAAAGTGCTTAGGTCAAAATTGCATCCATTGTGTATCCAGATGTCTGCAAGAAACGTATTTGTTGTACCCTTCTCACTTCCTTTTAGTGACTTTTTCAACTAAATTACTGGTTTGGATAGAATTCATTCACATCAGGGTGGACTAAAGACCTAGGCCTTTGAATTACTGAGGTTTCAATATGGGATAAAGTAAAATACTGTTGCACCTTTTAATTACAATAGTTATTTTTAAAGCGGTGCACACAATGCTATATAGCCCTTTCAAACAGCTGCTCAAACACGATAACCAATGTTTCAATGCTTAATCAATTCTTTTATTGAAATATATCCACCATAAAAATATACTGTGTGGAATAGGCAATGTGTTTATAAAGAAGCAATCAACATTTATGTCACCTTGAAGTCCATGGGTACACACTCACTAATTAATATGAAATGTAACACTGAAAGACTCACTGTCACAAAGGTTTATATTCAAATTGTTCAGCATCTGGTAAATTTTACCATTTTTATGACTTAAAGTGTCATAGTGAGTCCAAATTTATTGTACATGGCATAACACCATAATGATGCAATAATCATTATGGATAGTTAGAATGGGAAGTGATGGTGTGCCAAGGATGCTGATGGGACCTAGCAAAACATTTTACTGTAATATTAGCTTAAAAGTCCTCAGACATATTTCATTTATTCATACAAACATTTCATAGATCATCACAAATATCATGTGGGGAAAAAAAATTATCGTGTATGTATCTATATACACTCAGTGTAAGAAACACTTAATCTGGACATACTGTGAATAATTAGTAGATTTTTCTAATGGGAAAGGGAATAGAAACTAAAACAAAGTAGTGATATGTTTGGGGGTTTCTTAGCCTTCAGATCGCTAAAGCAATATCATTTGCTTATTGGGAAAAATAAAGGCCTTATTCCAACAAATGAATATTTGTTCCACCTAAAAACCACCTAAAAGATCTTCAAATCTAGAAAATTTTCATAAGACTTTTCTGGCTAACCTCAAAGTTGTACTTACAAATAATTCTGTCTTCAGCAAATCTCTGTTGTTTGTGATATGTAACATGATGTGATACTTGACTTTCAGATTAGAGGTTGACTTTGCAGTTCTGACACATTGCAAATTCTGCACTGAGTTTGGTTTAAACAGATTTTAAAATGCCTTCATGAAAACAATTTGAGTGTGTATTTTTTTTCAATCGGTTTAATGAATTTAGACATAAAGAGGAGCTTGTGGGCCTCAGATCTTGGTGGTGTTTTGACATTATGCCTTCTTGTTTCAGAAGTCTGTTAAATCATAAGATTTGTGTTTAATACTAACTATGAAGAATATTTATTTGGGGAAAAGAAAAAGCTGATTGATGGGTGGATGCTGGTCTGTCCATTTGTCTGTTTATTTTCATTTGAAAGTATTTCTTGTATTAAAAAAGTAACAAATCTTTGTAGTAACTTTAGAAAAACACAATGCAGGTTTGAAGTTTATAAAACCACAATGTAGAGGTATTCAGTTTGTCTTTAATAGTAGATTAATACATGTATTAAGCCTTAATTTCTTATCAAATCCTTAATAATGCTAACTCAGATTTCTCAATATTTAAACTGATAGGGAATTAATTTTGCAGCAGAGATAAAAATCTATCTGATAGAGAAAACTACTAACTAGCTTTGATGCTAAAAATATCTTTCATAGCTTTAATTTTAATTTAAAGCTGCTTTAGATTGCACTATCTTCAAAGATAACACTTTACAGTATAAAGTATCGAAAGAACATAATAATGTGATGAATATAACATTGTGTCAATATAGAAAAATAACTCTTGTATTACTTGTTGAAAGTTTTTCTAGATTGTTTTCTTGAGTATAAGCTTGTTTTACCTATTTGAGCTTTAAGAATGTAGTAAGCATCAGGACAAAACCCTGCAGAAATGTTTAAATAAAAATGTAAAAAGACACATAATTTTTTTTTTTTTAAAAAAGCTAATATTTCCAAAACTACACACACAGGAATTCTCTTTGTCCTATTGAAAAAGGATCCCAAGTAAAGTCTAAAATTCTGTACTGAGAGCATAGAAAAATCTCTTAATTTTAAGGTCAATTTAAAACTTAATCATAGATAAATGAATATTAGAGGATTTCTGTCAAGAAGGGTTATTTTTACAAATCTTAATGACATTACAAAGAGATTCAGCCTCAATCAAACTGAAGTACTAATGCATTACCTCTTCTTCTAGACACCATTTTCTTTAGAAACCAATTGATTAAAAGGAGAGGTCTTAATCTCTTTGAACTGAAAACATAGTTATCCATTTTTACACTGTTAAGTTTTTAATGGAAATTAGATGGGACCCTAAAAGTAAAATAAAGAAAGGATTATTCTGTCCAACCTAGAACTTTCTGTAATTTTTGAAGAATATAGGAAATGCTGGTTTAGTAAATTTGAATGAATAAAAACTAAAAGAAAAAAAATGTTGTTCCACTCTATTAGTTTTTCTGTATTTGCAGGTTAAAAAGATAAAATTTCCAGTCTTGCCAAAGCATAGATGTAATATATATATATGCACACAATGCAGGAAGATTCTATGATTCTATGATATGTATACAAATAAAAAGGATTCAAGGACAGGTTGTGAATCAGAATTATTATTAAAATTTAAAAAAATATTCAGTATGTTTTGCCTGGTAGCCACAAATTCAATTAAATTATACATAGGTATTAAACACAGGAACAGTTGTTCTACTCTTTCAATGCAAAAATAACAGACTAGTTCATTATCATCCTTCCTAAAACAAGCACAATTTAAAGTCAGCTGTGAAAATGACACTGTTAAATTGAATCATAAATGCCTCTTTCCAACCGACAATGAATTGCTATATTGATTTAATGACACTCAGTACTTTAGGTTCTTGGAGATCTGTCATATTACAACATAAAACCATTAAATAACTATATTTGTTACCAATGACTTATTTAGTTAAAGTCTTTGGGGAAAAAAACCAACATGTAAAGAAAAGCCTTTTTATGTATTTGTACTTCTCATCTCCAGGTATGTGCAAATGGAGGTAGCTGCTTCTACAATGAAGAAAACCAGAGATTTCACTGTATCTGTGCTCTTGGATGGACAGGACAAACATGTCTGGAGAATATTAATGACTGTGAGGTAAACCAGTGCCAAGATGGAGCCACGTGTGAAGATGGAATTAATAAATACAGGTACTAATATAATGCTTTCTATACAGGCCTTCATAAAGAGGTTTATGGTGTATGAAGATATTTTTCCTTTCAGCAAAAATTACAAAGAGAGTTGCTATTGCAGTAATATTTTTCTCAGATTATAAAATATTATGGATACTAACTTTCAATGTTCATGTACATTCAGTAAGATTGTGTAGTCTGAAGTATTGCACGGGAAGACTTCACAAATATTCCTCTTTGCTGGACAAAGAAGTTGAACCCACTGCAAAATCTCAGATAAACAATCTATTTTGAAAACTATGATAGAATATAAAGCTCAGTAAGGCTACATAAGAGTAACATAATCTCAATAATAAACCTTTGGTTTAATGAGCCTTCTCTTACAACTAAAGCAGCCTCAATCACACTAACACAAAGCCTCTTATTAATTCAAATGAGGTACTGCACTTCCGGCTGAGTCTGTTCTGTTTGAGATATCCTAATATAAGTTAATCAGCATACATTTAAAGTGTTAACTTCTCCAAATAATTACTGCTACTGCCACTGGGTAGATGGTTTAGCTGTCGATATGATGAATCTGCCAGATGCCAGTTGAGCAATCTGGACATCCATAAATCAATGGGTCCGGATGGAATGCACCCAAGGGTGCTGAGGGAGCTGGCAGAGGTCATTGCTAAGCCACTCTCCATCATCTTTGGTAAGTCATGGGCAACAGGAGAGGTGCCTGAGGACTGGAGGATAGCAAATGTCACTCCAGTCTACAAGAAGGGCAAGAAGGAGGACCCGGGTAACTATCTCTAGGCACATCAAGGATGAGGGGGTCATTAAGAGTAGTCAACATGGCTTTACCAAGGGTAAGTCATGTTTGAGCAACCTTATAGGCTTCTATGAGGAAATAACTAGGTGGATGGATGATGGTAGAGCAGTAGATGTGGTTTATCTTGATTTCAGCAAAGCATTTGACACTGTCTCCCACAGCATCCTTGTAGATAAGCTGATAAAGTATGGGTTTGGTGATCAGGTAGTGAGGTGGATCAAGAACTGGTTAA
>VZRW01001432.1:129935-140994 GCA_013398125.1 Aegotheles bennettii
TGGAACTGCTTGAGAGAGTCCAGCGCAGAGCCACTAAGATGATGAAGGGAGTGGAACATCTCCCTTATGAGGAAAGGCTGAGGAAGCTGGGTCTCTTTAGCTTGGAGAAAAGGAGACTGAGGGGTGACCTCATCCATGTTTACAAATATGTAAAGGGTGAGTGTCAGGATGATGGAGCCAAGCTTTTGTCAGTGACGTCCAATGATAGGACAAGGGGCAATGGATGCAAATTGGAGCATAGGAGGTTCCATGTGAATATCAGGAAAAACTTTTTCACTGTGCGAGTGACGGAGCACTGGAACAGGCTGCCCAGAGAGGTTGTGGAGTCTCCTTCCCTGGAGACATTCAAAACCCGCCTGGATGCATTCCTGTGTGATGTAGTCTAGGTGAGCCTGCTCTGGCAGGGGGGGTGGACTAGATGATCCTTCGAGGTCCCTTCCAACCCTAGAATTCTGTGATTCTGTGATTCTGTGATTCTGTGATTCTATGCCGTGCAATAGACCAATTGCATCCTCACACCAAAAGAATCTCTTGACCCTTGGTCACATATAGCTGAGAGAAAAGACAGAGAAGAGTCATTACCTAAGTAAACAGACAGTGTTGCTACATTAAAAGGTATTTTAATATTCCTTTCAAATAAACCTCTATCATTTCATTATGTTCTCTGTAGGAGAAGAGAGAGAACTGATTTAACATGGCACAATGAGAATCATTTAATGAATAATTAAAATGAAAGAACTCTTTAAGGAGTTGATCCTCCTGTTTTAAAATCCAAGAGTGTGTTTATAAGTTCCTAGCTGAAATCAGTTCCAACAGATATTTTACTGTAGTCTATTTAGTTAAGGGGAGCAACAGAGACAGAATTTAAAATTCAATGTAGCTTCCATTACCTGTCCTGTTTCTCCTGTTTCTTCAGTGTAGTGTACTCAAAGATCTGCACTTATCATAGCCCCAGGAAAGCCCAGCAAGAAGTACTGAGAAATACTAGACTAAGACATTTGAAGAAGTTGTAGTGTAGGATCTACTACTGTTTAAAAGGTCATGATCAACAAATATATGTGTGTTTTAGTTTATAAATACAGTTCTGAGTTCAGAATTTCATGAGTTCTTATGCAGGAAAACTTGCCATTGAGAAGTTAGATTTGGTGTGCTGTAAAGCTTGACTTGTCAACTAATTTTTCAGTATTTGGTATGTAAATTTCAGTATGTATAATTTAATCTTGAATTAATCTCACTAGAAAGAGTAAAGTCTTACCTAGTGATACATTGTTAAATTAAATGGTTTAGAATATGAAACACTTCTTTGCACTTCTTTGCTGCATGATGTCAGCGAGATTATGATAAATAAATGTAATTTAGATAACTTCTTCGTATCATAAAATTTAAAGCTTCTATTACTTTATTCATCCTTGACTTTTTTCATTTTCTGCCAGCTGGATAAATTAAGATGTTTGATTAGTTAATTTTTTTATATCTAATTTTCCATTTTCAAACTTATTCATCCCATACTACATATCAAATTTGACTACAGGACATAGTAGGCAGTGCCATATAAAGTTACTACTAAGATACACACAGTTTTCTATTGTGGTAATAGGCTTTTTCCACTAGGGAAAGAGGAAAAATACTTTGATTTGCTTTGCTTTGCTACAACTCCAGAAGGTAGATGAATATATGTCACAATTTCTTACAGAATATCTCTGTAGTAAGTTATACAATAGCTTTTCTGCAGGGAATACAGGTGTTTACAAAAATCAAAGTGAAACTAAATAAACTTTTAGGCCATTTATGAATATATGCACAGTTCATATTTCAACTAGAAAGCAAAATAATTAATGCTGAGCAAATTCAGTTAATCTGCTTGGACTACTATAATAAAAAACCCACATATATTAAAAATCAAAGTAGAGAGATACTGGGAAGTCTTTGCTAATGCCAGGCTTTAGTGTTCCTATGTGCCTCTGTCTCAAGATAGAAAATAGCTGGATCATCTCCTAGGACAGATCAGCATAACCATGTTCTGCCTGGTCTTTGTTTTTTTCAGTCATTTTAAGGATTCATTCGTTGTACACAGTGATTTACTCAGTGGCCCAAGTCATACTACATCTGTTTAGAGCAGGCAGTCTGTGGTGACATTGTGAGAGCTGCCCTGCTTGGACTAATACCAACTTGTTTACCTGCATACTTGCTGTTCTAGACCTTTGGTGATAAAAAATTGTATCATACTGTATATTGGTAGGAATACATTGCAGCTATGTCATAACCATCTGCATTTGAGTAACGCATTCCTTCTCAGACTCAATTCCATGCCTACCTGACTCGTCTGCATCTCCATTTAACATTTATTTCATGGTCATATCAAATTATTGTGCAATGTTAACTATATTTAAGCAGTGGAGTAGCAACGTACAGTCATTTGCATGATATGTGGGGCCTAGGACAACTGTCCAATGTCAGTTGTCCGCTGGACGCTTCTGCAGCACTGACTCTCCATCAAGACAACTCTACACGGATCAGCAGTTGGCGCACAGTGCTACGCCGCTCCTCCCTGCTGCCTGCCCCCGCACCACCAGTCCTCCCTACAGCAGGGTAGTAGTCACCTGCTCCCTGGCTTCACGAGCTAAATCCTTTTGTAGTTCTCCTCACCTGCCTTCCACCCTGCCTGTGCGTTAGCTGGTCACGTTTATGCTGACCAAAATTTTAATTTTTGTATTTCAAAACGGCAAGGCTTGTATGACAGAATAGCAGGCTTACTGCCAGGCAGTGCTC
This sequence comes from Aegotheles bennettii, assembly GCA_013398125.1. Classification (NCBI taxonomy): domain Eukaryota; kingdom Metazoa; phylum Chordata; class Aves; order Caprimulgiformes; family Aegothelidae; genus Aegotheles; species Aegotheles bennettii. Next base: position 132,705 of record VZRW01001432.1, read on the forward strand.
AGGTGTTCGGCTTCCCCCCTGCCTCTCATGACACTCCCCGCCCTGCCTGCGTGCCTCCTCCTCTTCCTAATGCAACGTGTACTGCAGGCAGGGCAGAAACGAGCTCGCTGGTGGTCGTCCCCCGCCTCCCATGAGAGACAGCTCCCTGTCAGGTGCTCAGGGCTCCATGCAGCACAGTGCAGAGCCTCCACTGGTGTTCAAGGGCTTTGTGGAGTTCGCCATGTGCAGGGAGGCCCAGCAACACAGCATCGCCGGGAGGTACCGCGCAGGGCAGGGCAGTGGGCAGGCCCGGTCCAGCGCCGAGCAGCAGAGGGGAGCGGCGCAGTGGGGGGAGCGGCGCAGCGCCGTGTGCCATCTGCCGATCCACGTAGAGTTGTCCCGGAAGAGAGTCGGCAGTGTAGAAGAGTCCGGTGGAGAGTTGGGGGGAGGGAGTTCCGGTGGAGAGTTAGCAACAGACAGTTGTCCCTTTCCATGATATGTGTGGTAGCAAAGCAATCCACAGTAGGGTAACTATGGGTTGAGTTTGTTATTCACTACTAAAATCCATGTTTGTAGCAAGAGCATTGAGCTATTGGTTTTCCTTCCTAGGATTTGTTACACTCTTGCGATGGACAAAAGAGGACATATGTGAAGTTAAGAAGTTACTGTTATTCCCATTAATGTTAATATAAGGCTTATTCATATTTACCTTTTCTTTGCTGCCATGCTCATGCTTTCAACATTTCCCCAGTTTGTAACGTTGACATTTTAGTCTTCCTTAAGAAAGTGGTTGGAAGGTGTCATTAAGCATCTCTGTGTCTTTACTGGGAGGTGTGTTGCCTCCTTCCCAGAGGAGCCATTCCAAGAACTGAAGCTGGAGCAGGGATGGCAGCAGTTACTCAGCCTCAGAGAAAGGGATAAATCAGCGATACCCAGCTCAGGCCATAGCAAGACTGATCCCCTGCGCTGATGTGTCAACACACAGCCAGCGCACTTCTCTGATACAGGCAAAAAAACATGTTTCCTGACCTAGATATTAAAACACAATCAGAAATTCTGGTATTACATATCTGTATACAAAAACATTAATGCATTTCATCTTTGTAGTAAATTAAAAATGCAAATCAATCCATGATTCAAAGTTTTTGATATCATGTTCAGTATTTTAGTGCTGCTGAAGTATTAATGCAAGGTCATATTCATTAAAATCTAATGTGGTGATGGTATTTTTCCTACCACAAGTGTAAAAGACTTAATTACTTAGAGATCAATGGTCTTGATATTTCTAAGACAGATAGGAAAAGATATTTGAAGTTAAGCTACGCCAGTGTTATACCAGCATAGTGTTTAACAAAACTGTGCTCAAGATCCATTTGGTAGATTGACTAAGAGATGAAATGATAACATCTATTAACTTGGATCATTTAGAATCTTATAAAAACATTAAAGTTGTAAATAAATACTGCCAGATGCTGATATCCAAAGCCCACAGAACTGCACTTACACTATTCTGCAATAAATTTAAGTATATGTACTGTGCAATCTGTATCTGATTTGTACATATTCACTGGAGACATTCAAAACCCGCCTGGATGCGTTCCTGTGTGATGTAGTCTAGGTGAGCCTGCTCTGGCAGGGGGGTTGGACTAGATGATCCTTCGAGGTCCCTTCCAACCCTAGAATTCTGTGATTCTGTGTGATTCTGTGATATTACAGTTGAACATATAATACATTAATATGTGGTAACTATTAAATGTTAGTATTGTTAAATTAAGAAAATATGTAGCAAACTTGAGGACCTGACTAATTTAGACTTTTACCTCATAAAAATGACCAATTTTTATTGAAAAATAGATACATTATAAAATAGAGATTTTAAATAAAGACTATTATTATAAAATTACTCATTTAAATATATTTTGACCTTCCTTTGTAGATTTTCCATACATGATGTTATGTACTAAAATTATTTGTAAACATGTCATTAGAATTTGGTGTAGATTATTATAAATTATGTTTATGAGGAATTTATCGAACTTCTAGATCCTCTATACATCATTCTGGATTATAAACAATAAATGAATGATTCTTAGATGTTTTAGTCCTCAGCACACAGTAAGAAATTAACTCGTTATTAAGAGGTCTAGACTACTGCTGTTTACATTGATGTATGTGTTTGGCAAACACTAACAGAATAAAACCTCTTTCTGTACTATTTGTGTATAGTTTTACATTGTTTAGGGCCACTGCCACAGATTTGGGCTTGACAGCTGTGTAAGTCAGCCACTTTGTTTCACATGACAGGAAGATCCAGTTTTAAAGTTATTTTCTAAATACAATACAACACAACACCATTGCTTGTAGTGTGGAATCTGAAGCATGAAACTGAAACTTGGAGATTCTCCATTACATCTGTTTCTGTGTAGTTTTTCTGTGGTCTCTGAAGATAAGCTACACAAGTAGTAATAATAAGTAAATTATAGAAAATTCCTTCTCTTTATTCTCTATTTTTTGTTAAGGAGAGTTATAAATTAAATGCTCTGTTCAATATTACTGATAAGAGTCATGTTTTCAAAGAATGATTGAAATGTTGCATTTTCACAATGCACACACCAATCATTACTGTAAAAAAAATATTTTTTGATGACATAATAGTTAATCAAGGACATAAAGTGATTAACTGCACCAGAAAAATTAGTATGACTAAGTGTTTGTTCTTTCCATACTCAAGTTTTATTGTTGGCAGATTCAGAAATTGTACAGCTAAAGGTAACTAAAATGCACGTGCTTTGAAAGTTAATTCATAATGAAATTTATGTAAATCATCATTTACATTTATCTGTCAAACAACTGCATGAGATGATTGGTGTGAACTTCATTCTTTTAAAAAGTGAGAAACAGAATCAGCTGGAGCTCTCTCAGTTGAAGGAGGTTTATTTTTGCTAAGGAGTGTCTGAGGTTGGAAGAGAGAATGGAGTAGCTATACCTACTTGAGTCGGTACAGGAAAGCAGTAGCAATGGATCTGTAAAGCAAAAAGTGGTGCTGAAGATGTCACAGCCACACTATACAAGATATGGAGGACTTACTTTAAGCAAGCTCTATTTTGGTCCATGGACTAAAAGCCCATTAGCCGTTGGTGTGCATTAGCTGTACTCCAAGGAGTACATCTACTGATTTAGTTTCAACTGAAATAAATCAATTTTAGATGCTCTGGTACTACTTTGCAATGCAATACAAAACAGTGCAGTTTGGAACAACCAGGAAATCAATCACAAAATTTTTCTCCCCGTATCATTTGAAACTGTTATACAGATGCACCTGGAGACACAAGGGAGCATGAAACCAGGCATCGGATATTATGAAAAAAAAAACCCATAGGGATCAAGAAAACACAAAGTTGACAGAAGTCTGGCTGGGATGACTGGACTTTCCTGCTAAGAGCCAGTGGAAAGGAAAGCAGCTGATATTTGTTTATATACATATTAAAAATAATAATTGTGGCTCAATCACAGTGTTTTTGCTGCTTAAAGAATTAACCATTTTATTTTCTATTAGTACCTCTCTTTTCCATATATTAAAAGCCTTTTAAATGTAAGAAAACTATTAAACTATCTTTAAATTCAATCCACTGTTGAGTTCTATATAACAACTGGCAATATCTCCTTATAAAGATAGCTCCTTTACTGTAGACTTCTTTTAGTCACAACATGAAAAGGAAAAATCACCTACTTTTCTGTGTGCTGAAGCTATTCTTGAACTCTCCGAGGTGTACTAATGTCCACAGATTACCCTGGAAGAAAAAAAAATAAAATTAATTGAATTAAACACTAGGAGCTATCCATATTATATGTATCCCTCTTCCTTTTTCTTCAGAAGTATTTCATTAGTACTACAAAACATGGTGCTGCCATGGTATTCTGCCCTCCTCTATCTCTAGGTTGTAGATAGAAAAAAATTCTTTGGTCTTTCAAATTCTGTCTTGCCAAGAAAGTTGCAGGTAAAATTAGAGCCTAACTGAACAGAGAACAAACTATACCAGTGGTGGATATAGTTATAAGTTCTTTAGTCCAAAAATAATATTGAAAAAACTTTTGTGAAATGACATTCAAGTAGCTATCATCATGCTATCTTTTATAAAATCCTCTCTGTACATGGTATCTTACATGGGATCTTTTTCCTACTGAATTGTGATTATCCTGTTGGAAATTTGATAGGGATATAAAAAATACTTAAGTGGGAATTTCTACAAGTCTAACATAAAAATGCAGGAATAGTAAGCAAAGACTGAAGCAAACAGCCACATGAACATTCGCTTCTGTTAAAAATAAATAAATAAATCCTTTCTTCCAGATGGATCAGTAGGGGAAATTGTTACCATCAAGGCTTCCTTAACATGCTACTTCTTCCCAGCTTCTAGATAATACTCTATGGATCAAAAAAATGTAGATTATTGTAAGATTATTTCCTCCTATGCAAGGAGACCACTCAACATGATAAGGAGAGGATCCATCAAAGAAAATATTGAAAAATACAAGGGATTTTCTAATTCTTAGAGATGTGGAACAGCTATGAGATAATACAGCTTTGTTTTCATTCAGACATAAAATAATTGTGAGAAAGGGAAACATGCAAAAGTGATCTCCAGTCTTATAGAATGTATATGTCATCCTACATTGTGGAGAAAAAACTACTGCTCAATTTCTTTAAAATTTTATAGATTGTATGTTGGGTTTTTTTTCAGTTACAGATAGAAATTGCAACATTTGTTTCTAATGATAAAACAATTTTTTACTGATTTTATGTCCAGAGAAAGCAGGATATAATACTGTTTTTACTCCTAGTGATATTGTAGCAAGCAACTAATAATTTTCAGAAAATAAATTCTTAAAATGCATAATACTCATAGTTTTTCCATCTTTCTATTGCAATATTGTCATTGGAAGCTTGATATTAAAAGCTATATAGTTACTATTTTGTCCCATCAAAATAGCTAAGATTTTGATTATTGTGCTGTTCCATTTAATTATTGAAAACAGTCTGTGTGAAACAAAGTCACTTAGTGACTAATTAAATGTGAAGAAAGAATACTGGAACAAAATTCAATTAATTTATGAGTAATTCAAAATGAAAATATTGTTAAATTATTAGTCATTATTGACTTATATATTCCAGACTGATAGTTTGTGGGAATTTTGTGTTGTTTTTTTTTTCTCTTATTTCAATAACAGGTGCATATGTCCCCTTGGTTACACTGGCACATTTTGTGAGCTTGATATAGACAATTGCATTGGAAACCAGTGCTCTGAATATGGTTTTTGTCAGGACCACTTGCATAATTACAGCTGTAACTGTGTGCCTGGATATGAAGGACCCTTTTGTGAAGTTGAAATTAATGAATGTTCAAGTTCACCTTGCAAAAATGGAGCTACCTGTATGGATTTAATTGGCCACTTTTCATGTCACTGTGCTACTGGGTTCAAAGGTAAGTTGTCTCTTTGAAGTGCCTTGTAGCACAGATGTGATTTTCCAATTCTATGTGAGTGATGTTTGTATGATTGTTTAATAACAACAGCATATATATAAGTACGTATTGTGTGTCTGTATGACTTACAAGAGTTTTAACTGAATTGGCATGAAAGCTCAGATTGTGTCTCCTAATTGTTCCTCAGCTGACCTTCTCTCCACTAAAGGTAGAATTCTGAACATGAGCTTCGATGCTGTTGACAAAAAACAAAAAACAAACAAAAAAAACAGATCAAGTGTGAAACCACTGAGTTAAGACGTGTATTTGGATCTTTCTGGGTCACTGCCAAACTTCCGAGCTATTAAATAATTAGAATTTCAGTGCTAATTTTTAATTATAAATTCCGGCTAGTTACACTTACTTTTAACATTTCAGCACTAACATTTTTATTTTCAAGTATGTTTATATACATTTACATATATACACGCATTTATGTGTGTGATACATATTTGCAGATTCATTGTCCTCAGCTTGAGTATATAATTTCTTGGTCACCTGACTACACATTTAATAAAAGACTGTATTTCCTCTTCATGTTTATTTATCAATAAATATGTAACAAAAATGAAGATTGTCCTTGAAGTGGCTTAAATTCCATTAAGATAGCACAATTAAATGTCTAACTACAAGTGAAGAGAAAAAAATACTTGGGTTACCTGTACAAAATCAAACATACTATATTTCCATTTCTCTGCTGAAACTTCAACCCTTATTTTGTACTTGACTAGTCTCTGTGGGTGTCTTCAACCACCCCAATATCTACTGCAGAGATACTGCTGAGGGACTTCAATCACTCTGATACCTGTTGGAAAAGCAGCATGGCGAGCTATAGGTGACCTAGGAGATTTCTGGACAGCATGGAAGATAATTTCCTAAACCAGGTAACAGACAACCCTACTAGAGGGGTTGTGATACTAGACCTGGTGGTCACCAATACAAGTGCATTAATTTGTGATGTCAAGATAGGAGGCAGCCTGGGCTGCAGGGACACTGGTGGAATTCACCATCCTGAGGGGTGTAGGTCAAGCCAGAAGTAAAGTCAAGGCCCTGAATTTTAGGAAAACAGACTTCCAGCTTGGAGATACCAGTAGATGAAAGGCTGGACATGAGCTGGCAACGTGCACTCGCAGTCCAAAGGCCAACCATATCCTGGGCTGCATCAAAAGAGGAGTGGCCAACAGGTCAAGGGAGGTGATTCTGCCCCTCTCTTCTGCTCTGGTAAGACCCCTTCTGGAGTACTGCATCCAGCTCTGGAGCCCTCAGCACAAGAAGGACATTGACCTGGAGGAACGAGTCCAGAGAAGGGTCACAAAAATTATCGGAGGCCTGGAACACCTGTCCTACAAGGAAAGGCTGAGAGAGTTGAGGTTGTTCAGCCTGGAGAAGAGGAGACTCCGACGTGACCTCGTTACTGCCTTTCAATACTTAAAGGGGACATACAAGAAGGATGAGGAGAGGCTTTTAACAAAGCCTGTTGTGATAGAATGAGGGGTAGCGGTTTTAAACTGAAAGAGGGTAGATTTAGGTTAGATACAAGGAAGAAGTTGTTTTTCACCATGAGGGTGGTGAAACACTGGAACATGTTGCCCAAACAGAAGTGGTGGATTCCCCATCCCTGGAAACGTTCAAGGCCAGGTTCGATGGAGCCCTGAGCAAACTGGTCTAGTGAGGAATGTCCCTTCGCATGGCAGGTCCCTTTCCAACTCAAGTGATTCTGTGATTCTGAATATCCTTGTGAAAAATCTTATGAAGTACAGGCTGAATGAGCAGTGAGATGAACTGAAAACTGCCCAAATTAATGGAAGAAAGAAACTCCTGAATCTAGAATTACTGATCACTCCAAAGTAAAGACCAATCCTATTAAATACTGTGAATAATAATTATTCACAAAAGATTCATATGATATATGTGCTCAGTTTGGGGAACATCAAGTAATAAAATTGTTATTTATACTTCACTCCTTTTCTAGTCAAGAGTATTAATATCAGCAGATACGAATCTCTGTAGAAATATTTGTCACTTTATAACACAGTGCTCTGTACATATCTTGCAACCAGGCCCAGAGAGTGGTGATCCATGGCATGAGGTCAAATTGGAGGCCAGTAACCAGCAGTGTACCCCAAAGGTCAACAGTGGGTCCAGTCCTGTTTAACATCTTCATTAATAAACTAGCTGATGGGGCAGAGTGCACCCTCAAGAAGTTTGCTGATGACACAAAACTGGGGGGAGTGGCTAATATATCTGAGGGTCATGCTGCCAGGCAGAGGGACCCCAACAGCCTGGAGAATTGATTGACATTATTCTCATGAAGTTCAAGAAGTGCTAAGTCTTGCACCTGGGGAGGAATAACCCCAAGCACAAATACTTGCTGGGGGATGACCAGCTGGAAAGCAGCTTTGCACAGAAAAACCTGGGCATCCTGATGGAAATCAGGTTGAATGTGAGCCAACAATATGGCCTTGTGTTCCAGAGTTTGGGGATTCCAATTTGAGAATGAGGCAAAACATGTACTAAGCCAGGATTTCATTAATTGTAACACACACACACACACACTCCAGGTTACAAACAATACAGGATCAGAGTTTGTCTTACTAACCCCAACAGATGTCCTGTGGTGACCAAAAGGTCAGCTCTAGCAGTCATTGTGAGAAGTGGAGGGAGGGGGGCAGGCTCTACCATAGCGAGTGTCCCTGCAGAGGCAACGTGGTCCTTGGTGGTCTGTCCTGCCTCACCCACATCCCCCAGTGAGNGGATCAGAGTTTGTCTTACTAACCCCAACAGATGTC
>VZRW01001433.1:0-20115 GCA_013398125.1 Aegotheles bennettii
CCTAGGATTCTGTAATTCTGTGAGAGCTGTTGTGTTAGTCAGACTGTCAGCAAGGGAAGGAGAAGCAAAACTGATTATCCCTTTTAGTTTTCTTGATTGTCCAAAAACTTAAACACCATTATTGTACAAAAGTGAATATGATTTGTTTAATACTTTACTTTTTCAAAATTTGAATGCCATTCACTCAAAGGAAAAAATGGAGTTTGGAGTTTAACCAAAACTTTTTTCCCCAGTTTTCACAAATATTTTGCATTTGCAACATTTTTTCTCATTTGCATACTTCAGTGATTTGATTAAAAGAGAGAAGGAAACCTATGACCCACAGAAGAACACTTAATATTTTCATACTCTGACTTTGGGATACACTCCAGATCAAATTCCAATAGGTTTGCTAGTCTAAATCCACAAGTGCCCTAAGTAACAAGTATATGAACATTAGTTTCATCTGAAAGCAGACCTTGACCAGAAGATTTTAGGGATGTTTTTAGATGACAGACTTATTGTAATTTCATAGTCTTCTGTCAAGCTGATACTAAGTCCAAAGTCTGAAAAGGAGAAGCCTGAGCGAACAAGGCCTTAGTTAGGAACTTAGATCAATTACGAGTCTTAAATAAAAATTTTGAGATTTTAAAGAGGTTTGTCTATAGTTTAGGTCAGATACATTCTACAGATCAAGATTTACATTTGCAAAATCAAGGCTCAAGGTTGAATCACCTCATAATCTTTATGTGCAGAGATGTATGAAGTGTTGGTGAACACTGTAATATGCTGCACTGCTACATTAGATATAGCAATTACTGTAGAACAGATTTCACACATTCCAAGGAAAAAAAAGCAAAAAAAGCTTCTGCTGTTGTCTGTTGCAGCTTGGCTTTTGTAGTTGATATTTTAGCGTAGGGCTAAATGAAGGAAAATCCATCCATTGCATAGATATAAGTTGCCTTTGCACCCTGGAGTATGAGTATAAAGATCCTAATGCTCTATGATATCTATAGCATATCATTACATTGATTTTGAAAAGTTGACTAGGAGACTAACTGGCCACCCACTTCTTCAGACCTCAAATTGCTGATTAAAAATTGTTAAGCATGTGAACCTAAGGAAAACAAGGTTCAACAACCTTATCGGTGTAAACTGTCCTGTAATTATCTGATCTTCTAGCCACATATGAGTCTCTTCTGCAAGGCCTTGATACTTGAGTTTCCTTTCTGCTCTAAGAAGGAAAGATAGGAGTTTCAGACCACCCATTGAGCTGTCTCACTGTGGTGTTTAGGGCTGTTTCTGCATTTGATGATAAAACCATAAGGTATGCGTGTTCCACTATGAGGACATGTGGCACATTTTAGAAAATGCTTGCATAACTTTGACCACAGAAATATATAGAGTTAAAAATAGGCCAGCATTCCAGAAATGCCTTATTCTTTCATATCCACTATGGTTTTATCATGCAAAATTCAGACAAATTCTGGCAAGGAAATTAATTTCTTGATTTATTTTGAATAGAGAAGGAATAGAAATTGCCTGGGAGGCAGGACACATTCAAAGATGCAGAATTAGACCATCAGATATTGCACCTCCTTACCCAGCTGTAAATTTCCTTCTCACAGAGTAAACATCGAATTCACAGGGGTCAGTTATCAGACGATTCCCAGGAGATCAAGGGAAAAATTAAAAATAACTACACACAAAATATAAAACCAAAAGATGATCAAATAATTACAGATACTCCAACTGAGGTCCTTGATAGAATTCAAAGAAACTTTTAGGAGATCCACTTGAGCTTTTTTTTACTTCAAGACTTTTTATTATCTCCATGGGAAAAAGACAGGGTTGAAGAAGGATATTATAGAAAAGAGTGAAAAGGCTCAAGCTGTCCTTTCAACACTTGTATTATTTTTAATAATGGAATAAGGAAGGAAGAAGGGTTTTAGAAGTATGGAAATGATAGTTTATTTGTCCCTTTTAAAATTAAACTGGTTTTGAAGTTATTCTTTCCTTTTCCTTTCTACATTCATTGTATACATTTTTTCTCTCTGCTTTTTATGTTTTCCTGTGTTGTGTTTTGTTCTGGAAGATGCATAGCCTTTTTCTAGTCTTGATTCTGTAGGTCCCAGAGTTAACCCTCAGCTTCCTAGAGGTGAACACCACTAGAGTTACACTAGTATCCCCACTGCAAGCAATGCCACAGTGTGCCAGTTGTGTACCCATTTTGTTTCTACTCCAATATATCTAGTGTGCTGATGAGGAGAAAGCATAATCTACATTGCACAAAGCGTAGGGTCAAAATTCAAACTTGATTACCCAAACAAGTCTGACTCTGAGGAACTCTCTATGTCCTTTCCATACCTGTATTCCTAAAAGAGGGATCTTTAAGAGCACTATCACAGTCCCAGTCAAGCAGCTGTTGCGGTAGGTACTGTATAAGGAATAAAAAAGTAAAAGGTGCTGCCTAAGGACCTCATATTCAATATATTTGTTACGGAGTGATTCAGAAAAACTGTAGAGTTTGAAATTAAGGTAGGAACTGAGCAGAACAGAAAAATCAAATAAGTAAAAAATGCAGACAGAAATCACAGTATGTCAAATGATTAGCAAGAATGATTTCTGGAAATATGACACTCTTACTTCAAAGACAGTGGAGTGATAAGAAGGTGCTTGTGCTTGACGTAGACTAAAAAAAGGGGGTCAAATCAAGAATTACAGGCATGGAGGAACATGGAAACAAATCACTGTGTCCCAGAAGATTGAATAGGATGCAGATAAACACTGTAGGATTTTACAAACAAAGATAAGAAGTTTATTTTTCATACAGTAATGGGGAAAGAATTAATACAAGAATGCAAAGGGAAGAGTGCAGTCGGACTGCCAAGTCATGAATCTGATCCTAACAACAGTGTTTTGCGTGGATGGAAGGAAGATGTAGCAATATGACAGTGTTTAAACCTCCCAAAAGATGAAGCTGTATTACAAGTGAAAAGGCAAGAAAAGAGAATTTTCTGTTTTCTGGGCAGACAGAAAAACCTGAATATTTGGTACAGAAACAGAAGTGGCAAGACAGGGAGATGGCCTACTGTGGAGGCATCTGGTTTCTGGCTCCAGCAGTTTATTGGAAATGCTGACTGTAGCTTCTTCACAACCAAGCAACAGTCCATTGCTCTCCATTGGGATCTTTCATTGGATTCACTGGCAGAGACCTAAGTATCAGTAGAATGAGGAAAATAATGCAGACTGTTAAGCTAAGCAAGTCCAACACAGGATCATTATTTCAACATAAATACATATGTTTTTTACAGGGAATAGAAAAGGCTGACAGCCTTTTAAAGAATAAATCCAGGAAAATCTGGATGAATAATAATTCTGATTAGTCTACTTTTGGCTGCTCCTCAATTCAAGTTTATCACAAAAATGTTTCATTGTGTAATACATCCTATTTGACTTCTTTTATCTGTATGTCACACATAAAGCAGTAATGAACTTTTGAAGGAAAATATGTGTTCCAGTAATACAGGTATATGAAAAAGTATCAGCAGAATTCTTGCACAGTTTGCTTTAGAAAAGAGGTGAGTATGACCTTTCAAACTGTTTGTTGGAACCATGTTAGTGCTGTAGTGTTAGCATATGTAAGTATGCATGATTACACATATATAGAATATATCCAATGTATAAGTGTGCTAAAAAAATGTGCGGATTTTTCCAAGATTTTAGTCTATTGAGAATATTGGTTGATGGAAATAAAGACCTTTCTTGAAAAGGCATCACTTTTTATTAATATTTTACTGTTCTTAAAAATGTGCATTCTTATCTGAAAATGCAAGATAGTTTCAATGAACTCCTCATTAAAAAATCAAAAGTATTATACTGAAAGAAAGATTGTCACAACAGTCACTAAGTTTGCAGGTTATATTCTTCTATAGACAGTCTCTGTAGAAAGTTAGAAACCTGAATCAAAAAAATCAGATCTTATATGATATATGGTCTGTAGAATGTGACCATGTTCACTTATGAGTGTGGTTCATTTTATAGACTGTGAGGAAAGACAAGGAGATTGGAGAAATAACAAGCTGTGGCTTGATCCACCAATCAGTGCTGTGCTGTCAGATAGCCTGAGCATGCCTTTACCAGTCTTCCCTATGCCAAGTAGCTACTGGCAATGCCACAAAGCCAAGTCCTCTAAATTCACAAAGAAAGGATTACTTGATAAATGCTTTGGAATTTCCTTTAAACTGAGAAGCTACCAGATGCCCAGGTGTAAAGAAGAAAGTGAAGTATGGGACCCCATTCTATAAGGGAGTCTTTGAGAAACTCTGAAAGAAAATTACCATGGGAGAAGCTGAACATGAGATTCATACTTGGTATATTTTATATCTGTATTTTGTTGATTGTGTGTGTTTCCATTAAAAAAGTGCAACTTTTTTTAATAACAAAAGCTCTGTTCCATGAGGATAAATCTTCTTTTTTGCTTTAATTATGTCTCATGCTTACTCAGATGATGACAACAGATGCAGGCACCTAATTTTCATGAAAGGATAAATCCCTAATACAGCAGACAAGTCTTGAGAAGCATCTGCAAACACTAAGCCAAGCCAGGAGTAGGTGTGTTTTATTCAAGCTCTGTGGGGACTGATGCCATGGTAAGAGTGAAGATTTTCCCAGTTGGACACAGTTCAGTGCTTCACTGGCAAGGAGCTGAGAAGGAACACATGACTTTTGGAAATACTCATAATACAGAAAGTTTGTGATACTTACGATTTTTGCATGAAGAAAGAAAGAAAAAAATAAACCTGAAAAAAATTCTCAAGCAGAAGTTGTAATGTAGGACAAGATCATCTTGGAAGAGAGATTACAATCTGACATCATCATTCCCCAACACGTAAATGCACAGAGACTGTACTCGTCTGGGCTTCCAGCTCTGCCATGGCCCGGACTTATTTTCTTTTGGAATGACACTGTATCAGTTCTAAGACAAGGGAAAAAAGGAAAAAGGGGAACTGAATGTCCCACTGGTAGAAGAAAATAATTAAAATTACAAGATATATTGCCTCTGAGAATGTACAGAGTTCATTTATTTCATCAAACAGTCTTGTAGGTGTCAGGACTGCAGTCATTCAGCTCACTGTTTGGAGGTGGAGGCAGTGGTCAACTGTGGCATCTCAAATAGAGCAACAGACTTCATATTGATTTGGGATATTGAATTATATAATGCAGGGCTTGATTATTCTAGCTGATAAACATTTTCAGGACACAGTTTTGCAACTGTAGCAAGCTCTGCACATGGGCAGGTAGAGGTGATACTCAAGGATTTAAGCCCCAAAGTTGGGCAGTCCTACTGAGACTCTCTGGGTAACCCCAAACACAGTTCTCTTATTGCTGTGGATTCAGGGTGTTCCTAGTCAAGGCTCCTACAGCACTTCCTAGCCCTAGAGCCCACTTTCATTGTGTACTTATACTCCCTCAACACATGTTCTAAGAAAAGTTAAAAGAATGAATGACCAAACAAAATGAAAAAGAATGGGCAAATGAGCAAAATTGGAAAATCTGTGTAAAAATAATAATAACTGCACTAATTGTTTACCCCGATGAGAAATACTGGTGTGTGTGTGTGTCGGCAACGATTTCCAGAATGTGGGCAAAGAAACTCAAGGCCTTGAAAGTAAAGTGAGGGCTTTGAATTATAAGCTGTTGAAGAAAGGAACTGCCATAGTAAAACCAGATTTCAGAAGATGGTCTTGGAATACAACACAGACAATCAGCACTCTTCACTGCACTGATACCACACCAGACAAGATGAGAGAAAATATTCAGCTGGAAACCAGAAATGGAGTCAGACATCTTAGAGATAAATTGAAGCCTACTGCTTTTGTTAACTGAGTAAGAGAAAACACCTCGTTAAAGAACAAAGAAATGTTAAAAAGTCCCTTTTGTTTACCCTTCACAGATGAAAGGAAGATTAGAATTAGTTTTAGTTAAATCTCCAGCAGTGTCTAAATAAAAAAATGAGAAAGTTAACATAGGGAGCAGTGCTCATGAGATACAGGAATCAGAAAAGGCTCCCTATGAACACCTCCCTAAAAAACCATGGTTTTTTTCCTCTTTCACGTCCTGGGATTTGGAAATGTTTGGGCAACAAACATGCTGCCTAAAAGCCAGCCACTAAACAGAAATGAACTCTTAGAAAGGTGAAATGGGGAAGAAAATAAGGTAACTGATGACAGAAAAGCTAAAAGCCTCTTTTTTTTTTTCCCTTTTTTTTTGTTTTCTTTCTTTTTTTTTTTGTTTTCTTTCTTTTTTTTTTTCAAGGCTTTAGTTCACATTCAGAATAACGATACCAGAGACGTAATTTTTCAAGATGATTTTTTTTGTTTCAGGGTAAACTCTTCCAGCTGTCTGTGGTGACTGTCTAGGGGGATTAAAAATTATTTTCCACATGATAATGACTGGCCAACTTTCCACTGTTCTCAGTGCAAGGAAATGTCATTTAATTATTGCACACAAAATGGCTTCTGTTGTGGACCTCCCAGTCATGGTACTGTTGATACCTCACACATTTTGTAAAGCCCTTCAGACTAATATCTTGATAGAGAAAAGGTGCCGGGTATGAAATAAGGTTCTATTACAGAATCACAGAATCACAGAATCCTAGGGGTTGGAAGGGACCTCAAAAGATCATCTAGTCCAACCCCCCTGCCAGAGCAGGGTCACCTAGAGTACATCACACAGGAACGCATCCAGGCGGGTTTTGAATGTCTCCAGTGAAGGAGACTCCACAACCTCTCTGGGCAGCCTGTTCCAGTGCTCCGTCACTCGCACAGTAAAGAAGTTCTTCCTGATATTCACATGGAACCTCCTATGCTCCAGTTTGCAACCATTGCCCCTCGTCCTATCATTGGTCATTACTGTAAAAAGCTTTGCTCCATCGTCCTGACACTCACCCTTTACATATTGGTAACCATGGATGAGGTCACCCCTCAGTCTCCTTTTCNACAATACTCCAGATGTGGCCTCACCAAGGCAGAATAGAGGGGGAGGAGAACCTCTCTTGACCTATGAATCACCCCCCTTCTAATGCACCCCAGGATGCCATTGGCCTTCTTGGCCACAAGGGCACATTGCTGGCTCATGGTCATCCTCCTGTCCACCAGGACCCCCAGGTCCCTTTCTCCTACACTGCTCTCCAGCAGGTCAGCCCCCAACCTGTACTGGTGCATGGTGTTGTTCTTCCCCAGATGCAAAACTCTGCACTTGCCCTTGTTGTATTTCATTAAGTTTCTCCCCGCCCAACTCTCCAGCCTATCAAGGTCTCTTTGAATGGCAGCACAACCCTCTGGTGTGTCAGCCTCTCCTCCCAGTTTAGTGTCATCAGCAAACTTGCTGAGGATACATTCTGTACCCTCATCCAGGTCATCGTTGAAGATATTGAACAACACCTGTCCCAATACTGACCCCTGAGGGACTCCACTAGTCGCAGACCTCCAACTAGATTCTGTCCCATCCTATTACATCCTTTACAGTCAAAAAATGTCATGGTTATGAAGCAATAATTGCATTCTTTTGCAAGTCTTTGTCTGACCATAAGGAGGATTATTTGTAAAGAAGACCAAGACGTACCAGCAAAGGGACCAAGCTTCAAGAGGAAGCCATTGGATTTTGTGTAGCCCATGTACCTGCAGTCCAATGCTAAGACTAGGAAAAAATCAGAATATACTTTGGAAAATAAAAGATACCATCCTTCCGAAACTGAGTAGGTCCTTTTCTGGGGAATTATTTATTATCAGAAACATCAAAGTCACTATTGCAATGCTGGTAATTTCAGATCATGAGAGTTGTCAAGAAAAGTGTCTCAGCTTTTCCATGAGAGGGCAAGGAAAGGTGCACCACAGCATGCTGCAACCCAGTGTAGCTCCCACAGAGATGCTGAATAGCTCATCTGCTCTGGCCAAAACCATTACCCCAGTATTTGGGCTCAGAGGGATGGCACAGAAGGAATTTTTTTCTACCTCTTCCCTGAAATTAGTTTCTTGCCCAGACGGGTTCATCTTGCAGACTATAGCATCTCTTGAATCATATTACTTTTTATCAGAATAAAAGTTCTTTACAGAAGTACAGAACATGTCACTAAACTTTCATATATTTTCATCTGTGGATTACCTGGGCTACATCCAATATCTCTGTCACCTTCAGACAGCTCTTTCTTTTAATTCACATATCCATTGACATTTCTGGCGGACCTACAGTGAAATATTCCTTAGCTTTTATGAATGTAAGGAATGTGGTGGTGAGCCACAGGATTCCCCCACCTACAGCTCCCCCTTTCAGCTGCCAGCTGCTTGTCAGATTTTAATTAACGAGAAAGTTGCTAGCAGTTATTCATGCTGGTTCTCTCTGTTCCTCTCTGGAGAATTCCTAAATAGTGTTCAGAGCATTGAGTCAACACTTTGTCTTTTTTTAATGCTCTTCTTCACAGTAGCCAGTGAAAAATGTTAAAAGTGATGGGTTTCTGTACCCAGAGCTCAATTAATAGAGAACAGTGCTCACTAGTTACGGATGTAGCACACAGGACCTCCCTTCCTTCCACTCATTCCTCCCGTTTTCTGCACAAAGTGAACAGACAGGTCTTCTAGAATATGTCTACTCAGCTGTAGGTATGTCATTAAACTTTATTTTTTATAATATCAGGAATATAATTTAGGTGAAAACACTGAAGGACTGCCTGCAGGGGAAAGTAAATATAGACATGGACAAGTGAAGTTATCACTGGAGTGGAAAGAGGAGTCCCAAAGGCATTGTCTCTAGTCAAGACACAGTAGCTCATGATATGAGTTTATTTCTCCACCCTTTGAACATTGCCCTAAAACACAGACCTATTTTTGTCTGTCACCTCCTGGAATTCAGAGGTGTTTGGGCAACAACATTCTGCCTAAATGCCACCAAATGTCTAGTATCATAGCAAAAAGGCTAAAGAGCAATACAGCAGAACAAGGAAGTGAAAAGTTATTTCAAAATAGCAGGAGCCAGTGAATATCCTCAGCTTCTGCCTAGCCCTGAAATCGAACTGAAGACAGTGCTTTTGGTATTGCTAAATAGGAAGGTTGTACTTTTCACTGTTGGCTACCAGCCTTTGAAAATCATTAAAATGCAGCAATATGCAGCAGTCATTCTAAGTGATCCAACAGAGACTCAGAGAGCATTTCTGTATTCAGTCTTAAAAGGCAATAGCAAATGGTAAATAGTTGATTACAACAAATAGCAATTTAATAGACATAGCTTTTGATAAGCTGCAGATAAAATCTGCTGGACTGTGGTACCCCAAGTTAGCTGTCCCATACTCTGAGTGTAAGAGTTTCCGTTATAAGCCCTGTTTTGATGCCCTCAACCAACCCTTCATTCTAAGTTTCTGCAAAGAGCTCCTTCTTGTGTAACTTTTCTGCTGTGTGGACTCCAGCCAGAGAAAATCTGGAAAGGGGGGAGGGAGGAGAAAGAAGCTGAAGGTTATTCTCACAGCTATGGTTACAAGAAAGGATTTTGTGAAGGGTGTTATGAACTTTTTGACATGTTTTCTGTCTTTTCTGAGGCAGCACATCACATTTGGTTTTGGTTTTGGTTTTTTTTTGTTTTGTTTTTCCTGGTTGTTTTTCAAGAACTAGAGTGGGGAACGCAACACTGATTCAACATTTGCAAATGATAACATGGCCCTCACTGCCCGGGTGCCTCCATAGCACCAGTGTTGTAAGCATTTCTACTTATGTGAGACGGTAATGGTCTGATTTATACTCCCTCTCACTGTCAGATGAAAATTGTGTCCATCTTGAGTGGAACTTGTCCTATAGAAAAAGAAACTGAAGTCTCTTTGTGATTCTTCAGTTCCTGGGAGCTATTATAGACCTCCATTATCCATCATTGTTAAGATCCATGGTACTTCCTGTACAAGCACTGTGGGTAGAGGCTGAATGAACATGGATAGACATTGCAAAGCTTTGCAGACCTATCCTGCAAAGCTTGTAATTTCTTGATATCATGAATGCTAATTAGTCTATCAAAACCATCCATATTTTTATAAAGTCTACAGATGTTATACTATCCAGTTACAGTTACCTCTTCCAGTCTTAACCCGTTTATAAACTGGCTTCTCCTTTAATTTTCTGTCTGTGCTTGAGATGACATTGCAGTAAGCCTTTAGGTGAGAGTTATCTTCAATCTAGCCCTCTCTTACCTATTCACTAGTAAAAATGATGTTTTGATTGATGAGTTGAATTGGAAAACTGGGTGATGGCCATTTTTCCTGGTCAGGAATTATGGAGTTCATCTTCAAAAGAATTATTTGCAGTAATATCCACATCTCTCTGATCTTCTAAAAGTTCTCATAAATAGACTACTGGCAGTAATCTAGCAGAACAATTGTAAGGCTAAGGCAATGAAAATCTAAAGCATATCAAGTGCGATAAAACTAACAGGTCCAGCTCATAGACAAGATATACACACCTGTAGATGTGAGAAATGGCCTCCGGTAGATCAGAGTTGCAGCCACATACAGTTGCACAGTTTGCCACAAATGCACATAATGGCAGAGGTTTCTAGAAGTACGCAGGAGATTTAGACACACAGTTCCCAAAGTTGATCAGAGAATTTTTTCAGATGACACTCACTGGGAATCTGTCTGGAGTTTTGTGTAGCTGAATCTCCTGGTTAGGTCTGAAATTTTCAATCTATGTAACAGCGTGCCTACATTTGTTTAAAGGACAGCAACTAAGCAAACTTCACTCTATGCCGAACAAAATTCATACACACAGGAGGATTTCAAATATTCCAAATAAATTACTGTTGGCCTGGCTTTACTTTGAGACTACAAGCTTCCATTCATCAGCAGGCTCTTTTCACTCTTTGTTTCTTCCTTTGGAATGTTCCTGTAAATCAGCTTATAAACTTTTGGCTTTAAATAAAAAGATGCTAGGATTTTTTGTTGTTGTTTGGAAGTTTTTTTTAAAACCTATTGCAAAGTGACTGAGAGGTCTCTCCTTCCACCAGGGCTCCCTCTGAGAGTTCAAACTGTAGTCAAACAAAAGAGAACAGAGAGGACAGAGAAATCCCCTACAAGCTCCTGAGGAAAACAACTCCTCTCTATCAGCCTTTGGCTTTTATATAACCCAGAGATGATTCAGAAATGTTCTGAGGTTGTCCCATGCAGGAGGTTGTGGTTATAGTTGTTACAAAGGCTCTTCTGTCAACTTCACAGCTGCCTGAAAACTGGCTTTTATTTCATCAGCTACTTCAATTCTGAAGAGGGTCTTCTCTTTTATCACAACATTGCAGGTGTCCAGCCCATCTGATTCATACTATTCTGGCATTCCTTTTGTGCACTAATTAAGGTCTTTACTTATTAAAAAAAAAAAGGTTAACACTATGTATTCAAGATTCTTCATGTGCTATTCAATTTACTGTACATTTTAATGATTTAAGTCAGATCCTAGCCATACAATGTAAGTAGGGGCATAGGACTTGCCTTATCAGATCAGACCATGGTCCATGGTTGCATTGTGAATGCCACACCTGATTTGTGAGAGGAAGGTAAAAACAAGTGAAGCATTATCTCTCTTAGCTAATTCTGCAATGCTACCCTCCAGGAAAAAATTCCTTCCTTGCCTCTGCGGTGATCAGATCACTGTAGTCTAATTAAAAAGGGTTTCTCAGCTCGAACTGTGCGAAGAAAAAATGTATGAAAATTGGTAGAAAAAGGATAAAAAATAGAAAGATGCCAAGAAGCTTGGAGAGGATTTCCATTTACCAAACTTGTTTACAGAGTTGCAGGGTTAAAGGCAACAGAAAAAAGTTTGAGCACTGCAGGTACAATATAAGCTGATGTTCACACTAACTTCTAGCACAGCATCAGCAGAGAAACTCAAACAAATGTATGCAAGAGGCCACGTGTCTGACATTTATTTGTTACACAGTCAAAGTGCAAACATTGACATGGTCCATAAAGGTTGACTGACACAAATGTGGTCATTCTGCTCCCATTTTGATGACAGTAGATTAATACTTACTAGTAGATAGCAAATTAATCTGTAACTCAGTGGCCTCTCTACGATGTCACCATAAGGGGTCATTGCATAGCTGTAAGGTCACTGTAAGGACACGTCTTTTACAGGGAGGAAAATGTATACAAAATACTGTTTTTGTGGGGATCATGATCACTTGGGATGTTTAAAAAACACTGCATCTCAGTTCCCCTTCAATCATCACAAAATCTGGAATTAGCGTGCAAAAAATGTAAACATTTAGGACTGTGTCATGAGCTGAGTCCTCCAACATATGTGCTAATTACTTGAATGAAAGAATGTCATTCTGTAAAATAATAAATGAAGTCATCTTTTGCTTATGAGAACTACCAGCAGGATCTGCTCTGCAATGCCCTTATTTGTTAAATTTCTGGAACACAGTACTTTGTACAGAATTGTGTGGTCTCCCTTATCATTGTTTTTTTGCATCCCTTAAGTTCAGAGACATTAGCAGGGTGTGGCTTTTTTCCATTAAAGGCTGTTTTGGGTAACACTGATCCAAGATCTATTTAATTATGCTAACAGCTAAAGGCCTTGTAACAATAATTTCTGTTTGGCAGCATCACAGTCAATTTCACTGATGTTGGAGTTGTTTTAATTCTCTTTTTCAGGGGTAAGAAAAACTCCAGTAATTCTTCTGTGATGATTTCTCCATACTTTTCATCTTTTACTGCAAAAGGGTTTGCCAGGGAACTATCCAAGAAAGAAATGTAGATAAGCAATACCACCATCAGGAGGAAGTGAAAGGGAGGGAAGGGAGAGGAAGGGGAGGGAAAGAAAGGCAGAAAATATTTGCTTTTTAATCAAACTCAAACAAAAGCAAGAGCAGCTGTAATCTTTCAGACAGGAACAACTATATAAATCTGTATAATTTCTAATACTGTCTGGATGCAGAACTATTGTTACCTGATGTTCAGATGACTGTTTATAAATTTAAAAGTTTGTGATAATATTCACTGAAAACAAGGTGTCTGACAATAGTAAACTGAGCCATAAACACACACACACAATACATGGGTTAGTGATTATAACAATGGTAATATGACCTTCCCCTTACACTCTTCAACTCTCTTTTTCACAATTAGCATTCAGTGTGTCAGAGGGCAGAGCTGAAGATGAGTTTTTTGAACTATTGTGAAGCACAAACCAGAACGTGTAAGAAATTTGCTGGGGCACCCTGGAAAATCCTGTCAAAGCACACACGAAAATCTGGTCTCTGCCTTTCCTGCAATGAATGAAAGGCTTCTGAAGCAGTCACCAGCTCTGCCTTCCACCTCCCAGTATCCTCCTGTCCATCCAGATACCTAATGGACAGCTTCCAGGCTGCTTCCTGCCAGCCTTGCCAGAGATGCTCAGTGCCAAGTGCTTGCAGGCGCATGGGGGGGCATGCTCGGCCTGCACCCAAGACTCTTCTTGATGTAAAGAAAGTGGGAAAGGCTGGCAATCAGGAAAGCTACCCAAGATGATTTTAAAAAAAATATAACCTATGCAGCCAGGGTTCATAAATCTTTTCCTCATGGGATTTGTGCTCCTAAATCTTCAAGGTACTTCTGAAAATATTTCCTTTAATATGAATCTATTCACCTGGGAAAACTTACCATAATGTTAATAAATCCTAAGTCAGTAGACTTACACCAAAGGCAACTTTCTCTGTTACTCTTAGGAAGGAGAGTAGTTGGCATCAGTTGAATTGAAGGGGATTTCCTTTTGTTTTTCAATGTATGTGCAGACAAGCAGGCACCAAGCTACAAGTGAGTAACTTTCCCACTAATCCTCCAAGGCGTGTGACAATATGACCTTGAGCTTTTACAACTAAGAACAGTATGGTATGTAAATATTATGAACATATATGGTAAGTGCTCTACTTGCTGAAAAACACAGAAAATTATTCCCGAGAATGCCTAGCTGACCCTAAAGTTACACAGATTATTCTTTTTTTGTCTGCAGCATTCATCTCTGTTTAAAACCATGATGATATATTAGATGCAAGTTCAGTGGAGCGGGAATTGTGTCTTGTTTTCTTTATTTCTCAATTAAGCATCTGTTTTATTTTGGATATAAATAATGAAAATGAGAAATAAAAAATTGAGTTGTATTTGCCACTACATTCTTTCCAAAATGAGAAATAATCACTTGTTGAACTGAGACATTTTAACTGCTAGCTGGAAATCAGGATGTCACTAATTGTGCAGCACACATTAAATGATGCCAAAGAACGTGACTTGTTCTCTTCAGTTGTGCACTGAAAGAACTGAAGAAAATCTGTTTTTTCTTTGAAAATGTTATGGCATCCATTAAAGTCACAAATCTATGGGGAAAAAAAAGGGAAAAAAGAATGTTGTTTTAAGTCTGTGAATAGAAATTTCACAACACAACAGAACGTTACCTCTTTTATCATGAATATGTATCCTGCAACAAATGTAGCAGTGGCACCAAAACAATGTGCAAAACTTAGGTTTATTTATACACAAGCAACTAAGGTAAAGCAGATGTGGAAAAAAATGCAGTGGAGGCTTACTGATTTTGCAATGGAAAAGTTATGAATATACTTTCAATAACACTCCCAACTCTTGCAAGGGCCATGTATCATCTACTCATTTAATAATGAATATATTTTATGTGTTGTGGAACATGATAATATTTGAAAATCTTCATCTCTTAACATGTATATATATCAGCAGATTCTTCCAGTTCTCACTGGAGAGAGAGATTTTCTCATTTTCTTGATTTCAAGAAATCAAGCTTTCAATTCAGCTTTCGTTATTGATAGAGACTTGGAACCTGCATCCTGCAGAGAAGACCCAAGAGTTCAGATTTATCCATGGAATTAAACCAAGAATAAATTAGACCATGGACCTCAGAGGCACTACTCACAAGGGTATGAACTACTGGCTAGAGTCCATAGTTTCTGTACTTTGGTTATTTCCATTTACTTTAGTTCAACTTGATTAGATTCCAGCACTTGGTAAATTTGATTTTTTTTAAGAATATGTTTGCATATAAAATATGTTTTTCACATCCTTGCTCAGCCTCTTTAAAAGGCTCTTAACAAAAATGGAACTTGCAGCTTTGCCTGTAATATAGCAAGAACCAAAATTCCACTATGCCTTGGGAACAAGCATCAGGTGACAGAAGAATATGATACAATTATCCAGGTGAGCTATTAACTGAAATGTAACTGAGGTAAGATTATTTGCTGCAGCATCACTGAACACACTATTCCTGCATTCTTCCAGCATGACACAATCCTTGTGATTGATAGTGGCTTTTAGGTCCAGACCAGGAATAACAGCATGGTGCTCTCAAATCCTTCCTCTGCCTAATGCTTCTTGCTTCTCCTGTTAATATTCAGTTAACTCCTGGTAAACCTACCATTCCTCTGAGGAACTTAAAAACCATCCACTTTCTTCATCATGCCATATTATTTAATGATCACTGTTCTTATGAAAATGTCTGTCTGAAACTTAAAAAAAACAACCAACCAACCAACCAAAAAAACCCAAAACCCAAAACAAACTAAAAAAAAAAACCCCCAAACCCAAAAAAAAAAAAAAGAAAAAAAAAAGAAAAAAAAAAAAAAAAATAAAACATGGAATGAAATGGGACAAAAATGGCTTTGTATCAAGAACTGGCTCTCCAGCCACCATTTACTGAAGAATGCAGAGTTCAATTTTTAAAACTGGAAATAATCGTATTTCACACAGGCTGGAATTTTCAGTATGGCTGAGCTGTCACAGAAAAGAAATAATAAACCAAAGTGCTGTATCTCTTGGTCTCAGATTGCTGGCAGTGTTTTAGAGCATTTCAGGATTTGTTATGATTTTGCCCTTGTGAGAAACCATGTCCTTAGGGGAAAGTCCTATAGAAATCAGAAGGGTTTTCCTTTTAAGGTCTGACTCAAACCCCATTGAAGGCAAGGGAAAAAAACTCCTGTTGACTGTAGGATGTGTTCAGGGCCATGCAGAAGTCAGTTCAGGGACACCTAGTTTTTCACCTCTGACAGAAAATTAGAATTGATCAATTGATAAAAATAATGTGCAAGTACTTCTGCAAAATTATTTCAGGGTATATTTCACTGTTTATTTTTCTTAAGCTCATGCCATCTGTTGTTCACAGATATTCAGGCTAACTTAGAGCTTAGTCATGAAAATGTTTGAAAATATCAGTTCAAAAGTTTTTTGGATGAATGATCAATCATCTGGAAATTCATCACAGAAGTCCATTATACAGTAGCTGTCATCATTTCAGTCTTTTGTTTAAAGAGTATCAGCCACTCAACTGGAAGCATGAACTGTATCCAAGATTTGTGTTAAAGCTAAGGTTATAAATCACCTTCTACAGAAAAGAGAGATTTCTGGACACCAAATAATCAATTACATAGATTTCAAAAGCCCCAGAGGTTAAAACTTGAGCATCAGTACTATTATTTTTTTTTCACTAAAGCATTAATGTATAGACAAGTATATACAGCTATACAACCGTATAGAAAGTTAAGGATTATGTTAACAAGATGGCAAGAGCTAAAATAAACGTATACCCTCAGCACAGCAAAATTCACCTGAAAGCAGCTGATTCAGACAAGATGTTTGTGTTTGGAAGTATATAAAATTGTGGTACCGTTGACCCAGACCCAAGCTGGTGGTGTCTGTGCAAAGTTAGGACCATGCTCATCTGCACTTTCCTGTAGGATACTGAAACAACAGCAGGAACAACAGAATGGGCAATGTGTCCATTACAATGCTCCTAGCCAACAAATTAATACAAATGGTATGAATGGTAAATTTTGTTAATATAATGACCAGGAACCATGACTAATGAAGAGCAGAGACTACTTGTTCTGCTCTCCCTGAAATGGTTTTGGTAATTTCCAGTTTGTGGGTACACAGGACAGCTGTGGGTGGTAGCATCTTCAGTGGTCACATCCAAAACCAGCACAGCTCATGAATCAGAAACCTAAGCCTGCACACTGTTTTTGTGAGATATAAGCAGTTTTAAAATGCAGAATTCATGCCAGATACAAATGCCTTTGTATTGAATGTCTGTGGGAGAAGGGTATAGCAGGGTGTAAAGAGGATCTTAGATAAGGATAGGATTTAAACTGGGTGGTTTTATAACCGTATTTGGCAATACAGAAGAAGTGAAGTTAAACTGCATTCTTCACTCAGATCAGGAGGGAGTTTCACCTTCAGATCACTCCTTTCTTCAGAGCTGCACAATAGGGTGGGTTCATTGTTGTGGTTTTTCACATTATCCACATGCAACACACGTTGAAGATGGCTGGCAGGAGAATACTCGGCTCAGTGCAAAGCTGTCCTGACCTAACAGAGCAAATCACATGTTCCAACCTCCCACACACTGCGGTCCTGCACATGCTTGTCTGTTACACAATAGTCATATTAATAGTCGTTTACCAGAGATACCTCTCCCATCCCTATTCATTAGTTCACATTCTGTATTTATCGCTCAGTAATCCACAACTATGTTTTCCGCCCTAACTGTGGGCCAAAGGAATCTTCTGGTAGAGCACCTTTTTCTGTCTTTGTGCCTGAAAGGGTATGGAGGGAATCAGAGAAGCAAGAACAAACAACAGAAGGGATGCTCTCAAGTAATGGAGAATTCCCCACTCTTTCTTCAGCCCCGTGCAATAGGTGTACATATGTAAGCAAAGATGATTCTTGGTGAAAATGAATATTCCTTTGTGGGAGTCAGGATTGACACTGATTTCAAATGCAGATGCTGGCACAGAGTAAAATTATTTTTCAAACACTGAAGTTTTCCCTGGTAAAGTATTTAAGGTTGCATTTTCAGGCTAGAAGGAAAAAGTGATGAAAAGTTCTCAAAACTGAAGAAACAAAATCCTTGACTTTGATCCAAAGCCCTGCAAAACAAGATCCCATATGGTAATGGCTAATCTTAGGAGAATGGAGGGGGATAAAATGGGTATGTTTTCCTTCCTCTCGCTCTCCCTTTTTCCCCTTTGGTTTTTAAAGTTGCATGTGATATGTCACAGGTGGGTGTTTGCCAAAGATGTGTTTTCATCATCATTCACAAACAACACACATCCCATACCTTATTCATTGTGACTCTGTAAGGAAAAAGGTACCTGATAGTTAGCAGAAGGCACTACGTAGCACCAAGCAGTGTCATGTAGAGGTGTTAGTCTAGGTCCTGAAAGTGATATAGCCCTATTTTCAACTGGGCTTCATTAGCCCAGTGCAAGCCTTTTATTCCTGTGGTGAGTCTCTGAACTTCAGATAGTTCTTCTACCCTGTTTAGCATTCCAGAGAATTGAACGATGCATATAGGCAAAGCATGAATGCTTCTATCCAGTTTTTAAATGTCTTTCCAGGTTACCTTATAGGCAATGCCTGTCCTTGCTTAGGCCTTGTTTTGTACTGTGTATAAAGCAGTTGTGATCCTAACTAGTTCTTCTGTGGCCAGTGAAGATCAAACAGTTGAGGAGTAGTCATGTAGATGCTGTTGGGCATTATTTTAAAGGATCTATAGGCATTAAACAAGAAAAGGTCTCTAGGGTCCTAAGTAGGCTCTGAAAACTAAATAAGGCTTCACAAGAAGCTTGTTGTCTGAACAGTCCCTTCAGAAAAATAACTTGTGTTTCTGATCCACTGCCATAGGTGGTCCTTCCACATGTTTTACAAACAAAACTGTTCCCTTGGCAATAAGTTTATTTTTTTCTCCTTCATGCTGGAGTAGCTTCCACTTGTAGAGAGCCACTGGCTATTCATCTGTGGAAGAGTTTTCACAGAGGGGCTTGACAGACTTGTTAACCTTCATCCTGAAATTTCAGGCCTTGGAAGAAAATGGGATCATAAACACACTGTCAGTATATATGATGCATAAAGACAACATTTCAAAGATACCTTGCAAATTCAACATGCAAAAATTGCATACAGTTGTTGGGTGTTATTTGTCTTATGTTAGCTGGTAATCTGTCTTTTGTCAAGTTGTGTTGGCATAACATAAGGTGATATAATTCAGTTATAATCTAGCCATAATGTAATTCAGTCATAATTTGGCTCATAATGTAAAGTGGTATAATTCATTTTATTGCTGCAGGTTTCTCTAAAAACTGTGTGGATGCAGAGCAATGGACGAGAAATAATTTAGTGAATTATCTTGTTATGAAGCCTCAAATAAGGAAAATCATATCCACCACCTGCTATGGGTTGCAAGTTGTTCACACAGAGAGTTTTGGGAGAAATTTACTTTCCTTTTATATTTTTTCAATTTGGTAGTCACTGACACTACCCAATTACCAATTACTACTTCTGCCAATTAAACACTTCTACCCTAGACCAGAAGAAAAGACACTGTGTGGTGACACAAGGCAGAAACTTGTTAGTCTGGTTGCTGAAAAGTCAAAGATTCTTACAGGGTTGCTTGTGTTCATTTTAGTGCTTGTAAAGACTCTGTTGAAATTCATTAAAGTAGAACTGGAAAAAGCAAACAAAGAAAATTGTTCAAAAATGAAGAAATATGAAACATATAGACTTTCATTCAGAACACAGAAATAGTACAAAAACTTGAAATATTTTGGATTCAGAAAGCTCTTGTGGTGATGTCTTAACTTAGTCCTGTGTTTCTATTCTGAATGGACTTTAACAGACTAGAGGTGTCTACCAGAGATGGAATTCAGACAAGTTGGCTGTTTGTCCCATGGGCTGACTCATATCATGGACATGAAGTCCCCGAGTTTGCTGAGCCATGAGAAGTGGAGAAAGTGGATCTGAACCAATCAAAACACTTCTGAAAGATAGAGGCAGCAGTTAGTTCACCTTTGACTGTTTTTAAAAATAAAACAAGTGTTTTCCGAGGTGAAGACAGAGGCAAAGAAGATTTACCTGACCTAATTTTCTGCTGTAAAGTATCACTCCTAGGTTGTGCTCTGCTGTCTATTCTGGGAAGAATAAAACTGTTGCTTCTTTAAAAATTCAACAGTTGCCTTGTGAATAACTTCACAGAATCATAGAATGTTAGGAGTTGGAAGGGACCTCGAAAGATCATCTAGTCCAACTCCTCTGCCAGAGCAGGACAACCCAGAGCA
>VZRW01001433.1:21204-34598 GCA_013398125.1 Aegotheles bennettii
AAGTTGTTCCATCACCTTTCCAGGGATGGAGGTGAGGCTGACTGGTCTATAGTTACCCGGGTCCTCCTTCTTGTCCTTTTTGTAGACTGGAGTGACATTTGCTATCCTCCAGTCCTCAGACACCTCTCCTGTTGCCCAAAACTCACTGAAGATGATGGAGAGTGGCCTAGCAATGACTTCTGCCAGCTCCCTCAGCACCTGTGGGTGCATTCCGTCAGGACCCATGGATTTGTGGATGTCCATATTGCTTAATCGATCCCTAACCCAGTCCTCATCAACCAAAGCAAACTCCTCCTTTATCCTGACTTCCCCTGGGGCTTCAGGAGTTTGGGGCTTCTGAGGACAGTCTGAAGCAGTGAAGACAGAGGCAAAGAAGGCATTCAGTAGCTCTGCCTTCTTTGTATCCTCTGTCACCAGGGCACCCACCTCCTTTAGCAGTGGGCCTACGTTGCCTCTGGTGTTAGTTTTATGTCCAATGTATTTGAAGAAGCCCTTTTTGTTGTCCTTGACCTCACTTGCAAGGTTTAATTCCAAAGAGGCCATAGCTTTTCTAGTTGCCACCCTACATCCTCTGACAACAGTCTTATATTCCTCCCAAGTGACCAGCCCCTCCTTCCATGATCTGTATACTCTTTTCTCCCTCTCAAGTTTGCTCAATGGATACTTATTTAACCATGCAGGTCTCCTGGCTCCCTTTCTTGATTTCCTAACCATTGGGATGCTCAGATCCTGAGACTGGAAGAAGTGGTCTTTGAATGCTGACCAAATATCTTGGGCCCCTTTACCACCTAATACTCAATTCGTACTTGAACCCATTCATCCCACACTCATGCCATGCTTAAGTATGTTGGCTCAGACAAAGAGGAAGATATTCTTCTGAAGTGATAATTTACATGAGTTGGGGGTTAAGTCATATTCAGGTGACAAAGGAAAGGAGAAGAGTGTTTCTATGGCATGAGAGCAGTGGCATGGTTTTGGAGCATTTTTATGTATGACCTGTACAGGCAACATTCTCCTGTATATCTCCTATATTGGAATGGTTTTTTTGGTTAATTTTATATATTATACCATGGAAATGCAATATTATTTTACTAAAAATAATTAAAAGTAAATTAACACTTAATAATTTTTATTTAATTTTGATTAGCATGTAAAACATAATTTAAGTACATCAGAATAAATACTGGAACTGGAGCAATTATTTAAATATACCCCTAGAGTATAATACCATTTAGGACTTGACTCCCCTCTGATGTTGTATGGGGGTTTTTTATAGTGAAACATTTAAAATAACGGCTAATTTGTAACATACACATATACATATGAAACACATTATTTTTAAAGCATTATTTTTACAGTGTATCTTGAAATAGAGTGTGTGTATATTCATTTAACACAACTTGAGCTCTTGGAAAACTCGGGTCAAATTCCAATTAATATACATTTCTCCTAAAACAACATACAAAAGAGAAGGGTTGTTGTTGCCGTAAGCATTTTAATCACCATCACAGTTGCAAATGGCAAGAGCTATGGAGGTCTTAGAAACATTTCTTCATGCCAAGGATAAAAAAGCTTGCACTAATTTGGCCTGCCCTAGTCTCAGCCACCTGGTGTTTCTATTGATCTACCCTGAAGCCTAATTTTGGCTGTGGTGTTAAACATACAGGAGGGGCCAGATGGGTTTTTTTTCCTTCTGCTTGCCTCCTGCAGTCTCCACACCATGCAGCCTCCAGTCACACTTTGTCCTTTGAAGCACCACTGTATCCCACCCCATGATAGTGTTCTCTCTTGAAAAGATACACCTAAAGAAGACATGTTTTTTCAAAGTGCCAAGTGTCTCCTGTAGACTTTTGTGAAGCATCTTCCAGTCTTTTCTGCCCAGAAAGGCAAAAAAAAGGAGCTCAGAGTTGTGTAGATTCAGATGTAATGGTTCTGTTTGCGGAGACACTGAGCAGTTTCCTCTCTGTCCATTAATTCAGTGATGGAATTTCAACAGTTCTGGAAGCTGGGTCTTCACATTTCAAAAGATTATAGGAAAAAAAAAATAAAATAAAGCAGCCAATCAAAATAAACAACTAACACCCCCAGAAATAACCCACGTTAGTGTTTTCACTTTTTAGCAATATCAAATGAATGTTACAAGATAAAATCAGAGTGCTTTCTTAAGTAATAACTTACAAGGCAAGGAGTCAAAATTAAACCTGTCAAAATGAAAAGAGATAGGATATTGTCTGTTAGAAAATGGTTTACAAGAGGCATAGGAAACTCTGGTTTTCCTAAAAACCACCCCCCCAACAAAAAAAAAATAAAAAAAATCTGTTGACTGAAAAAAACTTTGAAGATTTACTTTTCTTTTTTTTCTTTCAGACAACATAGCAACAGCATTGACTTCAGTATCATAACATAATTACAACTGCAAAAAGGGAACACTAGGTCACAGACCATGTCATTCAAAACCAAGAGTAACTCCATTTGCTGATGTCGGCAATTTTCACAAATAGATCAATTTAGCCCATTACTTCAGTGTTCAGCTACTCACATTATTCAGATTTTCATTTATTTTCTTTTTTCCCCTTATTTTTCCCTTTATTTTTTTTTTAATTGAAGGAAGGGAATTTGGGAAAATTTCATTGGCTATTGTAAGTACAGACTGTACTCTGTCTTGATGCTTGACCCTGCATTCTTTCTTTTATATGAGATGAAATTCATTTTCCTTGGGCTAGCATAAAATGAGAACACCATGGAAGTTTGTATCATTGGCAGAAGTGAAGGGTGGGCTGGAGTGGATGACCTAATTGGTCTTCTCCGTCTCAAAGTTCTCACACGCTGTGAAGTTGTGTGATGAGCTGTGGTTTAATTTTACAGGACCTCGGTGACCAGCTTGTGAAATCTGGCTAGCAAGAACATAATGGAGCTTACTGCATTATTATGGCTAGGTTTGTTATATTATTTGCTTTCTTAGAAAAAAGCTTTTTTGGTATATAAATCATAATAATAAAGGTAGTCTTCCTTAACAGCTTAAAAGTAAACCCATATCTTCATAGCTTCAGTGGGCCTTTCCCATCTGTCTACTCATCCTGACAGGTTGATGGCCTAAGAATGTGGCAGTGTGGAGACAGAAAATTCTTGAAAACTTTGAAAAAGACCTAGATCAGTTGTTCTGTAGGATTTATAAAATATACAAGTGTCACCTTCTGTCAGAATCATGAAATGGATTTCACAAATGATTTGCATTAGGGAAGCTTGACTGTATAGTTTGCGTATCATCAGGAAGCTGATTTTGAAGAATAGACTTAGGGAAAATACCTCTTCATATGTGGTTTCAATTTTATTCAGGCCTTATCAAGTTCCTGAAGTGATTCGTGGTTCCTCTATGCTCAGGGGAACTTGTTTAAAAGAGCTAAAATGGGTAAGGAAAAAACATGTTCTATTTCTCTTTATTCATTGTAAATTCCTGAAATTCAAGTTATGAATGTTACTACGAGAAAATCACTGCACTCCTACCACCATTAAAAAAAAGAAACATTCTGGAAAAGTGAGGAAATTACTGGGGGTAATATATATAAATAACTTAAAATTCTCTCCTCCTGACCCCTCAAACTGCACCTGCCAGATGATGGCCTTATTTGTACCCTGGTTCCTAGAGTGTGATAAATTGCTCAGAAGATCAAAATAATTAAGTAGCTGTTATTGTTAAGAATGCCTTTTAAAAATGACAAATTAAGTTGTATTTAACACTCAACACCTACACACCAAAGTACATAACCCAGATGAGCTAATCTTTAAAACTGGCGTAGAAATGAGCTAATGCTTTTAGGGAATTGTATGCACAATATGGCAAGAGATCAATAACAATTGGGAAAAAAAAACCAAAACAACAAAACACCTAAAATTACTCAGCTGTTAGCAATAAAGAAATACCAAATTTCAAAATGCATTGACTGTTTTTTGGCTCATTTGCATCATCTGTTTTGTGCTGTTTCATATGACAGGCTTGTGTCTTGGCACTGGCACTGAAATGGTGCTCAGTGTGACAATATGTATCTTTACAATTCATGGCAGCTATGCAAAAAAAGAGAGGAAGATTTTATCTCTGCAGAATGATAAAAAGGCATTGATGATACTGAATGGACCGGAAGCAAAACCCACAACCTATGTGTATGCTGTATAAGGCATATGTGTATGGTACACTCACATATATCCAAGCACACACATGAGCATATATGAATCTCAGTAACAAAATTTTGGTTTTAAAAGCATGAAGTTGGCCTCAGGAACTAAGAAACTGAATTTGTGAGCTGTTAAATGTCAGAGTTGACCTCTGGGAGTTTGAGGAGGGCTGATGTGGTGAAGGGCAGGCTTCAGGTCATGTTTTATACAAAAAGTTTAATTGTTCTGGCTGGGAAGCAAAAGTGACTCATTTACTTGAAGTGGGTCTCTATCTCCCAATGCAGATTTTGAATGGGGGAGGATAGTGTTAGCAATAATATATTTAAAAGAATTGG
This sequence comes from Aegotheles bennettii, assembly GCA_013398125.1. Taxonomy (NCBI): domain Eukaryota; kingdom Metazoa; phylum Chordata; class Aves; order Caprimulgiformes; family Aegothelidae; genus Aegotheles; species Aegotheles bennettii. The sequence continues at coordinate 25,710 of VZRW01001433.1, forward strand.
ACCAGTTTACTTCAGTATTTTAACCACTTCCATTCAGATTCATTTGTTTTGGACATATAATTTGATAGTGTTCCAATGATAGCAAAAAACAGTGCTTTTGTCACCCTCCTTGAACCCATGCAAGTCTTTTTGTTGTGTTTAAATCAGAGGGTTTTTGCCAAAGAAAATTGTAAGCTAGTGGGCTCTTTCTGAGCCTTTTACTGAAAAATGTAATAAAGTATTTAACTGTATAGATTGTACAGTCATCGTGACAATGGGTTTGTGGTGTTGCTGTTTTCAGTTTCGCTCCTGTCTCAGAAACCTCCCTCTACAGATTAAGCATGTGTGTTTTGAGTTATGACAAAATACAAATAACACATATATAAAAATAAGTAACATATTTCACTTTTTTTAGTAACATCTAATTTATTAATGAAGGGCTCTCATTCATTTCAGTTCTACTTGTCTGTGTCCTGCTTTATCCATTTCCATTTATCAAGCTCCTGTTTCTTGATTACCAGCCTATTCCCAGCCTCCTATTTTTGGTGACATATTTTCTGTAAAATCTGAATTTCAGTAAAGACTTTTTTCCTAGAAAATATAAACATATTTCCTACTTTCTGATCAGTTTATAACTAAAATAATGTAGATAATTTAACAGTTAGGAATTCTTGTTGTTTCAAGATGCTTTTATGAATCACAAAGAGTAAACACATTACCACTGAAATATGAAAATCCACTGACTCTGAGACCTTGGTCATATACCACTGAAATAAAAGTGACTTTTCTTACAAATGGGGAGGCCCAAAGGGCATGATACCATGCAAAGCACCCACCTTGTCCTGAAAAAGCAATAACATTTATATTTTCAAACATGCAACTAAGGCTGTATTTTGAGCCACCTAGAAAATCTTTTATATTTCACAGAAAATGTGACTTTTCACAGAAACTATTGAAGCCAAAGCTGAAAATACTTAAACTATAAACTGGGTATTTTTAATCGTAGTAAATTATAGAAATGGTGTTTGGAAGGGACTTCTAAAAAGCCCTACATTCTGCCTGAGGCAGGATTACCAACTCTTCACGGAGCAGAAGCACTCCTGCCCTTTCCAGAAGGTGAAATAATGCTCATATAGTTTCATTGTTCATCTAACGATACAAGCCTCTGAGTTACTTGCTGGTATTCTTTTAATGAGGATGATTTGCAGGCTGCCTTCAAGCACAAATCCCATGACTTCTGCTGGCACAAGGTGAAATTCCTATTTCAGTAATGATACTGTGCCTGGCAAACATAATGTTGACTTAGTTAAAAATTGAGAGAATTCTCTGAAAATGAGGTTTACTGATGAGTAAGATGAATAAGAAAACATAAATAAAAGATATATGAATATATACTAAGAATTGGGCCAAGCTGCAAAAGCTGGACCCACAGCCAAGACACCCTGAAGTTTGGAAGGCTGACATTCAGTATTCTTTTCAGTTCATTAAAGACATAATTAGAGGCCAATCACAAATATTTTGTCTGCTTTCTCTGAAGTTCAGGTATTGAAAAACATCTGAAAAATGTTTCCTCTGTGAGCCCAGGTGTAGTATCAGTGTTCTTTCATACACCAGAAACGTCAACTGAAGGAAACCAAATATGCAATCAATTAGAATAACATCTGTTCAAAAATTGTATGAAGGTGAAAATACGCCTTATATTAGTTCTTCTTGTCTTATGACCCTGTCTGGTGAGTTCTGTTTGTGCCTGAGAACCCAAAGCATTTGACTTTGTTGCAGTTCTTTCTTACAAATATTTTCTTTGGTATCAGTAAAGACAATGCTAGCCAAAAATCTGGACTGAAAATCTGGATCAGGGTTAACAGCTCAGTGAACTAAACCCAAGTACTGTATCTGAAGACAGGAACATGAAACCTTATGAGAACCATAGGTCAGTGAATGCAACCTTTTATTATTGCAAGCAACCATGGTATACAATCTGCTGAGGAAACTTATCAAGTTCTTTCTCTTCCTACTAGTCCTGCTGGAAGGCTGGATCAACACCTCACTGTTCAGAAAGCTAATAAACTCTTCTCACTTTCAGCTTAAGTTTATTTATTCCCACTTTAAAGCCATTAACTTCTTTGTCAACAGTGTCATATAGAATCAATTGCTTTACTTCCCTCAAGAGTAGTATTTACAGAGTGTGATACTATCTCCTTCCTGCTTTTGTTCTACTAAAGTAAACAATCAATTTATTCTCATCTTCCCCCATTCCTCTAATGAGTCCAAATGCCTTTCTAAAGCTATTTCAGTTTAAATTAATCCCTTTTAAACATGTGTTACCAAAATGGTACAAAATGAACCTTCTTCTGAGTTAATGGTGATGCTGCTTCTCTATATATATTTACTTTCTGTTTGATTTTCTTTTGGGGGGGGAGGGGTATTGTCACATCCCTTTCACAGATCATAGTAATTCTGTGGTGTGGTTGCTAAGGTGTAACACAGGAAATTCAAACAAAACAGAATATAGCACCGGTTTTGACATCCAGTGTAATAGGACAGGTTCAGTTTTGGCTATCACCAGTTTCAATTCATTGCGATTTGAAACCTACAAGTTATGCTATAAAGCAAACGCAAGTCTCAAAGTAAAACTTATCAAAGACTGCACATTCAGTTAGCTTACTTCATTTCAAACCATAGGAAATCATAAATCTTCCCTTTTTCATTCAACAGATTTAGGAACTTAAGCCAAGCACTTGAAATATAAAGTCTAAGATTCTATTTTGCAATGAAAAATGAAAACAGGTGAGTTTCCCATTATTGTCATGTTAGTGCAAAAACTGTGCATACACTGATCAGAGTGAGGCACCTTCTCTTCATCTCCAGATTGAATCCTTCTGGTATGCACAGTGTTTCAAAACATAATCCAAACTTAAACTTTGCAAAATGCACTTATCTTCATCATACACTGGGAATAAACAGATGACTCAATATCAAGCCCAGTAGAGCTTTTTTTTTATTCTCTTTATACAACCAACCAATCTTCCTTCCTGATTCTTTCTGCTAAAGGGTATTTCACAAGTTGTTTCTAACTGTTCCTGTGGCAATGTATCATTATTTCTCATGAATAACTGAATTCCACATAGTTCTTTCCTAACTGTTCTTAGGAACATCTCCTGCTGTATGAAAGCACAAGCACCAATAGACCTGATTAGATAAGCAAATATGAATGTGGCCCTAAAATAAGGGGAGAATGTTGCATTTGTTCAAAGATGCAACATGTCTTCCTGATCTCCTGATGCCAATTAGAATCAACATGTGAAAATGAGTCCAAGCAAAGTCAAATGCTATTTTTAAAGAAGTATCATCATCAAGGGGATACATTCAGTTCATACACAAGGAGATAATGTTTTTGCATAGCATATAATTAAATTTGGGAACTCATTACCACTTAACATTGTGAAGTCTTAAAGTTTAAAGGGATTCTTTGAGTGCTAGATTAATTCATTAGGGATACGTCTAATGCTAAAAGTCTCCAATTCAGGTTGTTCCCTAAGCCGCATTGTACTAGAAGGTGAGAAGCTATGTAAGAGAAAAAGTCATTCTTTATGTCTGCTGCCACCACGATCAAAGACAGGCTACTGAATTAGAGAAATCTTTGACTTGCCCCAGGATGGCTGTTCATAATTTTTTATGTGGATTTAGGTGATCAAATGCAACAACACAGTGGGATGTAGTAAGAGAAACACAGTGACATGTGGTAAGAGAAAGTTCTAATGTACTTGTGAAAAACTTATCTGCACATATAGGTTTTGAGTCTTGAACAGGATAAGAAATGCAAGGAGGTGTTTTGGGGTCTAATTCATACAGATATCATACAGCACTTTTGCTTCTGTGGATGTCTGCCAGTATTGTGAAAAACATACACATTTATTTCCCTGGTGCATGGATTTGTCTGCCCCAGAATTGTTAGAAACCCTAGTAAAGATACACCTTGTAAATGTTGCTGCATGAGAGAAAACAGTGGGCAATGATGACAGATGGACTTGCACTAAATGGTAATAAGTTTGCAGAAGTTAAACAGCGCTCCTTAGTAGCAAAGGGAAATCAAAACTGGTAGTGTTTTGGCCAGATGGATACTTTGAAACATCATTGTTTATTTAGACCTCTTGCATCTACAAAATGGAGGTAGAAATTTTCAGTGAACAACCTCTCAAGTGAGACTTACCAGACAGTCTCTTCCTGGTTATGCCAAAAATAGAAGATGAACATTTTTTTGTGTGTTATTTGCTAGCCTGCTAGACTGAACAAAAGTGTGCAAATAGCTAAAGAAATAAAAAATAACAGTTTTGATTAATTTCTGGTTTCTTGGGATTCTGCTGTCAGTAACAGAGCTGTAGGTCCCTGACTGAAGGGCGATCTAAGAGGTAAAGGTTGTCCTGCAAAAGGCAACAACTTCAACATTTACTGGAAAATCTCTTGGCAGCCAGCATGGCCAAAGCAGTGTGTGGAGTGGTGGCCAGAGAGTATCCAGGAGTGACTGGATGAGACACTGTTTCAGCAAGTCTTTCCTTTACTCTTCATTAAAAGAATTTCTATGTAGCTGCAAATAGAAGCTAGAGCTGCCTTGGAGTCAGTCCTCAAGGACAGATGGGACTAGGAGCATAAAGGGCCATTACACTGTATTGCTCTTGGACCACAATGGAAATGTGGTTTGAGTTTTGGGAGGGCTCAGGTTAGTTTTTACTTGGCAGGAATAGTTTAACAAAGCTTTAGATTTCAAATAGGTCAAACTGGCAGGCTAGTAGCCCTTCTATAAGGCTGCCCAGTTCAATTTTATTTTACAGTCTATCAGAAGACATGCAGTAACTAGGTACCAAATCTGAGTATGCAGAATTAGAGCAGCCTTTACAAACTACTCAACAGAATTTAAGATACTGGTGCAGGAAACATAATTTCACATGAATTCAAGGTTACATGTATAAAACAACTTAGTCTTGTCTGTTGTTTATTCTCTTTGTGTTGCTGGGGAGTGGGTGCTGAGGATTTGTTTTAAATAACTGTTCCCCGGAATTGTTTCACAATGTTGCTTTTCATAAGAATGTGGTGAGCTATCTAAAGCCTGCTTTATATGAAGTGTTTGGAAATGCATTTGCAATAATGAATGGGTAGTGGAAATTCATCAAGTCATACAGAGGCAGATACTGTGAGGCAATGAATTAACAATAATAATAGCAACTGATGCCGCGAGTTATTTTCATTTTAAAATAAACTAACTTATGTACAATACGTGCCACTTGCATTTTTAACTCTTTTCAACTTTTCGGTGCATACAAACAAAAAATGAGCATGCTCTTAAGAGGTAGTATTTATAGGAAGAAGTTTTACAAATGCAAGACATTGTAGCTTAGATTGCACGTGGGCAAACACGTGCTTTCACACCAAGGGAAAAGTTTAGCTTGGCAGCTGAGGCTGAGAAGCATGACTCCGATCTCACTTAAAGCCAAAACTGCAGAAACCCAAGCCATTTCCAAAAATAACATCAAAATTAAAGCCTTGAACCTCCTCAGGCTGGTCATGCTGAGAATGATGATCCTGGGGACCAACAAAGCTACTGAGTCCCCCGTGGAAACATTTTTGTGTGCTGATTTTGTGCTTCAGCCATGGAGAAAGAAATATATTTCAGCAACTGAACACAAGTATAGATCAAACTAATACAGTTTCTAGGATCATTTTGCTATTTTAAAATTATGAATTTTCAGGGTTTATTTAGAATCATACTAGCTAATATCCTCTTACAAGACTAAATCCTCTGAAATTACATACATTAACTCAGACAGTAGATTAGAGGACATTCACCAATAACTTTCTTGCAAGCTCAGAATAGGTTCTTGAGATATTTATGAAGCCTCAATTAATGTAATATCTCAATGTCCCCCTCTGTTTCAGTGATTTTTCTTTGCAAAATCCCTTCAGTGTCAGAAAGGTAGAGAATCATTGTCGTGTCTATTTGCAACATGGAAACCTTACAGCCCACTAAGAGATCTTTATTAAGCAAGAGTGAGAAATCTAAACTTTGGAAGGATCCTAGGCTCTCATTCATTCTCAAGGGATTAAATACACAGACAGTGTTGGGATCTGGATCTGGACTTCACATTCCTCTCAATCAAGCTTAACATAAAACCTGGTGGAAGTCATTCTCCTGGGTGATGGAAACTTTCCACAATTGATTCCTACCACCTTGGTGTCAAAAGACATACTTGGTGAATCCCAGCAGTGCTTAGGAGAGAGAGGGATGATGAGATGTCCACTTTAACCAGGAACGCATTGCAGTTATAAAGCTTCAGGCACTTAAAGAACATAACTTGTGTGAACATATGAATCTTGGTGATGATATTCTTGAGCTGCCTACACTAATTTTCAGCCATTTAAATAAGATGTGGCAGCTTATGCAGGAAATCTGTGGTGCAATGGGGAACTGCACACTAGTGTGAATCCAAAGGAAAGCATTACCCTCTGGTTATTGTTCCTATAGACGAAGTTGCACTGTTTTGGAAACCAGCAATGACACAGAGAAATGCAGGATTGTTGTCAGGTTCCCAATGACAGGAAACAAAGTCCCCATTAAATACCTAACTACTAATTTCAGCTAGGACCTGAGGCAGTGAGACCAAATAGTACAGAAGGAGTAGAGGTCACAAGTAAAACAGAATCCTCTGCAATACAATGTAGCCTGGTATGAAAAGTAACATTTGTTTTATAGTCCTTTTTCCTGCATAGGTCTGCAGGCAGGATCTCTAGGTACTTGCAAAAGACAAAGTAGTTTTATTCTTTTGGGGCTATAAAAGGGAGGAGAAAGGCTCTCTTCCTATTGCAGACCTGTGTTAAGTGCCCACTATCTTGGCAATGCCAACAGGCCTATGAGCAAAAGACACTTTCTTCTGGTGCAAAAGGGGCTGTGAGGGATATGAAGTTCGTTCAGTCATAGCTTGCAGCCTGTTTCACAGTGGGAACCAAGGATGCAACGCCATTTTAAAGAGGCATTTCAAATTAACCCCCACCGAAGCATAACTAGAGAGTCTCTTGGGGGCACTCTCCATTCAGCAGTTCTTAGTGTGGGCTGTGTGCAAATAGCACTAGCTAGCACGTTATTTAACCTTTAGTGTGTTTATTTGGCGGTAGAATAAATTTTGATTTTTCCATTTATAGAGATTCTGCTGGGAGAAACAACATATTTCACACTAGCCATTGCAGTTCCTGAGCAGAGTAATAAAGCAGAGTGATGGATAATGCACCCCCTCACTAGCTGTGCTTTATTATGCATTTCTACATAAAACTATTTTCAGTATTTTGAGAAGGAAGTCCTGACAATCAGCACTGGTGTTTATGAAACTCCAGACCCTATCTAAGAGTCCCCAGACACAAATGTTCTTCCTCACAGAAGGAACTGTTTCCTCAGCTCTTTCACCTCTTTAGAGCCAATCCCTATAACTCTTCTGTAGGCATTTTCCATCTGAATATACTTTATTTAGGTTTTGTTCTTCTAGGTAGCTGTTTAGTTACTCCATCAGAAAACAAAAAAAAAGCCTCACAAAAACTCAGAAGGATGCCTAAAGACCTTACACAGGAGTTTTTTGACCAGGCTCAACCAAGGAATGAGTTAGACCTCTTTTCAAAGCTTGTCCAGTGTTGCATACTTATCAATATTCCTCTTTGTGCTGTGAGCTGCTCAGTTGCCCTGTGCATTCTGTTGTTGTTTTTCAAAGCTTCAGCACACAACGTGAGGAATAACAGTTGTTTATTCATCATTAGCAAAAGTTGTTTACAATACTCCGTAGCTGTATAGTGCTGTTAAATGCACTACTGGATTTAATAAGGCCACTCATGTACTTAAAGTTACTTGCATGCTTACATACTTTGTTGAATCAGGGCTTAAGTGAACTGCCTAAAATCACTCTAGATGTCTGAGAAGACAGAACTCCTGACTCCTAGTTCTGTGCATTAACCACAAGATTATCTTTCTCCTCCTGGGAGATTCAAGCTCAGTGCATTTCAAAATGACCACTACTGAAAGATGGATGAATGAAATGGTGCACATAAAAATAACTATGATCAGAAGTTTTCCCTCAAACTAAACATTAGAACAGACCCATCTGAAGTTTCCATTTGAACATTTCCATTGCTTTAAAATTTATTTTCCATGTTCACGTACATCTCGATTCTGGCCCAGAGCAGGAGGTGAAGTGCCAAAATACTGTATGAAAGGATATTTTTGTGGTCCAAGTGCGAGCATTCAATGCTGAAAGTCTTGCAACAAAGCTTGTTCTCACAAGGTCTGCAGCCAAGTCTGGAAGATTTCAAGTGCTTCAATAGTATAAGGCCAGATCTTTGACTTCAATGGAAATATATCTCTTCATGCCAACTGAAACTCTGGCCCTAAGACATATTCAGTGTCTTTCTAATCCACTATTACTGTACTACCTAGGTGTAGAAAACACCTGGTGAAAGCCTGTGTGTCTCCTTAGACCTCTATCTAAGAAAAGATAAAAAGGAAGGAAATCTGTAAGCACCTGGGAATGTCCTGGAAAGTCAAATAGAGAACTGAGCAATTTCATCATCTTAGAAAACATTCAAATTTTTTTGGTACTGCATGGCTTACTAGTTATAGAGCAAACTGTGGACTACATTATGCAGTGCTAATGGTAAACACTTTGAATGAGCAAACATCCACAGAATCACAGAATCACAGAATCACAGAATCACAGAATTCTAGGGTTGGAAGGGAGCTCGAAGGATCATCTAGTCCAACCCCCCTGCCAGAGCAGGGTCACCTACAGTACATCACACAGGAACGCATCCAGGCGGGTTTTGAATGTCTCCAGCCAAGGAGACTCCACAACCTCTCTGGGCAGCCTGTTCCAGTGCTCC
>VZRW01001433.1:35447-94953 GCA_013398125.1 Aegotheles bennettii
AGATAAACCACATCTACCGCTCTATCATCATCCATCCACCTAGTTATTTCCTCATAGAAGGCTATAAGGTTGGTCAAACATGACTTACCCTTGGTAAAGCCATGTTGACTACTCTTAATGATCCCCTCATCCTTGATGTGCCTAGAGATAGTGCCAAGAACAAGTTGTTCCATCACCTTTCCAGGGATGGAAGTGAGGCTGACCGGTCTATAGTTACCCGGGTCCTCCTTCTTGCCCTTCTTGTAGACTGGAGTGACATTTGCTTTCCTCCAGTCCTCAGGCACCTCTCCTGTTGCCCATGACTTACCAAAGATGATGGAGAGTGGCTTAGCAATGACCTCTGCCAGCTCCCTCAGCACCCTTGGGTGCATTCCATCCGGACCCATTGATTTATGGATGTCCAGATTGCTCAACTGATCTCTAACCCAATCCAAACTCTGCATCAACAGGCAAGGCATCACATGAACAATCTGCTCTACCTTTTTGTCCTCTAATACACTAAAAATACCCCCAAAAATCCCAGCTTGGAAGATCTGACAGCTTCCCTTATAAACTGGTATGCAATATCAGTGAGTTATACGTGGTTAGACTATCAATGAACTTGGCCTACTTCAGTGGTGGTACAGCCAGGCGTGGAGAAGAGGGTTGGACACATACAAGGAGGCAGCAGGCAGAATGTCTGTGCTTGTGGTATCTGCAATAGCTTCTTTTTACCTGTACTCTGCCCAGATTCATGACTGTTCCCTAACTGTAATACACAAACAACATTGCTTGCATTGTTGTTGAATAATATTTGCTGCTGGACTTTTAACAACCTGGTAGGAAAGGTGGAGTACATGTGCTAAAGAAAAATGGCCGCTGACACGCACACATGTGCATGCACACACACACATGGAGTGTTCTAGGGTTAATACAGAATCAATGACGTTCTATGCCATTTGCATCATGAGCATCTCTTTGTAAATGAATTGAGGGCCATTTTTCTTTTCCCTGTTTCAGATGAAGTGGAAGTATAAAGGAATATACAGAATCTTCTGCTTTAAACATGGATTTTATTACCTAATATTGCTAGGCATAAGAGGTGAAAGACAGATTAGTTTTCTAAAGCCACCCAAAGTGGATTCTGGCTACACCCTTAGGTTTATAGAAGCAGCTTGGCACCCACCAAGCAGAAATCACAGGCATGCAGAAGGGAGCTGGTCTTAATGCTGAAAATGTGTTTATACTGGAACTCAAAATAAATAGGGAATAATGTGTCTTGTGTGTGCTGAGCAAGCCTATGACACCAACAAATTGAGCTGTTTTGGAAAATGCTGCCTAGAGAAACTTTAGCACTAAGCTTTAAAAGGAGTGGAGCCAGAATTGGGGAAAAAAAACAACAACCAACAACAACAAATAACCCAGAACACATTTCAAATCTGTGCATATGCTATAGGAAAACCTTAAATTAAACAGCTTGGCTTTGTGCAACACACAAATCTTCACCACTTCGTAGCTCATTAAAATGGTCAGGGTTCCCAAGAAATATGAATAATCATCAAGCACTTAACAAACGCACATCTTATTCAACAAGAGTTGAAAAGTTTTGTATATTTTATAGGGGTTGATCCTGAGCTATTTAAGGAGCTATAATAACCTGAAACTATAACAGTAGTCAGAAAGATTGTTTGAAACAAACACCCACAACCACTGCCTCATTAATTCCTATGCCTGATTGAAGATTTAAGAAAGCATTGAAAGAGATTGTGTTTGTAGCTTCTGTAAATCAATGAATTTTGATATTCAGGAAAGTAATGTATTGATTTCAAACACTACCAAAGTTAAACTGAGCAAAATAAAGTCAGATTCTGCACAAGGGTCTTTTGTCCTTTTCTAGCAATGCCTCTATATTGCAATTCTATAGTCCCAAAAAGCCACAGTGAGCACCACCAACAATAAAACCAAAACATGTTCATTTTTTGCCAAATATACAGTAGATGTAATGAAGGATCTCTTAAAACCATTTTTATTAAGGATCTGAGAAAAATTTGCTTGTTTGATACTATGAATCATGAACATGTGTATATGATAAACATCAAAGAGCTAGAAAAAGAATTTTGATAAGCCCAAGGAATATCTGGACACCTTGTTGAAGTCTCAACACCACCTAAACCTATAAAATTGATATGGTTTGTCAGCCTTTTTGTAGCATTTGTACTAATTCTAAAATGCATTGGTAAGAATATTGTACTACAGTGCTCTTCTCCTGGGACAGACCTCTGGAGACCAGCTTTTGAACTTGTGCTGCTGCCCTGGCTCATCTTTTACAGCCACTTGTAATCATAGCCCTCGAATTTGAGAGGGAAGAGCATCTGGTAAGTCCCAGTGGTCAATAACATCAGAAAGGTCATGAGGAAACACTCTTTTCCCACACAGTCTTCTAATTGAGCTAGGAAAACCTTCTATGCACCGTGAGCCCACTGTGTTGTTTCAAGGTACAGGGCTAGAGACTGAGCATTTCTCCTGCACTCACACAAATTCTAGCTGAGATTTAGCAGCTGGGTAGTAGCCCCATTGCAAGTTTAGCTTGAATGACTAAGTTAGCTGTAATTTTACAATTCATGCCTGGGATCAGGTAGCTAGTGACTGAGAGTGTTAACATATGGTGGCATTTTCCTAATATACAGGAAACATGTCTCTACTTGCAGCCCAAACCAAGGCCTGCCACACCTCAAAAAATGAGAGTTTGATTTGTAGTTGCTGTCACCATTGGCATAGAAATAAATTAACATCCAGTAATACACAAAATTAAGGGTTTTGCTATTCTGCGTTTCAGAGTTCTGTTACATTAAAAATATTATTCTTACTAAATATTACATTTCGTAGGTACTAATATAGACAGAGTTAATATATAATATAAAATAGAGTATACTTTCTATATTTTATATTTTCTAGAATATGTTTTCTATTTATGTTGTGGTTTTATATCCTTATGTTTATAACATTACTGTTATATTTAAAATACCATTGGTAGCACACTGGTTAAGATTTTCCACTCTATTGAATTTTTGTCGATGAAGAAATCACTGAGGTTCTCATTCCTGTGACAGGCAAATTCATGCCAATGAAGTTTTTAAATGTGCACGCAGATGTTCACACATGTGCTGGCAAAGACATTATTTCACTTCATGAACAGGTTTTGTATAGCTGGTCACAAGAAAAATTAGCTGGCATCTTTAGGCACAACTCAGTTTGGCTAGGTTACCTACATCTATATTCTATGTTCTATGGTTATAACTATATTCTGGATGCATGACAGATTATCAGATACTTCTTAACATGAACATTTTTGAAATCCAAGCTATTTCTTTTCTTCTATGCTACCTACTGCATACATATTCATATCATATTGCCTTTGTCTTCATAGTTTTTGCTTGTTTCTAATGTTTAGTTCTGTTTTTTTCTGATTCTGATATTCAAGATCTTTCATCTGCCCATTTTTACTTCCTATATCTGCCTTTACATTTTTCTCTCATTGGTTTCTGGTTTTGCCTCTACAGCTGAAGTTCTGTTTGGTCTGGATTTTAAACTTAGTATGGCTTAGTCACTCCTAGTATGAACTATTTAACATACTAGATTCTTTACTATGCATACTGCCTATGCACAAGAGATACAGGAATGGGAGAAACGTTTTGTTACAGTTTTTGTAAAACTCGGGTGTTACTGAATATTTAACCATAATTTCTAATTGCAATTTCAGATTATACACTTTCCCATTCTCCTTTAAGGTGCAACACACATAATTTCTCTTCAAGATGAATAGACAGAGTCTTGCAGTAAAGATGGCAACTCTGGCGATGGTTATTAATTTTTTATTCTGCTCTAGATTTCTGAGTGACTTAGACTACTGTGCCTGATATGTAAAATAGGAGCAATCCTTCCTATTTGCTATTTTCCTTCCTATGAAGTTATTATGTGCTTCAGATGGCACATGATTTGCATATCTGCATAACCTTCATCTGGTACAAGCTATCTATTAGGCCTCAGCATTGCCTGGAACTGTTGTCCTCTCCCAGCTGAGTAGGAAGTCTAGGTTACTTCACAGAAGCAATTAATTATTAACTCTAATAGGGGAATAGTGTCTTTGTCAGACACTGCTTTCAGCATTTCTGAAAATGCCATACCTATTTAACAATTCTTACTGTTTTTCTCCAAACTAATAGATACTTCAATCCCCTGGACCAGGGAAAGAAACCCAAACCAAATGAAACCCAAGAATTATATTGCCTGAAGTTTTCCTCACTGCTCCACTATACTTTTTGGTTTTCAACAGGTTCTCCCTTGCCCTCCTAAAATTGCCTGCATTTGAGTTCCTGTTGATGGTATTGGTAGAAGACATTGTTCATCAGTTAGTCTCTATGCAGGGCCCTTGGCAGCATGCTTGCTTCTCATTAAGTTAGGCATTGCACAATCCTCAACAAAACATAATTTTCTGGAAGAACTTAGTCTAACAAGGAACTACTGTAACAAAACCACAAGGCCTGCCATTTACTCTTAGGCTATGTTTTACTTTTGCCAGTTTCCTTTCTTTCTCTAAACATCATTAGGATGCAATCCCTTTCCTAGAAAACAACATTTTTCCTTCTGAGTTGAACAGACTTTCACACAACAAAACAATCGGTAACTTCAAGTAGTTTTCTTGTAACAAGAGCAACAGAGCTCTTGACATCCTTTCTAAGCACCAGCAATAACTTTTGTAAATCACCTTCTATTTTCTGTTTTCCAAATTAAAGAGAACATCCAAATTAAAAAAGAAAATAATGTAGGGAACATAAAGATAAGTCAAATAAGTCCTAAGACATAGTCTTCTCACCCAGGCCTCTTCCCAGATACCCTTTGTTGCCTTTTCACATTTCCTTGGTTTAAATTATTGGCTTCCACAAGTTTCTTACTTTATTATCCCGGTGTGTTTCACCTGCTTTGAGCACCTAGCACAGCTGTGTTAAGAATTAACCTCTTGACTGTTGATGCTTGGGCCCTGCATATTGTCAGGAGAAAAATATTATTCAGCTCTTCAGTTTTACAGAGACACAGCAAAGGCTGTACATGGAAAGCTGGACTTTCACTGAACTGTTGCATCATGTGTCATGAAAAGCCTTTAAATAGATAATTGAAAAAATATTTTTGAAGTTACTAAGAAACTGAGGAGGAAAATAACTGTTTTGTTTTAATTTGTCCATTCATTTCCAGTGAGTTTGAATACTATCAGTCTGATAGCTATCATTGGGGATATAATTCCTCTTTATTATCCAGAGCACAATCATTACAGAGACAGGCTTCCCCTGCTTGTCTCACCAAGGTTCTGCCTCTGTTTAGGAAGATAATCTATGTTGATAAAAAACTGCAGTCCCTGCTCAGCCTACAGAAATGAATTAGAAGTGGATATCTAACTGAGTCCTAAAGAAAAAAAATCCACAAATCTCAAAGGATATCCATGGAAAATATGACTCCACCATTTCCATTCAAATCTAATGAACCTTTAGAAGACAAAGAGAATAACTTAAAAAAGCATATGCCAAACTTCATGCTCTTTGACCCTCTATGGGCATTACATGCTGCCTTGACACTATACATCTGAATGTCTTATGGTGGTGCACCAAATATTATGGCCAGGATCTAGTATGCGAGATCCATTCTCTGTGTCTCATCTACAGAGAAAGTGTGAGTGTGTGTTGAGTGCTTTACAAAGTCATACCCCCTTGGGATGACTGAAACACTGAGTGCTGTGAGGCAAGCTAGCGGCAAGCTGGGCAAGTTCTCACCCACAGCAAACATGGAGTGGAAGAGTTTTAAGGTACTTTGTAGAAACTGTAAGTTAAGAGCACATCTAGAGCCAGCTGCTACCAAGCAGAGGAGCAAACAGCACACTGCACCTCATAGCCCTGTTTGCCTTCCCTGTGGCAGCAGCTTGTTCAGTTGGTACCACAACTCACTGCAGCCACCCTGAGTGTCACAGGCAGGACTGGTGTCTTCGCAGACAGTTGGTTATATCTGGGCAACCCAACATGGTCTGCTGAGTTCTGCATGTGTACCTCAGTCTTTTAGCTGTCACAGGTTTTTATGGAAGAGAAAAACTCTTCACATCTCAAGCTGAACATGTGAAGCTGATTCGAGGGGTAGAGAACAAGCTACAGGTTTCATCTAACTGACTATGTCATGGATGGACAATAAACATTTTGCTCCCCTTCCTCCCATTGTTATTAAAGATACTTTGCACAGTATAACAGTCTCCAAGAAAGGGGTGTAAGGTCAGGCCTTAAATCTAATTGTAAAAACCACGTGGTACCTGAAATGGTTAATACCTCAATGAACCATGAGAAACAGATGTGTCTTTGAAAAGCGATTCAGGGACTGTGGAGATTTATAATGTTTAAGTCAATAGGTGAAGTAAAAATCTCCAGGATCTTGAATGCAGTCTGCTAAAACTGTAAACTTTCCATTTAGAGCATCTGCATTCTCTGTTTAATACCTAGTTCACAAGCCGACCTTAATTCCAGGTTGAGTTTGGTAATGGAATGGCTTTCCAGGCAATGTTGTAAGCACACACTAAATTTCATACTGCCTGCCCAAGGCTTAAATAAGTGCTTGACCTTATGCAAATGTTGCCCTACATTTTATTAACAAGTAGCCTGTGATTTCCCCCATATAAAGACGAAAGTTTCAAAGCTTGATACTTAACTTTTAGGTTCACAAATTCATTTTACATTTTTTAAAGTGGCCTGAACTGTTTTGCACCCACAGAGTCAGTGGAATCTCCCAGTGTTCAACAGCTGTGAAAGTTTTTAAAAAAATAATTTATTTGTTAAATTTGAGTAGAAAGGCCTCAAGGAGAACTCAGTTGGGAGAAAGATTTGGCAGTAATCTTTGGTCAACTAAGACACATTCCTCTACATGCTCCTCCTCAGGAACTTGGTTACAATATGTACTTTCACACCTGGCAAACCAAAAGGGATGTTTAAGAGTAACAATCTCAAAAATTAGTTGCACCAAAACACCAGGATAGAATTAAATTTGACCAGGGACATCAAGGGTAATAAGAAAAGCTTCTGTAGGTATGTTGATGATAAAAGGAAGACTAGGGAAAATGTAGGCCCTCTGGTAGGAAACGGGAGACCTGGTTACCCAGGATATAGAGAAGGCTGGGGTCACATTTTTGCCTCAAGTCTTCACTGGCAAGTGTTCAAGCCACACCCAGTCACAGAAAGCAAAAGCAGAGACTTGGAAAATTAAAAACTACCCACTGTAGGGGTAGATCAGTTTTGAGACCACCTAAGGAAACTAAAGGTGTACAAGTCTATGGGACCTGATGAGATAGATACGTGAGTCCTGAGGGAACTGGCAGGTTAAGTTGCTAAGCCACTATTCCTCTTATTTGAGAAGTCGTGGCAGTCTGGTGAAGTTCCCACTGANCCAGTCACAGAAAGCAAAAGCAGAGACTTGGAAAATTAAAAACTACCCACTGTAGGGGTAGATCAGTTTTGAGACCACCTAAGGAAACTAAAGGTGTACAAGTCTATGGGACCTGATGAGATAGATACGTGAGTCCTGAGGGAACTGGCAGGTTAAGTTGCTAAGCCACTATTCCTCTTATTTGAGAAGTCGTGGCAGTCTGGTGAAGTTCCCACTGACTGGAAAAGGGGAAAAATTTTTTTTTTTAAAAAGGGAAAAAAAGAAGACCCATGGAACCACAGTCCAGCCAGTCTCACCTCTGAGCCCAGCAAGATTATAGAGCAGATCCTCCTGGAAACTGCTAAAGCACAGGAAAAATAAGGAGGTGATTGGTGACAACCAACATAGCTTCACTGAGGGCAAATCGTGCCTAACAAATTTGGTGGCATTCTACAATAGCGTTACAGCAGTGGTAGATAAGGGAAGAGAAACTGATCTGCCTTCACTTCTGCAAAGAATTTAACACTGTTCCACACAACATCTGTGTGTCTAAATTAGAGAGACATGAACATGATGTATGGACGACTTGGTGGATAAGGAACTGGCTGGTTGGTCACATTCAAAGAGTTGTGGTCAATGGCTCGATGTCCAAATGCAGATCAGTGCTGAGTGGTGTTCCTCAGGGGTCAACATTGGTCCCTCCACACTTTTCTCATCTGGGACACCCATAGTGCTAGAGACCTCAGCCTCAGGCCCTGGCCACCATCACGGTTATGCTTAGGGTTCAGACAAAACCTTTCTCATCTGGGACACTGGAGAGTTCAATAGACTTTAACATCTTTGTCAGTGACATGGACAGTGGGATCAGGTGCACCCTCAGCAAGTTTGCCAATAGCACCAAGCTGTTTGGTGCAGTTGACATGCTGGAGGGAAGGGATGCCATCCAGAGGGACCTTGACAGGCTTGAGAGGTGGGCCTATGGCAAACCACATGAAGTTCAAAAAGATCAAGTACAAGGTCCTGCACATGGGTTGGGGCATTCCCAAGCACAAATACAGCCTGGATAGAGAATTAATTGAGAACAGCCCTGACGAGAAGGGCTTGGGGATGTCAGTTAATGAAAAGATCAACTTGAGCTGATAGTGTGCATTTACAGCCCAGAAAGCCAATGGTATCCTGGTCTGCATCAAAAGCAGCATGATCAGCCGGTCAATGGAGGTGATTCTTCCCCTCTACTCTGCTCTTGTGACACCCCGCCTGCAGTACTGTGTCCATAAGAAAGGCACGGAGCTGTTGGAGTGAGTCCAGAGGAGGGCCGCAAAGATGAGCACCTCTACTGTGGAGGTGCTAAGAGACTTGGGGTTGTTCAGCCTGAAGAAGAAAAGTCCCAGGGAAGACATTATAGCAGCCTTCCAGTACCTGAAGGGACAACAGGAAAGCTGGAGAGGGACTTTTTACAAGGGCATGTAGTGATAGGAAAATGGGTAATGGATTCAAACTGAGAGAGGTCAGACTAGATTAGATATAAGAAGAAAATTCTATCCTGTGAGGGTGGTGAGGCACTGGCACAGGTTGCCCAGAGGAGTTGTGGGTGTCCCCTCCCTGGCAGTGTTCAAGGCCAGGTTGGATGTGGCTTTGAGCAACCTGGTCTGGTGGGAGGTGTCCCTGCCCACGCAGAGGGGTTTGGAATTAGATGATCTTTAAGGACCCTTCTAACCCAAACCATTCTAAGATTCTATAATAACAGGCTGCTTAAAGATGCTCAAAATCAAGGGAGAGTGTTGTCAATTCCTTTTACAAAGAGCATTCTACTTTTGCAGACTGCTTTGTAGCAGGTTAGAAGTAGGCAAATACAGAACACAGAAAAGTGAAAGTGCCACTTGCCAGGTTTCCATTATGCTGGATGTTTTTCATTAATGTCAGATTATATGTATCTTCACTATGTATCCATAAAACATTAATTAATCAATAACCAGTTCCCAAAGCAGCCCAATGTATTTAATAAGTTACCAAGCAAATATTAGATAAAATTAATGTTTGAATTCATGATTCAAAAAGAAAGAGAGAGAAAGGAAGAAAGGGAGGAAGGAAGGAAGGAAGGAAGGAAGGAAGGAAGGAAGGAAGGAAGGAAGGGAGGGAGGGAGGACGGACGGACTTTAACAGATTGAGCACACAGGTCCTTATCACTTATTCTTTTTGTGACAATGAGTATATAATTTAATCCTTCATTTTTTGAAAGCCCACCACTGACTGGATGCTTAGATATTTAGTTTATACCTAAATGCTCTCAAGATTGAGTCAGCTTCCCCTTCATTATAGGATAACACCAACTTTTCCTCTTACTTTGTGAAGAAGTACAGGAATAGTTTACCAACACCAGAGGAAGGATTATATGAAAGCCAAGCTTTCCCACAAACTGGAAATGGAGACTTAGATCTCTGAAAGAGCAGGTCAACATAAAAAATATGTAATATTAATTATACATGAAGAAACAATCTTGGTTGTGGATTAAATTTACACAGCACTGAATGTCAGATACCCATGTGAGTGGGTTACAGGCACTCAAGAAGGAATCAGGAATCTTTGGTGTCTTAATTTCTTCATTAAGATGCTAAATTTAACAGAAAAATGATGAAACTTGTGCTTTTAAATCTACAAACACTTAGGAAACTTACACTAGCCATTAAATGTGGATATTTGGGAACAGAGAGAAAGCTTAGAAACATACTGAAGCCCAAAGGAATAGTTCAGTTTCTGGAGTTCACAACCAGATGAAACACAGGAAATTACAGAGATGTAAACAAGTCTTTCAGCCAGATTTACCATTACTTTTACTTTTTCCTATCTATGTTTTAGTCAAAAGTTAAATCCCATAAAATAATAAAGTTGTTTTTTGGACTTCTCTTTGTAATCATTTCACTTACAAATACTGCATTCAATTACCATTGGCTTTGTCATTTAGATTAATAGGCAGAAATGGGAAGTGAGAGGCTGTGATGTTCTGGGTTTGGTGTAACAACAAGCATCGATATCATGAACTGTTGTATCTTGGCAGTTGTTTTATCGCCATCTTGATGGATTTGTTTTCCTCTGTCTAGGGTACAAATTGAATTTCATCATGTGTTGGCCAGTGATATGGTAATGGAACAGGGAATTTTTTAGCCTTGAGGCTTTGTTATCTGCTTCTTTGTGTATTCTAAAGAGCCAGAGATCTTAAAAACAGCACTGCAATGTTCAACTAGAAAATGCCCTTTTGTAGCCTTTGCAGATTATAGCCCTTTCATACAATGTATTCAGTCAACTTTTTTCCTGTTTCCCAGTGAGTTAAATTTAGAACTATTGTCTTGATCTATTAATGAGATAGAATATCTAGGAAAGTCATTGACTGGTTACAAAACTGGCACCTACCATGTCTGTGAAATTCTCAGCCAAACTGGTATGCCCATCTGAAAAGAGCTAAGTTCCTTCCTTGATTTTGGAGACTACTGCTTCATCAACAGTCTTTCCTTTTCTCATCAACAGTCTTTCCTTTTATATATTATTTTGCAGTGTATGATGCAAATAATGAGATAACATGAAAAATTAGTAGACTGTGCCCAGAGTTGAGGATGAAAAGGATACTTTTCCTGAGTTGCCTGAAAAAGTCTCTTTGATAAATTTCTGCTATTTCTGCTATTTTCCACTGTGCCTGGCTTCTCAAGTTGTCTATTGTACAGCCAGTGAAATATGGAATGTTATGGAAGCCAAAAAAACCCATTAAAATATCTCTGTACTCTTCAAGGCTTTTGTACTTCATGAGACCTACTATTTTTGTTATGGTGTATTATGTATTAGCACTTACAGCCCTCAGCATGTTTGCAAATGCAGAAACACAGACTTCACAAGAAATGGTCATGACTTTGAAGAGTTTCCTATCTAAATAGATAAGAAGAAGGCTAGAAGAAAGGAATGTTCCACTGAATAAAATGAGACTGACATGTATAGGGTGAGGTATGCCACGTAGACATTATCTACTTTCTTCTCCCAGTCCCCACAAAAAATTACAATCAGACGAGCAAACAGATCTCAGACTCCCTGTCATAGCCCAGACTGTAGTTCCTTGAAATTAAAATTTATTTTTTTTTCCTAAATTATTTTTACTTAGTGATTTTCAAGCTTGGGTACCATTTTTGCTTTTTCTACTCAGCACTATTAATGCAGTTTTTTTGCCTGAGCCATCAGCAACTTGTGGCCTTGTGCATTTGCAACTACACAAATACAGGTTTAGACACTAAGATATTTTCTCCTTTTATGAAGTCTTACAGACTTATGTCGGTTCTCTCTGAATCAGTTGTGTCTCCATTTGGCACATATATATTTTGATCTCCATGTTTTATTTGGGGTGCTGCCTCAGTGAGAATTTAGGATGGGATGTTCAGATACTGATCCCTATCTGTTCTCCTTACAGGCATTCAATGTATTACAAGCACTAAATTAGATTATCACATCTGTGTCTCTAATTGCTCTCACCATGAGGAACCCATCGTCTAGCCACATTTTATTTCAATGCAGAGCAATGTTCTGGTTTGTGCATAATGCCTCGTGGTTATTTCTTAAGCCACAAGGTCACTTTTTACTTGAAAAATGAGAGACCACAGGGCCAAGAGAAAACCACTCGGCTTCTTATCACTTGACTTCTTATCACAAACGGCTGGCAATAAGAGTGAAATACCAAAACGTATCCATTTGACAGTATCAGTGACAGTATTATTATGACTTCTCTTTTTACCTCTGAACAGATAAAACACAAGCAGCTCATATTCCCCATGTCATTTTGCTGGCCTGTCTTAACCACTGTTGACTATTCGTAGTCAAATATTCATCACTATTTAAAACCTGGTCTCTTTACTATAGCAGCAAATAACTGCACTCACTAATGAAACATGTTGTTTTATTCTGCTTATTCTCTGGAAAATTTAATGAAATCACCAAACTCATCTCATAGGGCTGTTGAACTGTGAATGACCACACCTAAACAAATACCACTTACTGAAAACCTGGGGTTCATTGAAACCGACTGCAAACAAAGGAAAACCCACTTTTAGAATGAAACATTTAAAGTGAAACATTTTCAAAAAATATCTAAAAACCTATTTGGTGTGCAATACACCTGCTTCTGAAGACGATCAAAACACAGGGTTGGAACAAGTCACTTAGAGACTATTTAAAAAAAAAATCCAAAAATAAACTCTTCTTTTTAAGAAAGGTATTACTTTTCCTGTACAGTAGACAAAACTTGCATAACTTGCAATAGAAAATGCCAATTTTGTTTGCTTACACTATACTTTTGCACTTTCCATTTTGCTTTCTGGAGCAACAGAATTTTACTGACAAAAATCTCTGTAGGAGAAAAATGTCCAAGTTACAAACATGAATATTTTTCAAAAACAAAACTTAACCATACACATACAGACTCTGACAAATAATAGTTGGTTGCTTGTCCATGTAAGAAGCAAAAAAATTCTCAGGAGATTTAATCTGCCTAACAAAAGCTACCCAGTCAAGCTCATATTTCTAATATTTGTCATTTGTCCAGAAGTTAAAAATATTAAAACTAAATTAAGGAACTGAAAAAGTAAAAAGCAACTCCAATCTGTTCTGTGAGAAAATAAGGTTGCATGAATTAAGGTGTTACTTTTACAAATCAATGATTTAAAAAAATAAATTATGGAATCTTTAATTTTATTTGTAAGTCCAAGTACAAATGATTAATGATCCGTGCATAGAGATTAAAAAAACTGTAAAAGGGACAAGATGGCTTAGGGAATTGATAATGTGGTGCTGTGCCTTTTCGGTTTCAATTTCAGCTTTTCAATTGCTGTTACTAGTGAATCCCTTATGCTTTAAAACTGGCTTTTATGTTTTAAATCTAAGTTCTCCTGCCAAGTGGCAGATTGCCTGAAAAGTCAATAAAAGTTGGGGTCTGGTTCACCACTGCATCGATCCAGTATCCAGTATAGTGTAGCTCAGTTGACTTCAAGGAGTGTACTGGAGCACCAGGAGCCAGGAGTGTCGTACTCAGCAGCAAATAACACTTGCTTGGAATATGAGTTTTCTTAACTGTAAACTGGGATGTAGCCCTGCCAAATCCTGAGATTTTGTCATGAATCTCACAGCATTTGATGCTTTCCTCATAGTTCCATGTCTCCCAACTTTAGGATTAAAAGAGAACCTCAGTTTTCATTTAAAAAGTCAGGCTCCTAGAAAACACTGCACTGAAAAATTTGTGACTTGTGTATACGGTTGAGACTAAAAAAGGGGAATAAAACTTCCTAATGGGTACAGTTGCATTTTTTTAACATGACTTTTTAACTTAATGTCCTCCTTTTTGAGGTCTGTCCCCTTCTATTTATGATTGACAGTGTTCAGAACTTAATAGTCTTCCTGGTCAGCCCAATATGCATCTCTGTTGACCAACAGTCACATCTTATATTTCAGTATGAAACATGAGATGAAATTTCTTCTGTAAAATAATGTATGAAATTTCTTCCATAAAAAAATGGTGATGGTCAAAACCACTGGTTCAAGCAGGATGCCTATAGCATTTTCCCCTTCAACTCTGGCTAGCAATATAGGGTGTGGAGGGAGGATGAAAGGTCTACATTTTCATTGAAAATCATACATGTTTCCCATTAACTTTAATGAGTGCCTGCATGCCTTCATAAGATTGAGAGTAGGCCTTGTACTGCATATTCGTAATATTTAAAAAGCAAAATAAATAGAAAACAAAGCATTATACATGCAGCAGTATTGGTATTATCTGGAATAATTTATGCTAGCTTCTGTTTCCCAACCAATTATGCCTTTCATAAGGTTTGTGTTGTATTCCCTAGCCAAGTATCATCCTTGCCTTAATCGGAAAAGACATTTGAAAATACTGATATGGAAAATCTGCATTTGACCTTGTGCCCTTGATTCATGTCAACAATTTCAATCACATCTGCTCTTGCACTGTGAAAATGTTGGCGTATCTCTCTGAGCTCTGCTCCGACAGCTGCAGAGCTTTGTACAGGATAATTCCACTCCCAAATAGTCGGAGAGCAGTGAGTACGGATCTTTCATTGCTCTCTCATTAAATGCTGAGGCTCTGCAAAAAGAATTCAAGAGAAGTTTCCACTGAAAAATCTCTTTGGTTCTGGGTCCTTGAGAAAGAATTAATACTTTTTGTTGCCACCAGGTGATGGTGAAATCATGCCTACATGATCAGTGGAAGGTGGGAAAATTTTGCTAGAGGAATACAGCAGTATCCATACATTAAATTTATTATAACATGGCCAACAAAAAAGCAATCAAACTACCAAGTACAATCTTTTCAATATATTTAACACCTGTCAGATCAGAATCTGCTGATGTAAGGTTAATGGGTTTTGCTTGCCTGATTTATTGATTGAAGTATATGTAAATTTGGCTGATAAACTACCAGACCAAGGGTTGTGATTAATTTCTCAATGCTGCAGAAGCCATGTAGCTCTCTGGACTCTTGTTGAGATAGCAGTGGTAATATATGCAATGCAATGTAGAGAGGTTTGGATGAAGTGAGAAGTCTTATTTTAAATTAGCTTAATTACAATGTAATTCCTCATGATTATCTCTTGTGATGGTGCTAACTGAAAACAAGTTTCTTAGAATACGATTTCTTTTCCTGACTGTACTTATAATACTGACACATTTGATCTGTACTTCATTTTAAGGATATAAGGGGCACCCCTTTTGACCTTCTACTGCCTTTACACTGATAGTATTGCACTTATTCATCTATTCATTTAGGGTAAGGAATACTAAATATCATATACAGCAAGTTTGCACCTTGCTGGATTTGTACTTTGGAAGACAAAGAGACACTTTCCGCTTTTCTCTCATCTCAAGCACAGAATTCGTCACTAGGTTTAGGTAGAGGGATTTAGATGGGGAACCGAGGAAGGAAAAGAACCTGTTTATTTCATTAGATTAAAGTAAACACTGTCAGAATGTACTTTGCATTTCCATTCGTGTGTGAAGTTGGACCCATGGTAGTCAGTACTGTAAACAATATATGAATATTTGAACCAAATACATGAATATCTGTACTTCTATTGTCTCTGCAAGGTTATTAAATTCTAACATAAATTAAATGGATTATGGACTTCCATATTTATGACCCATGGTCTTATTGGCTTGGTTTTCTGTGCTGTTTTAAAACCTTTGTATTTCTTTCTTGCAAAATCCTTTCTTGATCATACATCCTCTATATTTGTGTACATTGCAGTGCTATCCACGTGTCTTAGCATGTTTGGTAGTTGTGATAGAGTCTGGTCTATTTTTACTTACACCATGATGAACAACATTTTGGTTTTATATTTTTTTTTAAAAATATTGAAGCACAGTTTTGATCCAGGCCCAGATGAGGGGATACACAGGGTTGAGGCTCAGTTTTGCTTTGTGGTTCTTATGTTCTTTAAGGGTAATCACACAGACAGGTATGTTTCAGAGAAATTTTAAAATGGAAAAGCAGAATAGACAACGTTCTGAAAGAGATGTTAAATAGGGGTTGTAACATATTTATCACGTATTTGAAATAGTGTGAGAGAGCTGTATGCTGGACTGTGCAATTTCTCTTCTGTATCTTCTCCCTGAGAGGGGATTCTCCAGCATTCTCTTGAATTTGGAACAGGTTCTCTCTATATATTTTTGAATGTTTACATTCCAAATCCCGTGCTTTATTGTTGGATAAGTAGATTGATGTACCTGGATATTGTAAACCAGGAAACTTTAATGTCTGTGAAATACTGGGTACTTCTAATATTCATATGAGTGTTTCACAGATGTTAATGCTTTCTGGTTTATGTTGTCCCAGTACATCAGCTGACCTATGAAGTTCTGAGTGCTTTGCACATGTAATATAAATACAATGATTCATGCCACTAGTCCTACCAGAAATTAACATCTCACAAAATATTTGTGGCAGCAGTTACTTAAATTTATGTTCTGTTAAATGGCTCTATCAAAAACACTTTGGAAACACACCTAATTAAAAATGTTATCAATAGATAAAATCCTGAAAAGACATGACAAGGAAGAAACAAGAAAAGAAAATTATTAATTTTTGTGAAGACTGAAAAATACACTGGGTTTTAAATATGTGCCAGATCATGCTTGTATTGTATTCTAAAAGGATGGCTTTATGAGGACAATAATAACATGTGGATAAATATTTAGATTTTAAGTTACATACTTCAGCTGTAAGTTGAAGACTTACAGTATCAGAACTTGGGAAATCTATCACCACATATGATTAGTTAGTGAAGTCCAATATTTACTTTTCTGGTTAGCAAACTGCACATCAGTAGGTCATGGTTTCTTCCAAAATAATCATTGGTTCCTACACCATGAGCTTGTTCATGGGCAGTGCTCTGTGAATACTAGATGCCTGCATTTCAAGTCCAAATTCTACCTTTCCAGTGTGAGCTGTTCTTCTTTCAAGCCTGATGAGATAGTTTCTTTGGCTATATTTTCTTTCTCACTTGAGTATTTAGGAGAACAGCTAATTCATCTGCAAACTCTGAGGGAAATTTACAGACTTTGGCAATATTCACATAGTAAAGTAAATAATACTCATAATACATTTTGGTTATTTAGTGGTTACACTTATGGACATCGACAGGCTTTAGAAACATTAATTACCTTAGTCTCACAATTCCCCTGCTGAGTGGGTGATTATTACCATCCTCCTTCTACAATCCCTCTTCTACAAAGAGGAAAGTAAGGGAGTGTGAAATTAAGTGATTTATCCCATGTCCACAGGAAATCCTTGATAAAGCCCAGATTGAAACCCAGGTCTCCAGACCCCCGGCCACATGGTCTCACTCTGCCAGATTGTCCCCTACTGCTGTTCTGATGGCTTTGCCGAAGTTTTGGGAACAATGACAGAAATTTCTGCATCAAAAAGGAAGCAGAGACAGTAGACAAATATCCACACAATTAGCTGGATTGACAAGATTTCTGTATAAACGGATGTAATAATAATGCAGGGATTCATCGGCCTTATGCTTTACCATCATAAAATGTACTTTGAGTGTGATAGTGAATTTGCCAATACTCCTCATGGGTAGGCAAGTTCAAAATCCTATTACATTGTGCCTTACTATGTGAAACAACTAAAGGGTGTTAGGGCTTAGCCTTGTCCTCAGGCAGCTGCACTTGAAGGAGGTCCAGTTTACAGACATCTTCTCTTTGACCACCCAGATGTCACATCCATATGTGTTCAGCCCTTTTTTCCACTTATTTAGCCATGTCTTATATGAAATAGAAACAAAATCCTATTTCACACGCCAAATTTTGGCAGCTCTTTCTAGACTCATGGATACAGAATAACAGAGTATTATACTGTGACTTTATACAGCACTGTTAATTTGCACTAAAAGCTTGGCTCTGTGTTCTTCCTTCTCCTTTCAAGGAGTCAGTGACTTTGCCTCTTCTGAAGAAGTTCTAAAATGAAACCACGACAAATGCCTATGTGTTTCACATACCAGGAAACTTGTATGAGAACACAGCTGCAGCGAGGCTGGTTCCCATACTGCACTGATTCACAAAGGAATGGGGTCCCCATTCATTTTCTTGGTCATCTGTGAAGGCACAGGCCTCTGGGGACCTTGGGTTGAGGCACTGAAAAGAAATGTGTGGCATTCCCCAGCCACAAAAAACACACATGTGAGTTCTGCTGAAAGGTATAGGAAAAGGGTATGGCCATGTCACAACAGGAGTCTTCTCCTGACTTTCTTTGTGTTGTTCTTGGGTGCAGATCAAACAGAAGAATAAATTAGCTCAGAGAGCAAGTAGCCAAGATGTATCTTCTTTGTATGGGCTACAGATCATTCCTATTGCTGCTATTCTGGTGACGTGGTCACAAGCCTGTTCATACTCAGGGTTGATCATAACCTCATTGTTATTTAACGAAGAGCAGAAATTTAGATCAGCAAGGAACATATCAGTAATTCTCCAGAAAAAACTCTTTTTCAGCTTTTTATTGATGAGGCATGTGAATTTATCTTGAAGATGATACTCATCATTATTGATCTTGAATATATTTCTTCATGGCACTTGCTTTTTATTTCTGTCTTTCCCAAAGCCAGAATTTCCTACATGCCAGTTTCTTGTCATGCACCTCTTTCCCCACGAGCAGCTCTCGTGGGGATTGTTCTCGCTGTCCCACCCTCTTTTGCAGAGCTGTTTACTAGTTTGTGTAGATGGAAGTGTGTCTGGACTTCTTTTTCTGCCCATTACTTTCCTCACCCTTGGTAACTGCTGTCTTCTACTTTTTCTCTTCTTGAAAAACCGGTAATACACTGGTCTTCTTGTTTTCAGCTGCCCAATATAAGTGATATGATGAATAAGTCTGTCACTAACATCACCTTGAGAGAGATGACAGTATCAAGAGGAAGAGACAGAGGGCACAGCATAAGCTATGAACTGGAAACCAAGACTTATCTAGCATCAAACTGAAGGCAGAAGTTGTTGCAAACTTGCTGTTTATTTCTATATGTATGCAATCTGTTGCTTACAAAGTGGATGTATTGGTCATATCTATTTTTTGCAAGCAGAAACTATTTGGTGGGAGCAGAAAAATTTTAGAAATGAGAATTTCTTTAAATTCATCAATATTAGTATCCAAAATATGGACTACATCTTATGTATAATATCTCTGCATAGTCCAGCTGGTTAACAAATAAGTTTAAGACATTAACAAGCTCTAATGCAGTTAGATGCAGAGATTTAAAATATTTTTGGTTTATGTATCTGTTTACGGGCAGAAGTTTGCAAAAACAACCCAGAAGACTCAGAAATCAGAAGGGAAAGAGAAAGATTCACATACACATTTTTTAATATAAAAGTATTTTGGGGTTTTTTTTAAACAAATTTTCCCATATTTTGTGGTCAAGGTTTATGATCATTTGTGTCTGCAAGCTCTGCAAGCATAATTATTTTCTGTAAGGCCTCAGCTTCCTCTTTAACTGGGATTAGCCAGGTATCAGAAAGAAGATGATGACTGATTTGAAGGTCTTCCACCAAGGCTGTTGGCTTGGACAGCACAGCAAAGAGAGACTACTTATTCTGGGGTTGTGAAAACTAATTGCTCAGTTTATATTTGTTAACTTTGAAGTAGAAGACACCTCTTCCCATGTACACTGTCACCAGTCTCAGCATGGGCCCGTATGAATGAGGTTGATACAAATATTGGTACGTGTGTGTGTCTTATCATCATGGTTGACTGATCCTCAGCTGTGAATCCCTTTCTGCATCAGTAGCAATCCCTGCCAGCTGCCTGCCCATCAAGGCAAAGGCAGTAAGTCCAGGACAGAGTGATCTTGGAAGGGACTTCTTTGCAGTTGGGAACTCTGGCAAGCTTTGTGCAGATCTTTTAGCTACAACTGTTTAAGATTATTTAGTGGCTTTTAAACACTGTTCATGCCCATTCCGAACAAGCCCACAGAACATCTGCACAGTGTCTGCTAGCTGTGCTTGGGGAGTCTCTACCAACAATCCTGTATTGTTCTCAGCAAATATATATCAGTCCAAATTTTTTTCCATCACTTGGTATCCTCTTCAAGCATTGAGGAAACTGTGACCTTTCATTGATTCAGGCATGGAAACTATAATCACAATATTGAGTAGTTATATTTGCTTTGGAAAAGCAATCCTATTGTTCTCCTTTTTTAAAGCTTAAACTAACAGTCAGCATGAATGTCATCTTTATAAAACGATAGGAAACCTACAATGTCTGGTATTAATAAATGCCTCTTGCTCAGTCTCTGAATGGGGTTAGGACTGAAAGGAGAGAATGAAGTCCTTATGACAGAACTCGGGGGTAGTCTCTCTTGTGAGCATTTTTATGAGATGCAACTGCTACAGAAGTGCATCTTGTGTGTCCCAAAGCAATCAGTTTGTTCTTCAAGGGAGTACAGTGATAATTTATTCCTGACAGGAAAGGAAAACCCATAATGGTGGTCTGAGCTGTCACTGCTGTTCACTGATTCACTCCGAGTGTGCTCTGAATTGCTGACTGTATGATCAGAGGAAGAACTGGCCTGCTCGGAATAGATGGGGAGAGACAGCAGCCCCACTGAAATCAATGTGCCTAGCACTGCAGCATAGGCAGTCTCAAAGGCTGCTGACTTGTAAGAAAATAATCCAGAAACCCTAAAGATCTGGCAACAAAGAGTTTATAAGGGTAAATGTGACAACAGAGAATTACACATTGCCTACAATTGCAACTGTAGACTACAATCACTTTGGAAATTTAACTAATTTGCAACAGTATTTTTCATAGCATACTTGCTATTGTAATGAGCGGTAACTGAAGAATCAGTGGCTGAAGAAGATTTGTCTTAAGGTTGTTATACAGGACAGGGTCTCTTGTGAACTGGATTCAATTCATGGTTCCTCCTTAGTCTTTCTGCATGGTTTCAAGAGTCGCTTAATCCCTCTCAGATTCTTTTCCCTGTCTGCAAAAGAATAATGTTTATGTCTTTAGAAGCAAAGTGTATACAGATTATATGTTTCTACTTCAGAAAATACATGGGGCTTTGATCTCAACAGTGGCTGGTATGCAGTCATTAATAAAAATACTATTAATTAGAAATAAAGTTTGCATTACACTTTGATAGGCCTGTGTTAGATAGCGATGACTGTACATATTGAATTCGTGTCATTTTCACAGTTGTGCTCAGAGTAGGGAATTATTTTGGCTGGAAAACAAACAAGCAGTGCCAGCAGCTGTGAGGTCAGGAATAACTGTTGGGTTTTATTTTTCAGCTCTTGGTCTTCTTACAGATCGTTCAGTAAAAGAAGGAGATGAGAAGTGTACAGAAAGTTTTAATAATGTCCAGTACTACTTTTCTGAAGTTGGTCTTTGTTGGTCAGGAGGTATTCCTCAAACTCACTGCTTTTAAATGGCCCCAGGTATAAGTGGATCAAAACAGGTTGTATTATGATAAATTCACTTGCTGAACAGTAAAAAGAGACTCAGCTATTATACGCTAAATCATAAAATTTTTCTTTTGCAAGTCATTCCCAAAGCTAATTTCACAACCTGTAGTATACATAAACCCCAGAGCTTATAAAAATGAAGAGACCTAAAGTGCGTCTTGTTTATGTGTGCTAGTAGGTTTTCTGGATAATACTGCATACAATCACAGCTGACAGCAGACCAAAAATGTGCAGACATAAATGAATGCCAGTTCTGGAGATAATTTGTGTTCATCTTTCAGTTCTGAAGACAAACTTTGCAGAAAGGCCCTGCTATTGCAGTTGCAAGGAGGGAGATACAAGGAGCCATGCTACCTTGTTAACAGACTCTGTGAAAGACCTTTATATAAGAGACAGTGTTGTAAAAGAAGTTGTACATGTCTTTGAGTCAGGCCTTGAAGAGTGCATTGTGATTGCTTGCCTCTTTCTGGGAGACAATTAGGGAGAATCACAGATCTTTTTTCTTTCTTTTTCTGCAGCTTGAGGAAAAAAAAAACAAAACACATAGATTTTGTAAGAGTAAACACTGGTAAATAAATGAGTAAATGGGAATTTCAGGGTAGCAGTGGGAAAAAAAGCAAGGCCAACAGGGGAAAAAAAATCTTTTACTTGACCAGAAAAATAAGTGTACAAATTCTTTTTTGGCTCTGAAACAGAAGGCAGTATAAGAGAAATTTGAAACACTTACCCTCAGTATGTTGGTTTTCATGCCTTAGTTCTTTTGGGCTTGTAGGTTTTATGCTTTAAGTAAGTGTCGGGGTCATTATGATGTTATTTTCCTTTTTCTGTGTGAGTGAAAGGGTGCATGGCCTTGAAATCTGTGGCAGAGATTCTGTTTCTACATAATCAGCCCATGACCCATCTTCCCTTTTGTGCCTTTTGGATCCTGAGCACATTCCATTTCCCATAGCTTTTGTTAATGCATCAACTTTGAACATCTTTCATATAAATTTTCCAAATCAGACTACTGCTAGCCATGGTAACAAGGACCTGACTTCTCCAGGAGTACGAGAGCCATGAAGGAAAGAACAAAAGTTAAGCCTGTGGGACTAATTTTGACCACACTGAAACTGTCCAGATGTCAGCATAAAAAATGAATGCAATGGAAACCAGTACCCCCCTCATATACGTTTACCACAATGATATAAGTATCGTCCATTTTACAACATGGGAAAAAATGTCTTTCATTGCATGGAAATGCGTTGCATAACTACTGTGCTCTACTGTTTGGAAAATGCTGGGACGAGCCAACACCAACACTTCCTCTCATTCTCATATTGGTTAATCAAATTACTTTTTACCAGGCATTAGCCAGAACACTAGATAATTGTTTTCTCTTTAAATAATGGCTTGGTGAATTCAAAGGGCCTTGTTTGAGTCTGCAAAACCTGGCATTAAGCTGCAGTAAAACAGTACCCAATTATGCCCATTACCCCTAGGCAAGTACTTTTCTTAGAAAAATCACCTGTCAACAGCACAGCATTCTGCCAGACTAATTTTTATTCCCTTTCTGTTCCAGAGGCATTTTATTTGCTGATCTATCAGTTGAAAAGTCCCTGTCAAAGAGGAGGAAATAAAGATAATGTTTTAGTGAAGTAACACACTTGTACAGAGGTAAAAGGGTTGCACCAGCCCAACACAATGCATTCTTCCCATTATTCTGACTCAGACATGCAGACTGAAACAGCCAACTCTGGTCTAGGAGTGATTAGAAAGGTCTAGGAATATTGTTGGAATTCAAAAAGCATGTTCAACTTTGTGGGAAAAGACTGCCTTTACTTTTCTTAACTAGCTTCTTTGCTTAAGAAACAAAAATATCAACAAATCAACCCAATATCCAAAACAAAAAACTCAAGAAAAAGTAGCAGGTGAAAAGTTTTTCTCTGCAAATAACACTATCTATAGGCTCTCACATGAAAACAGATAGTGGCACCCAGTTGATGCAACAAAACATAAAGTTTGAATGCTGGGAATCCCTATGAGGATCTCCATGCCTTTCTCTTTCGTAGCTTTTAGATTGTTCCAAAGTATCCATCTTATTTCCAATTTCATTTAAATGAGCCTCATGAAGAAGTCATTCTGTGATTTTAAATAGTGTAGTAAATAATTTGCAACATAAAATAGGGGTTGCTTTGGGATAACCTTTGTAAAGTCTAATGCAAATAATTTTTTATACTAGCAGGACACAACCAGAGGATGGTAACACTTTGAGAGGCGTGTCAAGAGGAAATATATGAATCTGAGAATACATTTAAGAGAAATACCTAAACTGACTAAATCTGCTGCCTGTGTTGTATTCTTCACAACCAAAATAAAAAGAAAGAATAGGAGGTCAGAGCATTATACTGTTTTAATCTAATTCAGTAAGGTGTATTAAAGAGGCATTTTTAGCAAAAGATTATTGAAACCAAATCCTGGGGAGAAGTAGCCAGCTGTTTCAGGGAACAGATGATCAAGTTTTAAGATGATTAATTTTTCACAGTGGTGGCCCTTAAAAACTTTCCCATCACATTTGATAACTAATGTGTGTTTGCTACAGATGAATGCTTTGTTCTGTGTTTATTGAACAGAGGTCCCTTCAGTCTGAACAGGTAATGTCAAGCAACAAGATCTATTTTTCTTAGCCAAAATGGCAGCTACTTAACAGTCACAAAGATTTCTTTTTACACTTTCTTTGCCAATTTAATGGTACACAGAGGAATAAGAAAATTGGAGGCCAAAGAAAGTCTTGACTGGAGTTTTGCCAACGAGTTCTTGTACGACAGTGATTAATATTTTACTTTTGCCATTTGTTAATTAAGAATAACAGAGATAGAGTTGTATTAAAGTGCCTGTCCAGCAAGGACTAGCAAGCAAGCCCTTAAAGGGGCTATTCATACAAGTAGATCTCTGTCTGAGTTTACATATATGATCGGTGCACTGAGCATGTAAAATGATATACAACTGCTGAGTATATTGTTATGAGCAGAAAACCTGTGAGCTGTGGACACTCCCTGTAGCTCTACTTTGACACCAGCTCGGCAGATCTAGCCAGGCATACAGGCAGGCATTTGCACTCAGTCCCCCAAGAGAATCAGCAGCCCTGACATAAGGACTGAAGCATGTGGTGAGTTTTACATGCCTAAGAGCATGGACTCCCAAAAGACTAGAATGTTTAGTGGGAAACTAAGATACTGCCTACTAGTAAACATCAACAATGAAGAGTAGTTTAATTTTCACTTCAGTTCTTCAGTTCAAGTGTTTTCTTCTTGTTTTTTTTCATTTTTTTTTCTTTTTTCACTGGGTGTTTCTCCTGAAAATTCAGTCCTGAAATGACTTGTACAAGACATGTGTCTGAATTCTTTTGAAAGTGATGGAAGAAAGAAAGATTGTTCTTTCTTTCAAAGCATGCCCAGAGGAGTATACAGTGATAGCCTGTCTCCACCGTCGCTCAGCATTTAGAGTAAGCAACGAGGATGTTGTAAGCCTGATGAAATTTAAGCACACATTTCACATTCTGCTAGAATATGCATTACTGCCCAGTCTCTGGGGTTCTTCAGGCAAAGGACTTTCTCACCTTTCCTTAAACTTTTCCTGCTTTCCTTGGAACTGGGGAGTTCTCACTGTGTCAGAGAATGACATTTGTTTGGATGATTAAAAGACAGAGTCTTTGTTCCTTTCTCCAATTAACATGTCACCCTTAGTGGAGCAATAAGCATTTCCTCATCTCCTTTCTTTCACAGCTCTGGCCCACTTGACTAGGCTTACCATCTCCAAAGTACCTCTTACCTCATGAAATACCATCCTGGTATTCCATGGCGAATGTGTTCATCCTGGTATACCATGGTGAAGATGTTCTCTGTGACATGGTAGGTGAGGATTCAAATCTCCTCTGTTGGAAAATGAAGTGGACCCATGCCTTTCATAGTACAGGTGGATGATGCTTTGACCTCAGGAGAAGCACCAGGGAAGAGCATCATCACCAGCTTTCTTCATTCCTTTTTTTAGTGGTCTGTCGGTGGGTACCCCAATGGCACTTTCCAGCCTGCAGGGAGATCGGTGAAGGTTAACACATCTCAGCATGGGAGAGGTGATAAATTTTCAGCACTAGTAAAGCAAAAGGACTTGCTACATTAAGAAGCAAAAATTCAAGCACATAGAAAACTTTGACATTGAAAGCTTTGTTTCCTACAAGTGTAAACACCCCACACTTAGGAGGCAGCTGAACAAGGGTCCTGAGGGTCAGAATTTTTGACTGGGGGCTTAAAGTGACAGGTGAGCATTGAAGTTGTATCCAAGCCCTTTCATGGATTTAGCCCCCAAGTCGTATTAAGCAAGCAGCCATCTTAAACACACCTGAGGAATCACAATCTGTTGTTTATCACTTCCCACAGGCACCACTTTAAACACACACGTGTGTATATGTGTATATAAAAGGAATACCTGGAGAAATTTAAAACATCTTAATTAAACTCAAGATGTGTGGTTCAGATAAGATTGGCATGTGGCCACTGCATTCCAAGACTCTCAAATAGCATAATCTAATTAATTTTGTTTAAGAACAGAGAGGTCATAAACATACAGTAATTCGAAACACTTAGTACCGTGCCAGCTGGCACTGTCTCTTTTCCACTTCTTTGCACTGTAATTTCACTTCCATTTGTGTCGAGCCTGAAATCTCCTCACTCTAGTAGTAGGCTGTATTATGTTACACAGTATTCAGCTGAGGTATTTTTTAATGAACTAATTACATGTTAGTTAATAATAGAACATTTCTTTAGCAGTCAACTGCTGAATGTAATTCTGACAGAACTACTGTAGGCTGGGATGCTGCAGGAATGTTTAGGAACAGGTTTCAACTAAAAGCATTACGTTTAGTCTTTAATGTGCTGTAAATAGAGTTCCCCCCTGTAAAGCCTGACATTTTATCTTTTCACTGCTGGCTTGTACATTTGGAACTGATGTTTTGCAATCTCTGTTAGCAGATGATTTTTGAAAGTCATCGAGAGAATAATGGAGATTAATTATAGAGACCTGCCATCAGAAAGGCATATTTGGATTTCCTTGTTTGTCATCTGCTCATGTCCAGCCTGTTTCTGCTGTAATACTGTAGACACAGTCTCTGCAGTCATTTCCTAGGCAGTCTCTGAGTGCCTGGGACAGATAGCTTCCTTGAGGCTCAGACCCTCTTTAATAGCTCTCCTGAATAAGGAAACATGATGTCATGTAACATGATGTTGTGCAAATCTTTCAAAATATTTCTCACTGCTCTGCCCAACAGGGAACCACATGGCTGATGTGTTTAGACACATATCCAAAGACCTCAGCTCATTTCTTGTTACTGAGATTCAATGCAGATAAACCTCACTACTTTAGAGCTCAACTTTGTCATTCAGAAATAATTTTCCAAGGACACATGCCCTTAAATGTTGACTTTTGACCACTGGGTTTAGTTTTGAGATAGCAGGAGCCAGTGAGCTACAGATAGTTTTGGATAGCCTATGGATATTATTTCTTCAGAAATATATACTTTTGAGAACACCATAGGTCAGATTCTCCTTGTCTGATGTAAACAGGCACAGCATGATGAAGTAATATTTAAGCTACAGAGATTTATAGCAAGGAAGGATCTGGCTCTGCATACAGAGACACAGGCATGTCATACACAGGCTTCAGTGTTCTCCTCACAGTACATATGTATCTATCACTAAAGTTAATGAATGGCATGCATTGAGGGTTTACGTTCTTACATGTACATTAGTGTGTAAAGATCTCCATCAAAGATTTTCTCTGCTGGAAGACAGGGATACGGTTACAAAGCTATTCTCTGTTTGGTACTGCCAGCAGTGCCATAAATCCCCCACACCCCGTATCTAATGTACTCAGATGCGGAGGAGGCAAACACCCATGCCAGGGGGAAGCAAGAGGAACACAGGCTGGCTAAAAGGCAGATCTCAGAGACGAAAACCAGACGGAACCCCCTACAATCCCAGCAGTGGGCTCCTGAGAAGCCCTCAGCCTTAACCCTTAACCAGCTAGAAACTGAAGGAGAATTACCAGAGTTTATTGTTAGTGAAAATATGAAGCATGTCTTTTTAAGCACTAAATGCTCTGTGATGTGGAAGCATTTGGTTTCTAGAAGTGTTGTATATGAGAGACACATACATGTCCCATTTCTTAACCTTACACTACTGTTGGAGAGAAGGACTTCGAACTGCAGAATCCCTGAGGTGGTCAGGGGTCTTTGGGTTTTCTAGTTCAACCTCCTACTTGAACCAAATACAGTGGAAGCAGCTTGACCAGAGCCTTGCCCACCAGGTTTTGCATATCTCCAATGTTGGAGATGCTACCACCCCTCTGGACAACCTGTTCCAGTGCTTGACTATGACTTAAGTTTTTCCTTATATTGAGCTGGAATTTCTTGTGTGGCAACTTATATCCATTGTCTCACATCCTTAGTGAAATCAGTATTGGGCCATAGCTTCACTGATCCCATTAAATTTATTTGAACAGTTCTAAGTAAATCTACAGTTCTACTGTAAATCTAAGTGAAGATAGAACTGCAGTGTACAGATGACCAATAATGATATGCAAACCTTTCCACTTTGGATTTAGCTGGATCTGATACTTATTAAATGATACTGTGGTATAAGTGGTTTGAGTAAAATAATTGGCAATATAAGACCAATCCCTTTTCTACTGTATATGTTTCTGACATTGCATAGTGATCTCAGTCCAGTTCTCAGTCGACTGGTCTTCACATCAAAGCCCACCATCACAGTTGGTGCTCGCATATTTCTTGACAAGGTTCCAGATTCTTGAAGGTATTTAGGCATTATTCTGCTCAGTCTTGCAAGGCCTAAGTGATTTATTTGGACAGGTAAGAACCATTTTTAGAATTGCCTGAATTAAGACTCCTTGAAAGCCAAGATTTACTTGAAAAAAAAAATGAATTTACCCTTTATCTTTAGAAGTAGTGTCTCCACAAGAAGAAGGCAGGAAAAAAAGTAAGTAGGGCAAGCTGTGGAAATGTGTGTTGCCTTTATAGGTGTTGTGCATGTTAAGAGAACTTCACTTCCAGGAGCTGTGTCACTCAAAACTAATAACTATGTCTCTTGAAATAAATTAATACAGGGAAATGTTATTGGCTACAGGCCAATTTACATCTTAATTTTTCATGGACATGAGAATAAACCCACAAATTCCTTTTCCTGCACAAGAGTAAATAGAAGAAAAGTGCTCACTGGATTTTATTACTCGTCTTACGAAAAGTGTCCCTTGAATAGGGTCTTGATGGTGGGTAGTCTACAGGAACGTAACTGGGAATGACCAAAGAGGATATGTGCTTCACATACTTAGGCATGTGAGATCAAACCACTGCCTTGCATCTGGTGAGTTTATACTGACAGTTTATTTCCAAGACAGTCATCAGTATAGTGCCTGAGAGCTTAATCCTTCTCCCACTAAGTCAGTACTAACACTCCCACTGGCTTCTACTGTGTAAGTTTGAAGTCTGCATATTCAATGCTTACAAATGAACTACTACTTACCCAGGAGTAAAGCCAGGCAGAAAGTATTCAAGTATAAACATTTATGTCAAAAGTATTACCTCTACTGAAATTTATCATAAAAGTGATTAATTCTCTATCTTTTTGGAGGGTTTTCTTTTTTCAAAATATCTTTTCTAAATCAACATGGCCATTGAAATAGGAATAGCCTATTTTATCTTAGGTTTTAAATAAACTGGAAAATTCAATCTTATTTTCTGAGTAAAATAAAATCTTATTTTATGAAAAAACAGCTGATTTACAAAAATTTGGCTTTGGATAACTGAAGAATAAACATAACAACATCATAATTTTGAGGGAAAGGTCTTAAAATATCACCTGAATTTGCACTTAATCAATCAGATAAATCTGTTTTAAATCTTGAAAAATAAAAATATCACTGAGATTTTCCTGTTTTCAGTGTTATTTTTTTTGACCTATTCTATCTGCTTGGAAACTAGCCACGAATTCCAGTTGAAGCATATTGAGATGTTCAGAGCAAAAATACAGCATATACTAACATCAGTTTTGTCCTAAGACAAAGAGCGTAAGGGGCAATGTGTTTCTCTGTGCCCCTTTAAAATCTGGGTCTGTACAGTTCAGCAGAGCTGAGCTTTTGGGGATAATTAGGATCAGTACTTTAACAATATGCTTTTTACTTTCCTCCATGCAGATCTTCCAGAATATGGAATTTCATTTTACAGAGGATGTGGTATTGACTGAGATTGAAGGAATGAGAGACAGCCTCTAGTTCATGATGTCTTTCCTTAAAATACATTTCTAATTCAGAAATCAAACATTGCAATTAATGAATACCTGTTAATCTCAAAAAGTGAAAGCATTTTCCTTCGTTGCCTTCCTGATTTTCATGAAAAGGCTCTACAGACAACAACCTTCCTCCCTGACTCACAATGAGGTCTGTGGTGCAGTGACTGTGATTCTTGTCCTGCTGAGCAACATTATACTACCAAGTGCTGAGCCACGTGAAGTTTTTGGCTGTGTTGCATTATTTTTTTTCCAGTTCTGCAGATTCCTATGCCCTGTTCTCCGGTTCCCAGAGGTAGGCATTTCTGTAATTTCGATTCACTTCCAAATATCTTTAGAAAATGCAAAACGGTCTTGGCTTGGATTTCATACACAGTCCAGTGCCAAAAACCTATCTGCATTTTTTCCCTTGTATATCCTAATTCTAAACTTAGTTTTCCTTTTACATTCTGCAGTACTATGCTATCCTGGGGGAAATAGTTATTCAGGGCAGCATTAACCCTGTGTGAAATACGAAGTGTGAACATTTTAGCTGCCCATCATCACCCAGCTGAACAAAATGGCTTTGTGGCTGGCACTTCTTCCACCTTACTTCTCTTCCCTGAGATTGCTTAAACAAAATCCATCTTACTTGTTCTTTCTATAACCATAGACTTGCATTGTCTAGGCTGTCTAACAGCCCCCTAATCCAGTCAGAAAGCCCAACCTGTTTGAAATAACCAAATATGCATGTGGAATTTGCATTAGAAACATAATAGACCTACTAACCACGGTTATTACAGCCCGCTCAATTGTTCAAACATGCCTCCCACCTGTTGCTGCTTATGATGTGCTCAAGTGCCATCATGTGCAAAAGTTATGGTGCTATTTACATGGAACCTTCTTAGACATGCACAAGGTGCGAGATATATGTACAAGAGCCTTCTTTCATCTCTTCTGTTAGGCACAACAGGGGTCTCATCTCTTCCCTGAGTGCACATGTGACTACGAATGTCGTAACTGGAAATAAAACATTTCCACCAAGCAGAGACCAAATCCCAGGAGACCAGTGCAGGAATTCTCTTGAGCCTTTCATTTGGAGAAGGAGAAAGAGGAGAAAAAAAAAACAAAACAAAACAACAAAAATGCCCCACAGCTTTGCTGCTTTAATTGCTGTGTTGTGGATGCACATGGGATGAAAACGAGGAAGGAACCACAAGCATTCGGGTGGGAGCTGTTCCAAAATCCTACAGGAAATTTGTGTTGGCGTTGGGGGCCTGAAGTTAGTGGAAAGATTCAGACTCACTCAAGTGTGCTCTGCATCAAGCCCTTAATACAGAAATGTGTCCTAAGAGGTGAGGCACCTCTTGTGCAAGGCTACAAGGCACAAAACAGTGAACTCCTGGTTCTAATTAAGCCAGCTAACATTTTTATCATTAACTCACTGGAGCAAGGATTTTAGCCAAAATTTTGACACTTTTAAATTTCAGGAGACTTCGTTTAGGTTTTTTAAGGTTAGGCCATGTCAGGGTGAAAATAACAACCCTAAATCTATGTACAAGAAAGTATCAAAAGAATCAAGTTTTAGCAATGGAAATGGTGAGTTTTTAATTGCTTTGCATGTCTGATAGTTTTAGGGCAAGGAAAACAGTCTGAGGGAAAACGTCTCTCCTCAAATAGGTATTCACACACACTTTTTTTGATTAACAAATTTGACTTTTTAGTATTTCTCTATACTTTTCTTCTTTGTATTTTTAATTAAATTATTTCATGTTTCTGCTTCTTCAAATCAGTGCCTTGAGAATGCCAAACAAAGATGGATATTATTATTGGGAGAGTTCTGGATGAGGACCTGAATATTCAGCCAGGTACGAAATGTAGTGCAGACTCATTGCGTTTCATTGCTTCACTTGACAACCAAGAAGAAAAACAAAATAAAACAAAACAAAAAACCTCCAAATTTGTTTCAGATGACCCTGTAGAATACAAGAGATTTCTGTCTTTACAGTGTTCTCATCCCTGATTCTGGAAAGCAGGAGCCTCTATGAAGATGTGGATGAAACTGTTTTTGCAACATACCAAATAATTACCCATGGAAGGATACTGAGATGTTTAGATGTTTGAAATTACTGTGGTGTTGTATAGAGAGACTTGCATAGTGGGTTGCTTGAGCACCAGCTGACTAGCTATGGAAATATGGAGCTTCACACAAGCAGGTTTACTTTATTCTTACCAAAGGCTTCTCTAGCTGGGAGATTTTCAGTGGTTGAGCTATACTTAGGACATTTCATGATCTCTCATTCATTTATGATACCATGGACCACACTTTTTTCTTCATGCTTATAAAAGTGGTGGTATTATCTCATTATAAAATGAGATTATCCTGTGAGCCCGGAGCTTGCTGGTCCATCTGCTGGTTGGATGCCTCTGTGTGAGCAGTATTCTAGGCACAGCTGGCTGAAACACTGCTGTATAATCTGTTTTGGAAGGAAAATTAAGCTTTGAGCTAAACTTTTTTTTTTTTTAATGGATTGTCTGCTTTCCATGGTAAATTCCAGCTTCTGGCTGAAACCCCAAGGCATTTGCAATAATGTCTTATGTGTTTCTATGAGATGGTGCATGGCACAGGAAGGTAGGGGAATATTTTCTGACAAGTACTGCTGATATAAACTCACATTAATGTTGATGCTTTTTGATGCAGCAAGTTGTTAGTGGAGCCACTGGAAATTACAGACGGAAGATACAGGTTGTTGCATGAAGCTTGTTCAGCATTCTGAACAACACCACAAATATGTTATTATACGCACTCTTCTTTGAAGTGTGATGGATGTAGCATGTGTGAGTTGCAGTCTCATTTTTCTATCGAATTATAAAAAAAACAACCCACAGATCTAGCTGGGTGGTAGCTCCATTTTTCCCAGTAGCTTCTGACAGTAGTTACATTTCATTTAAAACATACGCTCACTTTTCCTGCATTCCCCAATGTAAACATGTAAGAGATGCTGGAATTTACTGAAGAAAAAGAACTTTGCAGTCCTGTACTGCAGAGAGTGGCACAGGAGGGCCAGAGAAAACACATCTGTGGGTGAAAGGCTCACACTCTGCCTTTCACAGCCAGAAAGCTATAGATTTTTCCTCAGCTTCCCATGGAAGCACTGAGATCAGCATTTGCTTGCTCTGAAGGGGATCGAGCTGCAGCCAGTCCCAATGTATGACTTTTGGAGAAGCATGGGGAATTCATCTGTGCCCAGCTAAGGGTGGAGGCAGTTCCACTGGCCCTGCCTTTCTCCTCTCTCTCACTTAGCCCACTATCCAGGACCAGCTGTAATTATGCCTCTGCCTTCCCAAGTACACAGCACATGGACATCCTTTTAGCTTTTAAGGCTATGCAAACAGACCTCTTGATGATTTTCTCACTAAAAGATACATTTGACCACCAACACCTGAATGTTTTCTGCTACCAGAGAAAATGAAGATTTTTAACTTTTTTTTTTTTTTTAATTTATTTTAATTGTAAGCTCTGTGTCTCTGGGCTAATTCATTCTGGCTGCAGTTTGAAAGAATGCCATTTGTAGAAACCACAAGAGGCTACAAGAGTGGAGCAATTACTACATCCACATTCTTGTAAAAGTCTGATAACAGCAGAGACCATTCCTACAGCTCAGTGGCAAGCCTGAGTCTGCTGTGAGAGAGTACAGCATGGAAATGACTCATGGGCCAGTGCATCGTCTTCAGTGCTTGCATGCTGACATCAAAGCCTAGGAACTCAAGGCCTCCCTTGAATGAGCTCAACTGCACTTAAGGAGATTCTGGTAATCAGTCTAAAAAAAGCACATTAGACATGTATAAGGAAGCAAAGCACACAATTCTTTCATTATCTCTGGCATCAGTGGAACGATAGAGAAGAGGTGTATTTTCCCAGGGTGCCTTTCAGAGAAGAGCCCTGCAAGGATTTTCAGATGCCCGTCAATGAAATTAGCATATATTAGGGAAAAGTACACACTGTCATCTTATTTGAAAGGAGAATGTCTTGTATGATTGTTACATGGTGAATTGGATTTTTACAAAGTTGATTTTGTCAGATCCTGAAAATTTGTCTAAGAGATGATTTGTTTTGTGATACTGGCATCTTCATTCATATAGAAATGCTCTTTACTATTTCATTTGTTCCCTAAATATTTGCTGATTTTCATCTCTCTTTTCATCTACCTATAACAAAATTAAAGTTAATTATCTCTGAAACAACAGATACTACTTTGTTCTGGACAGCTCTGACTGCAGTGTGTTGAGCTCCTTCATTTTCAAAGTCCTGTACACCATTTTCTTCTCACTTCTAGAAATGAGCAAATCAAATCTCTTTTTCCAATGGTAGAGCACTGTCTTATTTTCTTATTACATCTGCATTTAATTTCTCAGTAATTAGCCGTAGATACTAACAGTTACAATTCAGTTTCACAGTGGGTAATTGCATGACAAAAGATCTTTAACTGATATCAGTGCATAGACTATCCTTTGTAGGTTTCTTAAAGGTCTTGGAGCTCAAACCAATGAGATTCGCTCATATCTCTGCCCTAGACTGCCTTCATGACTGTGGGCTAGTTTTCCTAGTGCTACAGTTTTCCACATTTACAAGAGAATAATACTGTTTCCAGGTTTCCATATAGCAGCAATTTGGAGTTGGTCCTAATTTCTGACAACAGGAATTAGCCAGTGTGTAGCACAATGGCACTCTAATCCTGACTAAGATCTATTTGTAATGATCATTAGTGGTTCTGCAAATAAACATCAACAGCAAAGAACAAAAATACTGTAGGTTCAGTCTCTAAAAAACATTTCATCTTAGAGGCAAAAGATGTAACACCCGCTAGCAAACCTTGGTTGAGAACATTGTTCAGTTTATTCTTTCTTTAAATTGGACACATTCTCCAAGTTTAAATGTACCCTACTTTTTTTAAGAGCAAAAGGTGAGCAAAAGGAGAGGGACAAAATAACAGTGATAGTACAATGCAGTCATTATAAAACATAGGAGAACACACAGGAAGAAAAGTGACAAGAATAGTCAGGAGGAAAGGTGAATTTGAAAAGAAAGAAATTTCTTCTAAACATTTCATGAAACAATAGAATGATAATTTTTTGAGTGATGAAATCCATTGATTTAGTGCTAAATTTATGAACACCTGTTATGGCATATGGCAAGTGCAAGTACTGTCATGACATTGTGACTAGCAGTAGTATCATTCTCCATATACATAAGCTTATGGTCTTGTTTTATTATTCCCTTGTAATATTGGGGTTGTTCCCACACTGAAGTTTCAGATAAGCCCACATAAGTACTCATTTTATAAAAGAACAGTAGAATTGACTCAGACTAAGTAGAGGAAATCTCATTTCTGCAGAATGGGACAATTACCGAAACAACAGATGTGAGTAACATTGGTGCATCTTTCAATGGCAGCTCTTTGGCACAAATACACATTTGTTTGAAGAATACCAAATGTCTATTTGTAACTGAACTGAAAAGGTTCCATCTGTGTTTTACTCCTTCCTAGCTGGTGACCTGTAAATATCCACCTCTAAGAGAATGCCTCTTCGCCCAGGTCATATATTTTTTTGAAATGGTCAAGGCTCTCATTAAATCATCTTTATATTCCACTTCCTGTCGCAGCATTTGTTCATACAGGGTTTGTTTTTTGGTGGTGAGGGTGCTTTTTTTCAGGGTGGAGGAAAAGAGTGTCATTAATAATTAAGGGCTCTTCCTCCGATTAATTTCAGGCTATAAGCTTATTGGTTAAAAAGGTTTCTGAAATGTTTAAAATTATGAAAACAAGAATCTAGGCAAAGGCGTAAAAATGTCTCCTCTCATCCTGCCATTCACTCATCCATCATCCATATTAAAACATGAGGTAAGCCCTTTCTTCTTTCACACAAAGTGAGGGAGGAAATGAGAAGGAAATAATTTCCCGGTTTTCAGGTATCATCTACTTAACTGATAGTGGCCAGCTGGGACAGA
Organism: Aegotheles bennettii; assembly: GCA_013398125.1. Lineage (NCBI taxonomy): Eukaryota > Metazoa > Chordata > Aves > Caprimulgiformes > Aegothelidae > Aegotheles > Aegotheles bennettii. Next base: position 71,196 of record VZRW01001433.1, read on the forward strand.
AAAGTCAGAAACTGAAAAATAAGTTACTCCTATTGTAATTCTTTCAGGATCAGGCACTAGTTCAACCCTAGCAAGACCTTTTGGCCCTCCCAGGAAGGGAAAGAGACAGAGGAAAAACAAACACATGGAGAAAAACAGCAGGTTTTGGAGCACAATGAATACAAAAGTCAAGGGCTGTGAGGAGTTACAAGACCAGAAATGGATGAATTGGAAGCAGAGCAGGGACACAGAGAAGATCACCCATGTCAGTGCCCTGTGCTTCCAGGGTGGATGGAAGGAGCTTGTGGTGGCTTCCCAGGGGGGGGTCTGCCCTGGGGGCTGGGACAGTAGTGGAGTGGGGCCAGGACCACTAGCAACGGGGCTCTCCCCACCCCATTTTGCTGCTTTTTCTTCCTCCTAGTGACATGAATGACCAGTTCAGCTGAAGCCAGGGGAAAGCTGATGGAGATGCTCTGGTGACTTGCAGGGCTTTATTCTGAGATGTTAGACACCTGTACAGTCCTCTGGTTATCAAAGGCGGTGCCCCAAACTGAACTGGGAGAGTAGCTTAGAAATAGCTTAAACTGTAGCATCAGACTATCTTATAACATCTCCAGCAGAATAGTCAGAGACTTTGACCATGAGAAAACAAACAAACAAACAAGAAGTCAGAGAAAAGAAGCTGTTTTCCATATTTTGCTTGGAGGCAACAGACGTTTATCATACCTCTTTTGGCAGGACTAATTTTTGGCTCACAGTAAAGCAAAACTTTCCATAGAGAGTCAATGGTGCTACTGACCCAGACACAGAGGTGTGGGAATATATGGACTAATCCAAGTTGTCTCCAGCAAGGATGGTTTACTGACGAGGTAGCTGCTATTTTGTAAGGTCTTGGTGGCAAGCTGTTTTTTTTATTTATTTTTTTTAATTTTTGTACAGAGGAGTTTTCCTCCATGACTGGGCCTCAAAGGCATAGCTGTCACATGATTTATAAATAACAATGCTGGTCACTCTTGAAAGCACAGCCACAGCCACAGCCAGCACTCTGAACCATGAAAGACCAGACAATAATGTTGACTGAGTCAAATGGCTTTTGAGGGATATACAGAACGGATTATACTTGAAAAGGGAACCTCTTTTATGTCTATTCTTGGGAAATAAATGCAAGGCACTGTTGAAGGTTGTTCTGAGTTGGACATATTCTCTGAAACTGAAAGCAGAACCAAGTTCTTGCCATTCCCTCAAGATACTCCAGTGAAGTCCCAACATCTGATAGGAGAAGTGTTATTTAGTGGATGGAACCAAGCCTGAGTAAAACAGAGGATATTTTGTTCTTGTCTGCATTCATTTTACTATGTTACTTGCCACTGAAGTGTCTGCATGGCTTTCAGCAGTGCATCTATAATGTGATGAACATTTGTCCTGTCATTGTTTTCTAATTTTCTCTTCGAGGGAAAAGACATTTAGAGTAATGTAGTTTTGGCAGAAGCCTAGTTTAAGGATTGTAAGGAGTAGACAGGGGAAAAAATACTTATTTCTTTTTAATATACCTCTTTCTCTGTATTTGTTTTAGAGAACAGGCAAAGAAACAGATTTTGTATCTGATACAAAGCATACGCACAAAGGAATTTTATCTAGAGAGTACAGCAGAAGAAATAATTGACAATGCTTGTGTGTTTAGGAGATATTTTAGCTACCTGGAGCCAGGATAAATGAGCATCAGCAATAAAACTATATCTTTGGATGCCACAGAACTGATATAACTGAAAAACATTTACAATCAAACAAGTGAGCTGCTGATTCTGAAATACTTGAAGTTTTCATTAGTACTCATTTCAGTCTTAAACCCACCAGATTCTCTTTTGCTTCTACCTAAGTTTATATCATATTTTAAAAAAATCTTCAACAATAATTATGGATTTGAAGAGTTGTTTCTAGAAAAGTTATGCTCAAATGTATGATCTTTAAATTACTTCAGATTTTTTTATTTTGCCTATATTGCTGCTTTATGCATTTTTGTCAACCCTGAGTAAAATTTTCGTAATCTCTGTTTTCAGGAAGTTCTGCATTCTTTCAAGTCTGTGAAATCCAATGACAGAAAACTTAACCAGCCCTGACACAGCTGTTTTACCTGTTTACTAATTGTCACTTGAACCCAAATGCAGTAAGTCAGGACTAAGCTCCAGAATCATGTATTTACCCAATTTTGATGACTTTATTTGGCATTTTTGCTCTTATATGACATCTAACTATATGACTTTAACTATATGAACAATCTACCAAAGTCATTAGGGATGCTCATCAAGATCACACCTGTGTGCAAATATCTTCCTGATTCAGTGTGTAAGTGACTTCCCAGTTGCATGAAGAAAGTTTGTGATGGATCCAGGCATGAACCTTTTGGCTTGCAGTCATGCTTTGTTCCCACACTGCTATCCTACCTTCCATACAGAGGCTGTTATTTTATGTTAAATATTTATGTTGTAGTGTCATACACTTAGTATATTACTCTGATAACTAATATGCAAGCACTCTCTGAAAAACTCTATATCCTGTACAATATTAAACGTCTGTATTTTGTTTGGTTCAGGTTCTCACACAAGTGTGAAAAGGAATTTGAAGCTATAAATCACTGTCAGTCAGCCTTTACCTTAAGTGCTAACCACATCCCTGAATCAACAATGTGTTTTCCTTCCTTTCCACAGATGGGTTGACCCCGTGGGTTCACCATGCGTTATTACACCTAGAAATTCCAGCCACAGTGGCTGATTGCATCACTAACTGCTATTCATTGCTGAGCTGAGGAACGTCTTCTCAGATGATTTGCAATCACACAGCTGAGAGCTTTTACTCTCCTAGCAGAGCTTGCTTTCAAACAGAAAACCCCAACCCCTTGTTAATATAATCCTAATAGTAAAGGTAAAATATTAAAACACTTTCTAATTACTTCCTTCCCATTTCCTATGGCTTTTCTTTTAATAACATGGATTTTTATTATTATTGCTTGGTTTCAGACTCATTTATTTTCTGTAATAGGTCTGCTCCATTTCCTTGATCTTTGAGCATGAGGGACCTGCATATTCAGCTAAGCTGATGGCTTGAGATGGTATGAAAATTAAATGATCTAGAAAAGCTTGAAAACATCACTTGTTTGTGCAATGTTGCTACATGGGTTCCCAGGATAGCCCGTTCTCCCTTACAGAGCAACCAGCCTCCAAATAATCTTAAATTGCAGTTAAAAGCACTGCAGTGAGTTTGTGCTTCAGAGGGAAGCATGTCAAATATTGACTCAGCTGATGGTTGCATATAACATACAGGTATCCCTCAGAAGCATCCCAAATTAGTGCTGGCTGTCTGCAATGCAGTCTCCTCAAGGAGAGTCCAGTTTAGAGGGGCAGGTTGAACAGGATGATGGTAAGACATATGGGAACAAGAATATCCCAGGGAAATTACTTTCCATGTGAATAATGCCAGTTTTCAGCTACTCAGAAGTCTCAGAAGGGTTCCTCTTCCTAAGCAGACCGGGAACAGACATCAGAGACTTCATCTGAGGGCAAATGGGCAAACAGTCAGGCAGGCAGACAGACAGACAGCAACTTTCCATCCACTATGCTAATGGAGGTGAGTCAGTTGTTTTCTTCCTCAGAGCTTTTCTGGGTTGGTAATATGAAACATAAGCTCCTTTCATCACCAATTTATGGTCTTCCTCTGCAACTGATTGGATAAACCCTATCTTCAGCAGGTGTAATTCTGTCTCATCTCATTGATTTCAGCTGAGCTGAGGACTTGATCTGTGAAATGTGGTTTCTTTCTTTTTATGGCTATTGCTTTCATTATTTAACTCTTGCATTGCAATTTTAAGTTTATATGTGTGGTTTTAGAGGTCCTTACAAGAAGGTGTCTTAGGTTTCTGACTATTCAGTCACTCCCTTTCTTAACACACATCACTTTCAGTAAGCCACTTGGTAGCACCTTTCACTAAGATTCTCTAGCCCTAACTCTTCCTTGCATTCTCCTGAGCTCCTCTCATCATCTCTCCATTCCTTAGAAATAGTGTCTTTCCCATGGTACTATCACTGGCACCCTATACAGGCTCTTGCAAATGGCTAACAAAGAAAATGTTTTGCCTGTCTTTGCCCTCCTAGTCTTTGGCTAATACAAACTGGCATTTTGTTTGCATTTTCACCTTTTCTTTTTTTGTCATCTTCTTTTTAGTACAGTTGTGTGTCTGGCTGCCAGCTTCAAGAATTTTTCCACAATAACTTCCAGGTCCTTTTCCAGAGAATGGTGCCTGATGATTATTTATTTCAGCACATACAATACTTTCAGTTTCTTGGTTGCAGACATATTACTTGATGTGTGCTAATACTGAACTACACTTATCACCTGATGGCTGAGATCATCTTAACTGATCCAAAGACTCTTGACTTCAGTTTCACTGTTCCTTGTGTTCTGTCCACTTCTAATGCTAGTATTGTATTCCACTCCAAAGGCTTATTTTCAGGACACCTCTGCCAAATTGTTTACACATGTTATTTCCCTTAACATTTCCTCATTTCCAACTGCTTTTGGTGGCAGGGACAAACTGAAGGCCTCTGTACATTAGTTCTGAGTGGTATATAACCACGACAAGGTAAAAGTGTGAATATGGAGCAGGCCATATGCTGGTTCTCCCCTTCAAAAAAATAAAAAAAGGGCTTAAACCCAAATAAGATGAGTGAGAGCAACCATGAAGAACTGTTCAACATGAGCCAGCAATGTGTGTTTGTGGGTCAAAAAGCCAACAGTATCCTGGGCTGTAACCAGCAGGTCGAGGGAGGTGATTCTCCCCCTCTAATCCACTCTCCTGAGACCCCGTCTGCAGTCCTGTGTCCAGTTCTGGAGTCCCCAACACAAGAAGGACATGGAGCTGTTGGAGCGAGCCCAAAGGAGGGCCACGAGGATGATCAGAGGGCTGCAACATCTCTCCTATGAAGACAGGCAGTGAGAGTTGGAGTCGTTTAGCCTGGAGAAGAGAAGGCTCATTATAGCAGTCTTCCAGTACCTGAAGGGGCCTACAGGAAAGATGGAGAGGGACTTCTTACAAGGGCATGTGGTGATAGGACAGGGGAAACAGTTTCAAGCTAAAGGAAGGTAGATTTAAATTGGATATTAGGAAGAAATTCTTTCCTGTGAGGGTGGTGAGACACGGGAACAAGTTACCCAGAGAAGTTGTGTCTGCCCCCTCCCTGGAAGTGTTCAAGGCCAGGCTGGGATCAACCTGGTCTAGTGGAAGGTGTCCCTGCCCATGGCAGGTGTGTTGGAACTGGATGGTCTTTAAGGTCCCTTCCAACTCAAACCATTCTATGATTCTATGATTCTATGCTTAGCAGCCTCAATGGGAATCCACTTTGTCCAGATCATTAGGACTAAATGCTTCTGGAAGTGTTGGTACATAAAGACAATTAATGTACACTTCACTTCTAATGTGCAAATGTATTTTGGAATTGTATCAGTCCCTTTAAGTACTCTGAAAACTACAGTATCATTTAAATGTTTTTGCATGCCAGTGCAATGTTTTTGACAGTGCCTACCACTTCTTGTAACAGTTTACAGTGAAAGCAGATCTTATCAAGTTGTGTCTGTAAAGAGAATGACAGTGGGTAAAAGCAGAAATCCTTTCAGATAAGAGTAGTGATCCCTATTCCCTAGGGCACCTTGAAGTAAGGCAGCTGATTTCAGACTACATGTACACTCCTTTTGAGTGGGATTTTACCCTTGTTCAAAATCTAAAAGCCCCGGCTTTGTTTTTACTTCAAAACAAAACAACCCTGCATAAGACTGTCAAAATCTCTGAAGAATCAGGAAAAAAACATGAAGACTGAAAAAATGAAATATTCAGTTAGAAGGGGAAGTCTTTTTCTAGAATTACTTGGCTATCTGAAAATAAAGCCATCTTGTCAGCCAAATGACAATGTTTTAAAGGGTTATGAAGAAACAGCAATCTCTGACTTTAATATCCCAGTTCAATGTTAGACCTTTTCTGGCAGTGCTGCGAAAACATTTCCTACATACTTTCAGCCTTATCATGGAAAGTCAAGCAGCTTGTGATCACATGGGTTGATAGGTTTTCAACCAAATAAGAGTCAGAAATGTAAAAGAAAAATACCCTGGGAAAGTTTCCTTCAGCTCATATGTATGAGAGAATATAGTACATTCCCCTGTCCAGCCTATAATTAAGATGAAAGGCATATTTCCATATAATTTGCCATTCAGTGGCATGGTTTGCATTCCATGTGGACTGCATCATCTTGATTCTTCTAATGCAATGAAACAAAACAAAAAATGAAATCAGGCTTAGTAGTTGAATAGGGTGCTGTATTACAGCTCAGACTATTTTTAACTCTCCAGAAACAAAGTCATTTTAACTGCTAGCTTTTCATAAGAATTGAAATGCATAGACTCTGCAAAGTGTGACTTCTTTGTATAAAATCAACAAAGTACCTTGGCTAGAAAAATTAGCTTGTATCACTTTCTTTCCCTACTACCAGATGGCCAGAGGAAAAGAGCAGAAAAACAGTAAAGATATCCTCAAGCTACCTTGTCTTCAACTACATTTTTAGCTCTCCATGGCTGCCTGTGGGTCATAACATGGATCTGTGGGATTGTCTTGCTGAGCTCTAACCCACCTTTACATATATGTACACAAACAGACACACATTCAGCCTTTAGCTCTGTGCAAGTCTGACTCGCCATGTCTAGTCTCATCAAAATGAATTAGAGCCTTTTTTTCTGAAGTCAGAAATATATTAAAGTGATAAACACTCAGTCATGCTGACCAGCTGGCAAAGGTTTAAAAATTGATTCTGCTTCTGCTGCAGTTCCACTGACTTTAGTAGAGTTCAGGAAAACCTGAACACCTAAGTAAACAATAAATAATTTAGGAGCTCTTGAGAAGTTCTTCCCTTGTGAGACCTCTAGTACTTCCTAATTCCATCTGTGCTAGAAATTACATAAGAATAGTTTTTCTCACAGTAAATCAGTATATCCATATTTTATCTAAACTGGGATGAAAAACAGCAGAGGACACACACATGTAAACAACTTAAAAGAGAAAAGAAGTTGAGAACTATTTTTAACCCCAAACACTGTTCAGTTCAAGTTTTATGCTAGGGCCTGTGCTGATTCTTCTTTTATATAAACCTGCTTGTCCATCATTATTAGAGTTTGATTCCCAAGGAGATACATGCTTAAAGTCAGATGTCTGGCCATAGATCTATGGGAAATGCAACTGTCAAGACACATCTGGAGAAAGCACAAAGCCCTTCAAACACAGATTGTTCTGTGCAGATATACCATTTATTCCGACGCCCCGGTGAAGCCACTGGAAAATTGCCAGTGCCTTGATCCCAGATCAGGACCCTGAAAATGAGACTTTGCCCCAGTGTCCTTAGCTGAGCTTAAAGCAGCATTGAAAGTGTAGTGAAAGGAGAGGACCTCTTTCCAGTCTTCCTCTTGCACAAACAGAGCAAGCACTCAGTGTGTCTTTCCTTGCCTATACAGCAGCTGTTTTGGAGTTTGAACACTCCATTTTGCCTTGACAACATACCCAGCTGAAGAGATTCTCATAATTTACTTCTTTACCTGATGGTTATGTATAATTTCCAGAATTTTCCTCCTTATTCTTTCTCCTGGAGCTTCCACATCAGCAGTGGGGTATCACCACCAGAAGAAAATATCCACTCAGTATACAGAAAAACAAGGATGTTTATTAAGAGCATCACTTCCTATTGGTTGTATACTGAATGAACATTTTCTTCTGGGGGTGATTTCCCACCATTGACAGCAAAGCAAGAGGAAAAGTAGTAATGGGGGCATGAATAACACTCTGGAAATGATGTATAGCTAACACATCACTGCCTGTTGGGTCCCAGATAAGAGGCAACGTGTGGCAGCACCAGCTGCAAGACCAGGCCAGAGAGTGAAAAATTTCAGCACCTTCTGCTCCTGTGTTTTCCTGCTGAGAAAGACCAAGTTATTGTGGCCAGCAAGGGTACTCTCATTCCTCACTCCTTTCCTCTCCCACCCTTCTCATATTTGTCAGGAACAGAGGGATTCAGATGAATGGCTCCTGAATGCTCCATGGGAACAGCAATTAGGTGGGCTCAGGAAGGAGGAACAGGAGGGGATATGGGAACGGAGCTTCCTGAGGAAATCTGGTTTCCCACATGAGACCACTCAAGGCACTGATAGTGTGAGCCTGAGAGCCTGAGTCTCACTAGACACCCTCTGTATATCAGAACAACACCTGTGGTCTCTTTGGACTTATTTCTGATGAAGAATATTATAAAGGAAGAATAAATGCAGAGAGCAGGAGGAACAATGCTTCCATGCCAGTTGGCACATTGGTTTGTTTTGTTTAGATTTTACAGTGTCAGTGTCTGCAGCAGATAAACCTGAGGAGTTTCAGAGTTCATATTCAGCTTGTGTAATTATTCAAAAGTTTAGATGTTTATCTGAATTGCATCTGAACTATGCAAAATAACTCCTTGAGACTGCACTGTTGGGCTGGAAATCTTGTAAGAACAGGCTTTCTCGTGACATTTCCAACACTCCTGCTTCCTGTCATGGCAGTGAAAACAGCCGTCCTCGTGGTATTTCAACAATTCTTCTTCTAAATGGAAACCAGAAGTGGAGGGGGGTGGAAATAAGTGAGACATCTCCGAACTTTGGAAATCTGCTTCTTGAGTTTCATTCTAGAAAAATTTAGGGTTCAGAAGCTTTTGGGTTTTTTTCCAAACCTGTTCTACAGAAGAGAGAGCACAGAAGAGGAACTGGAAGTGCTACTGGCATAAAGAGACAAATAAAACCATCTCCTTTTTTGTATCAAATAATCCCAAAGATATTTGATGGAGTTGAAAGATAGCATAATTAATATGAACAAAAGTAAACATTTTTTTACATGGCTTATACTTAACTTCTGTAGCACATGGCCACAGGATATCACTGAGGCCAAAAGCTTAACAGGATTTAAAAAGTGATGGGTCATTTATATGGATAATAAAAATATTCACTGTCACTTTGGATACAGTTATATTAAAATATTTGCAAGGGATATAAACTCATCTGCCTCATGGTATAAGCCAGATCCTAAGTGAATGGCATTAAGGAAAAACTTGTGGCATTACATGCCTTTTAATAATTGCTCTTTTATTGCATATTAATATGACATGTCTGGTACTAGAGAAGAGAGGATATTGGACTAAAATATACAGTTATATGATGCATTAGAGGGCCAAGATATGGAAACTGCATGTCCTGACACAGGGGTCATTTCCTCTAGCAGACATGAGGTAAGATATAAGCCCTTGTTTACAATCAGTATAATATTAATCACAACAAATTAGTAAGAACTGTGACACCCTATGTTTTTAAAACAGGGTGGTTTGTTGGTTTGTTTGTTTGTTTTTTAAATGGATTTTAGTTCAACCTAGCTCAATGTTTTACAGGAGATCAGATTAAATTACCACAGCAATCCTTTCCAGCCTGTAATATTTCAATCCTTCAAAGGGCACTGTAAAAAGTAGGTTTTTAACCTTCACAATAGCCAGTGAGTAAAAATATGATATATTATGTCAAAGATATTTGGGGGAAATAAAGCAGAACAATTATTAAGTTTATAGAGATCTGTGTGGTAAATCAATAGGAAATCAGAATTACAATTGTGTTATTCAGGATTTCTATACCTATTAGTAATACACTGAATCACAGTATCTCTTTTCTGTATCCATAGATGCATATAGGTGTGAACATCCGTAACAATTATTCTCAAAGGGCTGATCTATTTGACAGCAAGAATACAGAATTTCTATCCTCAGTGGAAATTTCAGTATTTCAAAGGTGGTTTTCATTCGAATCAGAAATAAAAACTGAAATATTCATGTTTCCCCATGAACAAAAGTTTACTTTAAAATCACCGAAGTGTTTCATTTTGATAGCATCAACTTCAGGTGACATTAATTCCCTTGTTAATACATTTTAAATTGGCCATGTTGAAACACTGTAGTATATTACATTTTAATAACTCAGGTACTGTAAGTAATGGTATATAATTCAATGAACACACTGTGTAGCTTTAATATTAAAATTGCAATCCTAATACAATTTAAGAGTCAGAACAAAATCATATTCTTCCTTATATAAATGAAACATTTAAATATGATGTTCAAAATTATACATTTTCAGATTTCTCAGCAACAAACATTGCTGATACTGCATGTTTCCTTAAAAAACTTTAAATTAAAAAAAAACCCAATAACTTGTGTTTTCCATCAGAACTAATTTCTACTGAGAAATTTTCGTCCAGCTTTCTGAAAATTCTAAGCCACGTTCCTTATGCAATCACAACTGATATAATTCAGTGGTGAGGAAAGCTACTGCTCTTGTTGTAGTGGAAGTAATGGAGAAGCATTCATTAAAGTAAAAGAAAAATGGAAATGATGATTGCAGATAGCCTCAGGTTACTGTCTGGTACAATAACAGTTCCTCTTTGCACGGTAATGAGCAAACCAGATGTATCCTGTAATGAGGAGAGTAGGAATACCGTTAGCTCAGTGAGGTATAAAGCTGCATTTCAGTTGCCTAGAAAGGTTCTGAACAAAAAGTATATTTTCCCTAGTTCTATCTGATTAAAGAAATCTCTTTAGATTACATATTAACATTTGCAGTAATAATAACACTCCAATAACAGTTTGGGATTGAATCATGCTCTCATCCCTTTCGAGTGTTATCGCATTCACAGCTTGTCCTGGCTGGGGGCTGAAAAAGCTGTAGCTGATGCAAATCCTTGCTTTAACTTTTCCCTTGTCCTTTCTTCATCTATGTACCTATATATATTTCTAATTGCATCTATCTATCTGTATCTATATATGTCTATGCCTATACCTATACCTCCATCTATGGTAAATTTATATGGAAAAGAAGTATTTGTACCTGTCTCCTTTTTCCTGTGAAAGGATGCTCAACACAGTCAGACTGAGAAAACAGCGAGCCTTTTTGAAGACTCCTTCCTAACATCCAGTTGCTGAGAGTTTCTCCCGAGGCAAGGTGTGTGTGACTTTGGCCCCGAGTGGTGAGCAGTGGAGGTGCTATCCCATGACTAACTGTAAACCAGCTGCTGATGCCCTGTGAGTCTTCGGTCCTTTCGGAGTAGCCTGAAGGTGCTGCCTACAGGGCGCGAGGCAGAGCCCACCCATCTCTGTACACCCTGAGGCAGCATGGGTGCTCTGAACAGAGTGGATCTGGGCTTGCATGGGGAGAGGAAGGAGGTGAGGGCTATCAGCAGAGTGAAGAGGTTGGGAGAGGCAAATCCTGTTTTGTTTATCATTACAGGCCAGAGTCACCTGCTGAAGTTATGTTTGCTTTTGGCCATTGGCCATGACTCTCTTTGAAAAACAGAAGTGAGGCATGGAATTATATAAACAGCCAAATCACAGTAATATAGACTATATTTTGTATGGTAGTGCACTGCATCTCTAAAAACTGTATGTACCACAACAATCCAGTACATACTTCTAATTAACTCTTCTCTGTGACTCTAAAGCTCTTAGTTTCATGTTCACTTTGTTATATACCCGCCATCTATGAGCCTCTGCTGTCCTTCGCATGCATTTTTCCATTTGATTTCTACTGATGGTTCATATTAAAGAAGCTGTGCACTCTGCAACATTTAAATATTTTGCCTTTGTTGAGCAACTGTGTTCTCATGATGACATTTAAAGAGACAGATGATGAGCAAAAGTAAATGCCACTGCATAATTCTGTATTTTGTATTGCAAAGTAAGACTAATGTGCATCTGAAAGCAGTGAAATCCAAATTGGATGAGGGAAGTGATATATGAATGCTTATACATACAGATGTGTTTCTTTGGAGCTAAACTGAGTTTTAAAGGTAGTTTGATGGAATTAAGTAGGATAATGTCAATACACACAGGGAAAAAATCTGCACTCTTTAAATATTCTGTTGTTTAGCAATACTAAGGAAAAAAGAATCTATAGAAATCAATGTGATTACAGCAGGAATAGTCTTATCTTTTGTGGTAAGGTTATTCCTTGTTTAAACATTTCAGTGTGATCACCCCGTAAATTAAAAGGCAACATAATTGCACCAATTCTCAAGTGTTCAAGAAGTGAGAGTAGTTGAAGGCTGATCTTCATTATGGCAGTGAATAGAAGCTTCACAGTTAAGGTTGAATTGAGATTTGCAGTCATAGCAGGAACTAAATGTTCTCAAGGATCATAAAAGTGCAGTGTATCCCCACAAAATTACGTAACGTGCTCTGAGTACTGAATGTGTTTCCTGAGAATTTTCTGTCATATGTGATAATTTGTCATGAGTTATAAATAAGATTTTCCACAAAAAATATGTTAGCCTTCCTCATAGCCTCTCAAAAAAACTTCCCAGTTATGGATATTTAAAAATAAAACAGCTCCTAAAATGGTACAATATCTAAAGCACAGCTTATCTTTCCATTTACTCCAGTAGACAGACAATACATCTCCAAATTCCCCAAAACTGGATTTTATTCTTGTCTCGTTGGAGATCAGCATCCCAGTTTGTGAAGTGGAGGGAATGATCTATCCTTTCTTTCTTAAGTGCTAAGAATACGTACAGTTCTCAAATACAGTTACCTGAACAGGGTTTTCTTATTCATCCAACGTATTTTTTCCCCAGATTATATATACTACTTGTCTAAATCTGTAACCATCTCAAATGAGATATGTAAGGCTCCAGCAGCCTCTCTTGTCTATCTATGGATTGACCTTACAGTTCAGTTCTTCCAGCCACTATTTCAAAGTACCTCTTTTACGCTGTGCATCGGAACTCTGCTCAACCCATCTATAAACCTTAATTGCAAGAGAGACCATTCACTCTGGCTCATTCAGATGCATTCCAGCCAGGAAACTAAAACCAGGGCTGAGCTTTCCCCACAACACTAAAACCAAAGTCAGTACTAGAGGTTGGTGTTGTTTAGTATAGTTCCCTTTTTTGTGGCAGCTAGTAAATGATCTCTCTTTTCCAAAACTGGATCAGGACTGACAGGACATGACATGCTACTCCAGAAGTAATAAGTTATGCCTTGGTTGCTTTTTGCTGTTCCATGTGTCTTGGTCCCTGTGATGGGGACAGCAGTAGAAATGAACATTCAAATTCTCTGCATTCAAATATTTTTCAAAATGGAGTTGTAAAGTTTCAGGTGAAATTCTGAAGTGGGAGAAAAGTGGGTGAAATGGGCTATCATCTTGATGGAGGAGAATCTGGCAGGCCTGAACATACTAAATTTCTTTGCTACATTAACATGTTACTGTCATTGTAAAGTTCAATCCCTCACTTCTGTAGAGGAACTGATCACCCATCCTGGGGTAGCATGCATCATAAGAAAAAGTGTTGTGCCATGACTAAGTATTTTAGCTAACTAGCCTTGGGGAAAACAAATCTGGGCTTTACTGTTTACCAATAAAGTCTGCAAGTAAACTATACATTCAGTTCCCCATTAGGAGTGCCATTTCATTACAAATGTGTATGCATTCATAAATTTCATAACTGATCAAGACCCCAAAAGCTGATCTCCAGAGGCCATACTCAGACACATAGATGGTTCCCATGCAGTAACACCCAGTGACTTCACACTTTGAAGGAAGCGATTATCCCCTTCTACTGACCGCTCATTAGACGCTATATAGAACATTGCATCCAGTTTGAGGGCACCATCACAAGAAAGACAATGATAAACGGAAGTGAGTTTAATGGAGGGGTGCCAACATGATCAGGGTACTAGAGCACAGGCCCTGTGAGAAGAGGCTGAGAAGTTGGGCTTGTTTAGCTTGGAGAAGAGACAATTTTGAGAGACTTGATAACAGTCCCCCATTATCCGTGGGGAGGTTATTGAGAAGAGAGGGTAATATTTTCAACAGTGGTCCAGGATGAGAATATGACAGAACATACGTATGTTGAAACAGGAGAGTTCAGCCTGCTTGTAAAGAATTTTTTTCACTAGGAGGTCAGTCAAACAGTGAAGTGGAATGCCCAGAAAGATTGTTCAGTCTCCATCTCTATAGGTTTTGAAGATCCTACTGGATAAACTCCTGAGTAACTTGATTTGACCTTAGCAATGACCATGATGTGTGTGGATGGTCAAACTACATCATCTTCTGATGTCCCTCCAACCTGAATTATCCTATGGTAGTATGGTTTATATTTCAGAACTATTTCTTCTATTCTTTGAGAAAATAGTTTTTGCAAACCCAATTTCATATCTATCTCTTTGAATGATGAGTGATACAGGAAAAAATTAATTTTGTTAAAATAATATTGCCTGAGAGTGGACTACATTTAGGCACAACAGGGACAAGTTGTTTTGGGTTTTTTGCAAGGGCTATTACCTTTCCAGCTGGAAGCTTGCAGTGCTCTTCTTCCAACTCATCTAGTTGACTGACTACACAACAGGATGGCATGGCATAAAATGTGTATGCAGCAACATGCAGCTAAAAGACATTGAGACATTGTACAACTATGTTATATTGTGTCTCAGTGCATGTTCTGAAGTAGCCACATGGCTTTATAAGAAAAACAAAAAAGTCAATCTCCTTTAAATGTCTCTCTTTTCCTTCCTCTTCTAGCTGCTCTGTATTATTTTAATCTAGCAGATTCCCCTGCACCTTCCACTTGGTAAAATTATATTGGCTTTAAGGAAGAGTAGGTTTAATTTCATTCGTGCTATTTGGCAGCTAGTCCCAAGCACGTCAGACAAGGCAAGACCAAAACACATTACTCTTGTTTACTCAGAAAGCAAATCCTGGACAATTATATGCATCTGAAAATTCCTCTTATAAAGGAAATTATTGTACTATTTTGACTCTGCTTATAATTTTTTTCTAAGCATTCATTTATCTAAAAGCCAAAAAAAATGTTGAAAATCATGGAGGAAAAGAACATATTTTACTTTCAGTGTGTTGTAATCACATTTCATTTTAGACGAGTTTTTTCCTCTCAAACAGGTAGCTCCCCTGCATTCATATTCCTTGTTCAGATACACACAGACGTTATGCACACATTTTATATAGGCTTATCCAAAAAAAGGCATTGCATAAAAAAGACCAAGCCATGTCCTTGTTTTGTAGCCATTTTCTTTAAAATCTAGAAAGATCACCTAATCTTTGTCTGAAATATCAACCTGAGAAGTCCTAAAGCAGAGCTTTACAGGAAAATAGAATATTCTGGTGGAGGGCAAATGGACCCAGAAGAAGGAATGTACAAACAAAGCTGTAGTTTCTTTGAACTTGCAGAGAAAAGAGGAGCATTCCGAAATCACAATCTGTTTTTATTCATTAATATCTTCTAAAACTGGAGCGAGGCACGTTATCTACAAGCACTTGAAGCTAATGATTTTCTAGTGCTCTTTTCTTCTCAACAACAGAGAGCAAACTTGAAAAAGCTAAAACAATGAAACATGTTACAAGAAGAACAGAGTAATTGAAATTTACTCATTCTGGCTGATAGCTTTCCTCTCTGATTATGGCCAAGAATAATATCTTTCTTTGGACTAGAGTGCTGCTACAGGTATTCTTTGAGCTAAAATAGCTGAAACTCCCAAAAGTCAGTTCGAGTATAATTTGTACAGACTGCTTTGTAATGCTATAGTTTATTTATTATTTATTATTATTATTTAACTCTAGCTTAATGTGAACCTATTGTAAAAAGATGCTTTATTGACATTTTTCAAATGGGAAAACTTAAGGACCACTTAATCCTTGATTTTTAGAGTGATCTCATGAAACTACACAGGTATATTAAATGTGACTTACTGAATACTGAGGTAAGTAAGAATTATTCTATTAGGAATGACAGATATTTGATTTTATGCCTTCTCCATACACATAACACCAGGAAGAAGAGAAGACCTACAGGTTTCTAAAAAAGAGGTGGAGCACTCCTTTTCTATGCTTTATAGCTTAGAGGTAGAGTACATCCCACAGAAACACTATCCATCATCCCTAGGTTTCTGGCGAATTGTGTTACTCTACCATCTACTCAGAGTTGTGGTTATAAGAAACAGTGGAGGCTAAGAAATTTAAAACCTGATCATCACGTGGTATAAACTGACAGATTCTATTCAGTGTCAATTTCTCACCTATGACTGATTATTTTGATGCTGAATGTGTAAGTTTAAACAGAGCATTTGTTAAGTGTTAAGTTTCAGGGGTGCCTACTCATACAAAAATGTTTGTGTAAATTAGAAATAAATAACTATGCAAACTTGCATATGTTCTCATCTGTTTGCCTTTCCATCTGTACATTTTCAAATAAACTTGAGATTTGAGGATTCATTACCAGCTGAGAAAAACTGACACCCTGAAGACTGATCTACTTAATCCAAAATCCATTATCCCAGAGAATTTCTTTCTTTGTTTACATCTCCGCTAAAAATTGAGCCTACGTGTCAGAATAGGTGCAAAGATTTTGTTGATGCTGTTTAGGTGGTTTCAGTTCACAGAGGGTGTTTCTAGGGAAAGACTGCCCTGTACTCTAGCCGGCAGGCTCATTTGGCTCATCTAGCAGCAATTCATTTAGTTTATATGTACAAGATTACAGCAGGGGGTAGTAGCAGAATTTAGAGAAACACAGGAAAGGAGGAGTCACAGCAGAAATTACTTGGTACCCTAAGCAACACAAACAACAACAACTGATGAAGTTGAGCCAGGCAGGAATTGGATTGTCCAGGATACTCTCCTCATGATGCGCATAGTGATCATGAGCACTCAGGCAGCAGAACCTCATGCAACCAGGCGAAAAAACCCCAACCACTTCTGGAAAGTGGAGGGACGCAGAGAACTCTCTTTCCCAGGGTGAGGGCTGCTGGTTACCACACCCAGCATCAAGTGTTTTGAAACCAACAACAAAGCCCTGCACAACAAAAGAAGAACAGTAATGACACTAATAATGCTAAAATAGGAATTTGGCACTTTCCACTGAGAATCTGTACAACATGCAACGATGCCAAGCAACCAGTCATCTTGGCCAAAATAATTGATGGCAAGAGCTGAGTGAATCATTTCACAGCAGAACATCTGCTTACATTGGGCTCTTTTTGTGTGCCAGTGGGATATCCAACAGCACATCACAGGTCTCTCAAATATGTTTTTTTACTTGAATGTATTTTTGTCACTATGTGTATAGTAATCAGTTTTACTTAAAGTCAGAGCTCCGTTGCTATTAGGCTACTGGAAGACACTGCATTTTTCAGTTCCCAAAGTACACTGCATAAACATGTCCACCATTACTAACATCTTAAAAAACTAGCTGATGCAAATATCCATTTGTGTAAGTTCAGAAGCCTTTTTAGTCAACTCACATGGCTAAAATTCATTTGCATGCATGTGCATTGCAAGCAAGCACACAGAGAGATGTGACTGAGGCTGAAGCGGATTAATTAAAAATGTAAATGAATATGTCTAGCAAGACAAAACACATATATTTTTATTTAAGCTTAATCAAGTTCTTAAATTCTTAGTAGACTTAGAGTGGAATTACACTTAAAACTAAGACTATGATTTAGTATTTTATTGAATCAAGGCCCATTTGCAGGAGCATTTTGGGGGGACTTACATCTTTTTAGCCCATTCTACTTCTTACATTACAGTTTCTGCATGGCCATATTGTCGTTTTCTTTATTTTGGGTTCATTTTACAATGACAGGCCGTAAAAAAATTTCATTTGTCTTTAGAAAAGTCCAAACCCAGCAGCTCTCCAGAGCCGTTGATTTATGGTGTCCTGCCTTCACAATCTTGCAATGAGCATTTGTTCTGATGATGTGATGTTTGTGATTTCATATCCTGCTGTGGAGCTTCAGTGTGAGAAGGCGTATTTTGGAACTAAGATGAACTGGAATGTTGCCTCACCTACTCATGCAGTTTCAGGTCCAATGAATTGATTTAATCTCTTGCTCTTAATAAAAAACAGTTGTTATTTTTCTTACTCTTCACTGGATTCCTAGACCACATCTACAGTGGTGTCAAGAAAACAAATATGAAAATCAGTGTTTAAGTATAGCTTTAAGTTCTTTGTGGCCAAACTGGCTTTCAACAATGTTTAGCTATCAGAATATGAAATAATTTTAATATCTAGTCATATCTATTTATCTATAAATTGCACTGAGCATTATTCTAACCCTCAATGGCCACTACTCGTCTCTGGTCAGAATTTCCCTTGCTGCAGCTTGTGACCATTGACTCTCAAGCTGTCGCTGAGAAGAGTTGACCTCCACCTTATTTGTACCCTCCCATTTTGTAGCTGAAGAGCACAATAAGATATTCCATCACACTTCTCCTAATAAGACTGAATGAATGCAGTTATCTGCCTCTGAGAAGCAGCAAAGGAAAAGGCTTCTGGAGGCAGCTTTTTGCAGTCGATTTGGAGTTCTTCTGGGTCACGTCTCTTGCAGACACACCAGTGTAGACTGTAGTACTATTTCTTACACTTACAGTGGAATATGATTCACTTACTTATATTATCTTTACCACATCTTTCTTACCCTCTTCAGTGCATTTAAAAGAGAAATAATTGAAATTTTGACAGTGCAGAATCTGGCATCAATCTAACAACAAATCTAACAACAACAATAATACCTACACCTTGACATGTTCTGAGGCTATTTAAGCCAGAAAAAAATTCATAATAGGGCAATGTCAACCATCTAGTAACTGATAACTCCCCACTCTGGGATCTTCCAGTCCTTCAAATCTCACTCTCTGTTTCACACCCTACAGATTACACTTTGCATTCTCAACATTCACACTATCCCCAGAAATGCACTTAGCTGCAGCTGGCCATCAAGACTTTGGTCTTTGTCACATACTAAATGACATTTGGAGTACAGGAGAAAACAACAATTGATCAAAAATGGTGAGCAGTGGAATAAGTTCACTGGAAGTCCACGCGTTACATGCAGTGTTGTTCCTTTCCTTTACTTACAGGCAGGACCAGTGCTACTACATGTTTTACAGAGGCAGCTGTCTAGAGCAGGAACTGGCAAAGGACAACAAGTGTATCCATTAGTAATTTGTGCCTGTAGCACGAATTCGTAGCACTTCTTATTGTTCTCTCAGGCCTCAGCCCTGGGTGTAGGAGCCTCTGACAGAAAGCAGGCTATGTCTCTAGACCACAGAGAGTAGCTGGAGTTCACACACTGTGTCGTTCTCTGCAACTCTTTGTTCTCTGCACTTTGCAGTGGGGACAGTGACATTTGGCAAAGAGTAGGTACCCCTGTAGAGAAAAACTTGTGTCATCTCAACCGGAGCAGAATCATGATAGAACATATCAAGGACACATATCACACTCTGTCATGGCTCAGCCATGATTTACTTGCAAAGCAGTTTTGCATCTTAGCTTTCCGGAAATAATAAAGTTGTTCTTGCTGTTGTTATTACCATAATGGTACTATTGCTGTAAAGGAGAATCCTGAATGGATATACTGAGTGACCTGAGTGGGTTTTCTGTTAACAACTTCTATGGTTTCCTTATTATTCTAAAATATTTTCACTGTTTGCACTTGAGCTACCTGCATACAAAGCTGCCAGAGATGTCTCGTGCTTTTCAAGGGTCACAGGTTTTATCCTTCAGATTTTCTAACCATATTTCTACTGTTGAAATCATTAGTTTGTGTAGGATCACATCTGTATAAAATTTGGAGCAGGAACTACATTTGCATCTCAAAAAAACGTATTGCACTAACATGTCCTGCAATAGGAGCTGCTTATTCCTGCAAAGGAAAATAGCATGCAATGTGCTTCATTAATTTCAGGACTGTACATTCATATTCAACTTGATGTTAAGCTTAAAAATGTTATTGGTGTACCTTGTTATTTAAACTGTATGTAAGCAATGTGAGCTAAATCCAATGGTGGAGACTTGACACTAAATAAACTTTACCAGCAAATAAAGCATTAATCATAAATATCAAATTGTTTCCACATTTTGCAAAAGTTTTAGGAATAATCACATCTTACAGCCTAGGAGCCTATGGGAGGGAAACTACAAACAGAAGGTTGCAGTAACATTTGCTATGTACTTTTTTCATCACTTAATGAGATTATACAAAGCTTTTCTACCACTGTCTCTAGAATATTTGTAATAAGTGGGTTTTAGGCCAGTTTTTAAAGATGTAGATTTAACATACATAAATATTGTGGTAAAGAAGGATTTTTTTAAAAACTTAAAATTTGTAAACACCTCTGGGTCTAAGGCACGTATTTACCTGTGTCTATTGCACTTGATTGTTTTGTTGGATGAGTTAAACACTGTTTTGTTTTAATCTTGTAGAATAATAATAATAATAGAATTATTATATCTTCTTATACTCCTCTTTCAACTATGCCATTGTTGTTCTTTTCTCCTTACACTCTTCTGTCACTTTGAAATTATTGTTAAGACCTTGTTTGCTCCAGCACAGAACTGATAAGAAAAGCGAGTGTTTGCATTGTAATTGGATGCTGGGAAAGCAGAACTGCAGAAAGCACTAGGAAGATAATGGCATCCTTTCTCTGAGCAAGTCCTACCTTATCATCAGAGAAATAACTTTGATTTCAATGGTAGAAGAAACCATTGATTTAGTTCTTATTAGATAGGACAGAGTACTTTCAAGATTATCTTTATAGCTTGAGTCTATAGTTGGAAATACTCCCCAGTTTTTAATTTGTCAAGAAACACAATGAAATTAAATTGCAATTATTGTTTTCTTTCTATGAGAGGTCAGCTTGACACTGTGAATAGTTAAATCATCCTTGGCAAGAGTCTTATTCTGGCATAAATTCTATAATGAGAAATGCAGATTACTAGCATCATTTGAAATGTGAGTGCCCAACACTTAATCTAGAACCATTTGTTTTTGCAGGGAATAGTAACATCTTTAACACAATCATTAGAAATGCCTATGAGTTAGGTGGTTTGACATTAGGTATTTTTCTTTTAACTGTGCCTGTTCTTTTCAATAGACAAGCAACTGCAAAGTCTTCCCAGATCTGTTTCTACAGCTCTACTGCTGCATGGGAGGGACGCAGTTCAGCTGGCTTTGCACACCAACCAGTAAAAATGCATGAACTGTCCCTAAAGACCTTAAACCACTTTTCATTGAAGAAAACAGAAACACAAGATCTGGCCTTCTCCCCCTTAACGGTCCTTGGATTTTCAGTGATTGCTTAATTTAAGTCTTCAACACTAAGATCATCCTCTGATACTCTGACTTAATAAAACCTTCCTCTGAGAACTGAATTAGAAGTGCCACAAGGGACAGCTTATGAAGCAAAATGCTACTGACTATGAGTAAGGGTATTAGTATCTGGCATTAATGCTGTTTGAGCCACTTTCTCATCTATGACTTGTGCTGCTCTTTTTATACCTGTAGCATTCGGCTCAGTCTTGGCTCTCACAGTGCTGGGGAAAGTCAGTTTCTCTACTGCCCCTGAAGCACCCTTAGAGACAGAAGCATGTCAGAGCCAGTCATGGTCCATTGGTGCACTAGGAAAAAGATTTGTTGGGTTAAGACTAGCCTTGTCTCATTGTATGTTTGCCTGAAGTGACAACTACTGCCAGAGCACAACCTCACTCTCCATCTTCGCTCTCCCTTTTGTCCACCTGACACATGGAGGAGGTGATACAGCTCTGCAGAAACTGTGTCACATCCTGCAGGCAGGGAGATGGCACAGCAAAAAGAAAGGCCAGATGTTTCCTCTTATAACTCCACAGTTTTGTGTGGTCTGGCTGCATTGCCATATGTGCATTAAACATTAAGGCTATGTAGCTGGTATACTTAAAGCATTTAGTCTGATTGAGAAATAGAGTCCTCCAAAGTCTTTGTAGCTGTACTAGTCTCTTTATAAAACATTGACGTGCTTTAAAGTTTTGTCAAAGAGACAAGGAAAGAACCAGAAGGGTTTATGTCCGCAAAGAAACTTTAACTTAGCTGCTATGCATATCACATACATGTAATATCTTGAAATAATTTATGCTACTCCCTTCATTCTGTACTTCAAAATAATGCTGTACATATTGTTTGGCTTAAGGAATAAAATCATTAAGTGCATTTATATACTAATAAAAGGCCAGAAAAGAATGTCTCCCATTTTAAATTTAATTCTCACAAAACAGCTGTGATTTTTTTGCGCTTCCGTGAACCATCAGTGTCTACCTAATGATTTCATCCCTTAGTAATATGCTTTTAAGTATATGTCTAAAAGTATTTACAAAATGAAGGTAACTGCTGTCTAGTTCAATCCTTCAGTGTTAAAATGGCTAGGTTTCCCAATGGTATTTTTTGTTCAGATCATGCCATCTTTCAGAAGATATTGACTTTAGGAATATTAGTGTCTAATCCAGCAGTGCCCCACTTGAGATACTTTTTACTATTGACATTAAAAATAACAAAAATTATATTGTGTCAATTCTAGAGCCCCCTGAAGAGGCTAGAAATTGTAGGATGCAAGATAAAATAAAATTAAAATGGAGTACAGAGAAAGCAGTTGACTAGTGCTCTTGCACCCTGCTGGGCTGTCATCTGTATGACTGACACACCAGTGGCATCAGTCAGACAATTCATTTGCTAATTAATCAGTCTGATGTGCACGTTCAGGCTAAATTCAGCAAAAACGGATATGAATAGAAACAGAAATGACATTTTTTTTAAAGCTGAAAATTCCATTTGTGGGTTTTTTCTGTGGAGGTTTTCCATTTTTCATCCATCTGGAGGCTGGCAAGGGTGCCACCGCCCTGACGCCTGCCATGAGCTGATCTGGTCAAGGCTTATTTGTAGCTGTTGAACTGCTGCCAGCTGCAGCTCTGGGGTAACGGTGTGAAATGGATCTGGCTCTTCTCCTTACGTGCCCTTCAATCCAAGGCAACAAATGCCCTCTAGTAGGATTTGGGGGTGGGGGAAGTGGAAACAGCTGAAGCAGGACCCAAAAACCAGCAGAAGATTATTTTACTCAAGACCATTGTGATTTCAGAGGGAACTATATTTTGTTGCTCATCTGGTCCCTAACAAGCTGCAATATAAACCTATGGGAAAGGCAATGTGGTTTTCAAAGTGACTATGCCATATATCAAATGTTCTTGATGAGACAGATGGTCTTGGGATAGATGGTCCAAAAGTGCTGGAAGCATGTAAAAGTTCTGTACATATGTTTTATGGACCCTGAGCGCACATAGGACTAAATATAAAGAGATGGTGTCAGTGAGTTATTGACCTCTGTGGAGCAGCTAGGAGCAGTCACACAGCAAAAGCAGATGTTCCATGTGTGCAAGTTTGTAGGTTGAACTATGACACTTCTAAAATTCTCTGATTCTTTTTTGTTTTTTCTTTTACTACTCCTGCAACAATATCTTATGGAAATTTTTCTGCTTGACATCTAAAGAAATGTCTTTCCTTTGGTTTTCCACTCCTTGTTCACAAAAATATCCAGCTAAAAAGTTTTCACTTCTCAAAACTCTTCTTGTTCACGAGTGTGAGTGTGTGTAGCAAAGTTGAAAGACTGTGGGAGCACAGTGAACCTTATGAAGGTCCCCCATTAAATGTGTCTCCTAATTCTGCTGACTTTTACATATTTTAAAATGTTATCATTACTTTGTGCCTAAATAATTTCTTCTGCTCAGAACATTGGTCTCTGAATCAAGCAGTTAATTTAAAATGGGGGGAGGTTTAAAATACAAGTGGATGGTGTCAGGGATCACAGAATCACAGAATCACAGAAT